>JAUZTB010000083.1:311255-327621 GCA_034780895.1 Rhynchobatus australiae | reverse complement strand
CAGAAGGTCAATAAATTGATTTTATCTATGTTGAAATGCCGTTGAAATGCCAGTTGACATGCATCGAAATGTTCCTCACAGTTATCAGTCTCCCTTCGTTCCAGTAACAGCAGACCCTCCATCAGAGCTGAATGAATAACCTGAATAAGTTGAAATGTTCGCAGTTCATTTTTTTCTTATTTTTCCTTTGGACCAGTCCACTCGAAGAAAAAGGCAAAAAAAATATGGAAGGGAAGAACCGATTGTTGTAGAAATGGTGGGGATCACGGTAATTCTCAAAAATGGTCGAGGCTGGTGTGAACAATACAATAACAACATTTGACACTAAATGAAATTAATTTCGTTATATTCACTAGCTCCATTCAAATTTCTGGTGCAAACTTCTCTCCTCAATTGCAAAATCTCCATTTTATACACACGTCAAACAACGTCCTGTTGCATGACATCACCATAAAACATTCATCAGTAATGTTGGTGACTACATTCTTGAAATATTAACAATCACCAAGCACAAGGTTTTTGATCAGAATAACGTGCAGTCTCAGAAAATGTATACGGACTGAGTAGAATTTTTAATTCAACTATTCTAAATCGATTACAAATCTTTTACAGTCTCCCACAACACATTGAAATCCCATTCTAAGTAGTCTTCCCATCTCCGCCAGAATTACAAGGAGTGAAGCAGCCACCTTCGGCCTGAATTTAATGCCAGTTGTACACCGTATTTATTGACAGTTAACTCTTCCACAGACGCTCACTTCGCTTGAGAACGTCTCGGTTTACAAACGATAAAACACACGAGCACGATATGTTCAGAGAAAGTTTAATACAATTCTAGCTTCTACTGACAATCAGCGGAAAGCATGAACACAGTCCCCCATTTCCAAAGAAAAGTTCAGACGGGTGTCCGTCATTCGAGGACATCAAAGACATCAACAAACTCTAAGTGCAATGGGCGAGCCTCAGTCGAGACTTCACACACCGAACAGGCTGGAACACTTGACACTTCACTGTTCCTGAGTACAGGAACATATCTACTTGGAACCGGCATGTTGCTGTGAGGAACCGTTAAATGGACAATTATTATAGCTCGCTCGACTTCAGATGTTGTAAATATGAAATGAAAAAAAACAAACAAAGCTGCGAAAATAGACGCGAAAAAGAGATAATGTTCGGATTCGACGGGCATTTATATTTTGGTATACTTACTTACGTTTCTACTTCCGTTTTCAGATGGCATTTGAAAACCATTTGCTTATCGCATGTAAATCTCATCCATTCCCGTTCGTATTTCCACCTCTGAGTTTTTTTTTCATCAGCCACACAGGACTATAACCTCATGATATTTGGGTCAATAATTCTGCAGTGAGGATAATAATTACATCACTGTTGGCTCATCTGCTGAATCAGTTTCTTGTATTAAACCTGATCAACATGCAGCAGGATCTGGAAATAGCAGTCTACTACGCCGCAAATAAAACATACTACCGAATTGTTGTTTTAAAGATCAACCAACCAGTTTTGCATTTTATTTACCCAGATGCCCATTTAATGTTAAAAGATATTTCACTCCATTCTTCAGCTCCTCCCTGAATTTCCTTTGTTTCAGTCCATAGAGACATGTGTTGGTGCAGGAACTGAGAAACTGTAACATATACCCAAACTGCTGTAGGATATATATCGGCGTGCTGAGGTACCTATCTGTGTAGGAATAGTTTACCCCTTGCCAATTTATCGTGTGTACGAAATAGGGCATCCACAGAAAAATGAAATTAGCGGATAGAACGAACAACAAAATCATTGACTTCCTCCGGTTCTCCACCTCTGGGTCCTTCTGGTTCTCGATGCTGTTCCGGAGTACCCCGCGGACTCGATTTGCCGCTAGTATATGTCTAGCAGTTAAGGTGTTAAACAGCAGGATTAAACAGACTGGTAATACCGGAGTCACAATAACGTCACATAATTTATAGGCTCTCCACACGGGTGACGTTAAGAATTCAGCTTTGGCGGCGCAGCGCCTTGGGTCCACTGCAAAGTAAGCCGGAATAGCCTTGGCACAGCACGCTACACAGACTGTTACTATCACCAAAGTCGCTGTTCTCTCTGTACAATATCGTTTCCGCAGCGTCTGATAGCAGATGGCAACATAGCGATCGAAAGTGAAAACAACCGTCAACCAAACGGAATAGTCCGAGATTGCGATCCGCAGGGCATGTATCACAGTGCACACCGGAGTTACGAACAAGAAATTTGCAAACAAATAGATAAAATTAATCTGCTCCAGTATAACAGTGAAGACAACTCCCAACAGATCTGCTACGGCCATGGCCACCAGGTAGCAAGTGATGCATTTGGAAAGACCACATTTTCCGCGGGACAGGATCACAATTAAATTAACTGAAATAAATTATGGAATATGCTGTTACTTCCCAACGGAGCGACATTCGTCAGTACTGGTTGATTTGCAGAGTAAAAATAATATTCCGGATCGTGCCACTGCCAGGACCCGCTGCTAGGGCAACAGGCCGCCTGTGCCGACTGAGTTGAAAGTCGTGCTGAAAAGAATAGGATCAGTGGTACGCAAATGGCTGAGGACACTGCTTGGTGGACAGAAACTATTCCTGTTTGGAGAAACATGTGTAATGAAATGAGACATTACTACACATTTTCAAAAGAAAGAGGTAAATTAACAATCAATAAGGACACAAGAAAACAGGTCATGTTGGTTGATGTAACACCCAAGTGCCAGTTGTCAAGGTAACACAAAATAAACTTTCAAAATAGCGGTATTTCGGAATATAGACACCAATAGATGGGAAATCGAATGGGTGGTGAATTGACATTACCGTTTGTATTTTTATTACAACGGACAAGGCGACTTTGGTGCATTCTCCCAGACAACGGAACTTGGGTCATTGTGTTTTTCCTCTAACAGTTCAACGAAATGGACGCGTAAAGACGGTGTAATTATAGTTCCCTCTGTTTCGGAAGACAGCAGAGGAAGAACTCCATTTGCATTGTGAGACAGGAAAAGCTGGCAATAGTTTTGAGCTGAATCAAGCGCTGCCAAGAATCTTCTCCCTGCTTTCTCCTCGCTCTTTCAGTCATCCTTCATGACACTGTGAGCACAATTGTACCGAGACTGCCTGAGGCAAGAGCGGACCGGGTCTCAACAGGCAAATCACACACATCTCAGCGCTGATCAGTCATAACTGCCTTCAAAAGGAGGTCGCGTTGGGGCGGAATTTATCGAGTGTGCACTTTGTAAACATATTAAATAGATTTCGCATTCTGCACTGTTAATAATTACAATTAATGTGCATCATATGCTTAGGTTGATCATATATAAATATATGTAAATATGTTGAAAACGATACTCAAATTGGTGTACAGAATTTCTCCATTAATGTAACATAAATCACATTTTGAAATGAAATAACAACATAGTTTTCTTTGCATTTCCCATTTTCTGAAAGAATAAAATGGACTGAATATCTGGAAAGCAAAATACAGCAAATCGATGATGCTGTTCAAATGCAGAACAAAACCCGTCGATTCCTTACTAGGAATCCCAAAAGCTGCAAGTACAAGATAGTAAATTGTGACGATATGAAAAATTGCTGGATATCCCATTTTCTTCCGCAAGCAGCGATCAGATGCCCGAAACTTTCCAACTGCCAACATACCCTGTTCACAGAGCTCTTATACAAAAGGCGAACGTCTGGTAAGCCAATTACTATCCTCCTCAGTTACATTATCCACAAGTCACTGAACAAACACTAAGTGTGAACTACTTTTATTTATTGTGACATTGACTAACATTTAACTCTTCGAAGAATGTTACATCCAATTTAATTGAATGTTGTTTAGAAAGTCTTTCAGTGGAGCACATTGCACGTTCTGTTGCCTGTCAGGAAATTTAAACTGTTTGAACACCATTTGTTCGTTCATGGCTTCGTTTGTTTTTTTTAACAAAGACCAATAACCTTCAATTACCGATCAATTAATACATTGGTGAGATCACATGAACGGTGGATGAAATGAGTTTAATGTCGTAGGCGAAATGAGGGAAAAATCTTCCCGAGAAGGGATGCATCAGTCATAGTCTTGTCTTTCAGGTAGATTTCGTGCTAGACAGCCACGAGCGAATAAAAATAAAATAACACGTTCATAAAATAACAGTTTCCCTGTATGTTTCATGAATAAACAAGTAACAACATGTGATTCAGCAGGAGCCTTTGATGCTCCGCATAGACATTCAGTTGTCAGTCAACTGGCTGCAATGTACGCACAGACTAAGAACAACATTTTACAGGGTAGGTATAGTCCATTTGGGCAACACGCTCCGCATCTATGAATGTTCATGTAGTTCTCAATAAAAAAGATACTAGATTTACCTGCATTACTTTGATAAATATGTCATAGGTTCGGATTCAATCGTTAATTCAGACTCGTCATTTTCTTTCTAAGCAAACCATTGCAGTAAAAGCAGCATTCTTCTCTCAAGGCCTCCTGCGAATGATCTCCGCACACCACCACCGATCTACCAGGATTTAAATGTTCTGTCCTTGCTTGTTCAACAATTTTCACGATTGTATGCTGTCACCCAGCGAAATAGTCAAAGTATTGTAAATCGCAGACACACAAATCGCAATCAGCAATTGACGACAATTTTACTCCCACTGCACACCTCGTTTACATTCTCGGTGAAACTGCTTCGTTCATTCTGAAGTCGACTTCTTATCACCGAGTCTCTGACGTGCCACACCTCGACCCTTTGTCCGAGCGCTCTCCTCTCATTTCACAGTTCCTTGCTGAACTAAAATGCATTTTGTAGTCATGTTATATGGAAATATATTTCAACTCTGTATTATCAGATTTCTTTTGCATTTCTGTCAGTTCGTCAGGCAGACTTTCCATTGGTCAATCAGTGCTGATCAGCCCCGGACATTCTGGAGAACAGACCATTGACATCGCACTTTGACCAGTCATCCCTTGCAGGTTAGGGAAGGATAAGTAATGCTGGGGATAACGAAATGGATAAATTTGACCAAATACATTGAGCACCGTGGAGATAAGAATCTACTGTGTCTTGGACATTCTCTGTATCTCAGTTTGAACGATACCTTCCCCAATAATTTCTTCAACTGTTTATTCCGAAGGATGTGTGTGGACTTCTGCTCAGCCAGTCATATTGTCATCCGTGGCCTCTTTACGTATTTCATCAACGCTGACCCACCCCCATGCCCTGGCTACATATGGCACTAGAATGATTTTTAACTTGCAATGTTTGGCTCTGTCACCTGCTCTGACACAGTTTGTGCCTCCGTCATGTGTTTAAATCGGATAACTTCCCTTTCAAACTCTGCTTCTAGTTCGCCAGACGTATTCACAGTTTTCGAAGTTTTGTTTTTCGAAAATCTAAAATGATTTTGTTTCCTAAATCCAAATGCTCTCGCGGTAGATTTAAACTGACGTATTTTAATGGCTCCCACTTGGACTACATAATACTACTTTTCTTCTATTGTAACTGTGTCTCAAAGCAATGAAACCTATGAGAATGTCACCCGAGGATCCAAGGGCTTGAATGAATCCAACAGGCAGGGAAACATTCAATACATTCTAATGACCCTCATGTGAATGTGCCAATCCAATAACTTGGAGCAACACTCCCTGAAGGAACATTATGGCACGGTCAACTAGGAATAGAATCCATCGTAATTTAGAGAGACGGAATGAAGCCCTACATCCCAACACCTCGATACTGACCAAGATGTCCAGCCAAGTCAGTCGCATTTGCCTGCAGTTGTTTCATATCACTCCAGGCCGCTTGTGTTCACCACTCTGCCCAAATGTCTTTTAAACATGATGATTGCATCTGCATCTACAGCTCCCTATGGCAGCTTGTTCCATCTGCCCACCATCCTCCATATGAAAAAAACTTATCGGGTCGCTTTTAAATCATACCCTCTCACATTAAACAAAAGAAGTCTCTTGTTAGACTCGCTTACCTGTGAATATCGACGTTATCTATTCCCCTCATGAATTTATTTCCGTCTATAAATTGACCCCTCAACATCCTCTGGAGCAGGGAACGATGCCCCAGCCTATCCCCCCCCCCCCACTCCTTGTAACTCCAGACCTCCAGTCCCGGTAATATCATCCTGAATAATTTTGTACAATAGAGTAATTCAGCATAGAAACAGCACTGCGGTCCAACTCGTCCAGCACCTTTCCAGCTAAATGACACCCCTGATGTTTCCTGGACAACAGGATATTCACGCAATAATCATAGATCATAGATAATAGAACAGTACTTCACAATAAAGGCCCTTCGGCCGTCAATTGTCTGTCGAACTTTACAACTCACCAAAGTCTATCTAACCCCTTCCTCCCATATATCCCTACATTTTAAAGTCCTCCAATATGCTTACATAGCAACCTGCTGAATTTGACAAATGTACCTTTCTCCACCACCAGCCTAAGCGGTGCATTCCACGCCCAACCACTCTTTGGGTAAAAAAAATCCTCTGATATCTCCCTTGATCACCACAAAATGACACATACTTGTTGTCTGAGGACAGCATTACTCCTCGCATCGTAAGAGATAATATTGTCAATCAAGGTGCAGCTCCACGCACCATCTGAGAGTCTGAACTTGCCTGACCGCTCTGAACCTCCCTGACAAGATGATTTGTCTCTGAACCTGCCTGACCATTGGCTTTGGCAGGAACCTTTGTCTTTGACCCTTCAACGATTTGTTCGTTCAAATCACAAGAGTGAGGCTCCATCGAGCCTCCCAGCACCATGCAAAGCGCTGAAATCCCCCAGCTCTCTCTCTTTCTGCGATTCCAGGGGAAGTAAGACAACGCTGAAGAGACCATAGAACCATAGAACAATACAGCACAATGCAGGCCCTTCAGCCCACCGTGTTGTGCCGCCCAACAAACTGCACCTCCCACCATCTAACTCTTTCATCCCGCATATCCCTCTATCCCACACTCGTCCATATGCCTTCCAACAAACTCTTGAACCTGTCCAACGTATCCACCTCCACCACCAACCCAGACAGTGCATTCCATGCATCTACCACTCTCTGGGTGAAAAAGGTCCCTCTGACATTCCCCCTGAATTTACCCCACCCCATTATTTTAAATCCATGCCCTCTTGTCTTGAGTGTTGGTTCCCTAGGAAAGAGGAGCTGGATGTCTACTATATCTATCCCTCTCAACATTTTATACACCTCTATCATGCCCCCCTCAACCTCCTCCTCTCCAGTGAAAAAAGCACGAGCACCTTTAGCCTCTCCTCATATTCCATACACTCTAATCCAGGCAACATCCTAGTAAATCTCCTCTACACCCTCTTTAACGCCTCCACGTCCTTCCTATAATCCGTTGACCAGAACTGAACACAGTACTCGAGGCGTGGTCTAACCAGAGTGTTCTACAGCAGCATCATCTCTTCGCGGCTCTTAAACTCAATCCCACGATTTATGAAAGCTAGCATCACATAGGCCTTCCTAACTGTCCTATCCACCTGCGTGGCCACATTCATTTAACTGTGAATATGTACCCCCAGATCCCTCTGCTCCTCTACACTGCCAAGTATCCTGCCATTTAACTCGTACTCTGCCCTGGAGTTTGTCCTTCCGAAGTGTACCACCTCACACATCTCCGGATTAAGCTCCATCTGCCACTTGTCCGCCCAACTCTGCATCCTATCAATATCCTCCTGTAAGACCCGACAGCCGTCCACACTATCCACAACACCGCCGATCTTACGGTCATCCGCAAACTTAATAACCCAGCCTTCCACCCCCTCAACTATGTCATCTATAAATATAATAAAAAGTAGAGGTCCAAGAACCGATCCCTGCGGAACCCCACGTCACAGCCCTCCAATCCGAGGGTACTCTCTCCACCACAACCCTATGCTTTCTATCGTCAATCGAATTCCTAATCCACACAGCCAAGCTTCCCTGGATCCCATGGCTTCTGACCTTCTGGAGAAGTCTACCATGAGGAACTGTATCAAACGCCTTACTAAAATCCATATACAACATATCTACCGCACTTCCCTCATCGATCTTCCTCGTCCACTCCTCAAAAAAAAATCAATCAGGTTTGTGAGGGATTATCTTCCCTTCACAAAGCCATGCTGGCTATCCCTAATCAGTCACTCACTCTCTAGGTGTTCATATATCTTATCCCTCAGAATCCTACGAACAGCTTAGTCACCTCAGACGTGAGACTAACCGGTCTGTAATTCCCCGGGCTATCCCTACTGCCTATTTTGAACATTCTGCCTATTACCATTGGGAAGAGTGTATAACCATATGGTCAGGGAGCGTTTCACTCAGACTCAGGGAGCGTAAAGGGCCAATGCTCGTGTGGATCTGGCTTTGAAGTGTTATATCCTGAAGTTGTACATTGTTATTGTGTGCTTATTTGTATCTGTGTGTGTGGCTGTGTGTGTGTGCGTGCGCGCGCGCTCACGCGTGTCTGTGTGTGAGTGTGTTTTACCCAGTTGCGAATCCCCTCTCGTGTTCTTGGTAACTTGCGTGTGAGTGAGCGTTTGTCTGTTCCCCTCCATTCTGTCCCTGCGTTTGCCCTTGTGATTAAACTAGTTTTGGATAACAAAGCTCGTATCTAGAGTTCTCTATCCTTAAGGCCTAAATGAACATTTCTCAGAACATTTGGCGCTGCGATCATTCTCTTGAGGGTTTTGGCTGGACACAAACGCGGGGAGAATGTTCTAGAGCTGGGGATACAAGGTTATCGGAGATACAGATGAGGATCCCGGGGTGGACAGACGAGATTGAGGGATTTGGGAGGTTGGCCAGCCTGCTGGCAAACCACGGAAAACCCGTAGACTGGGCAAATCAGTTAGATCCACGTGGTGAGAGACTAGAGGCCCACGTTGTTGCCATCCTCCAGCAGTCAGGGTTCCCCAGTACCGGAAGGAGCCTGAAGTGTGCCATCTGGCTCCGAGCATCCATCCTGAGGCGCCAGGTCTATATTACTGGCTAGTTGCAGGACACCTGCTTCGCAAGGGAAAGAACCATATAACCATAGAACAATAAAGCACAATACAGGCCCTTCGGTCCACCATGTTCTACTGCCCATCAAACCACACCTCACACTATCTAACCCTGTCCTCCCTCATATTCTTCTATCCCATATTCCTCTATGTGCCTGTCTAACAATCTCTTGAACCTGTACAGTATCCACTACCACCCCAGGCAGGGCATTGCATGCACCAACCACTCTGGTTTAAAAACCTCTCTCTGACATCTCCCTTGAACTTCCCACCCATAAGCATAAAGCTATGCCCGCCTGTCTTGAGCATTGGTGCTCTGGGAAAGAGGCGATGGCTGTCTACTCTATTCCTCTCAATAATTTATACCCATCTATCTTCTCTCCCCTCATCGTCCTCCTCTCCAGTAAGTAAAGACCTAGCACTTTAAGCCTCTCCTCATATTCCATACGCTCTAATCCAGGCAGCATCCTAGTAAACCTCCTCTGTACCCTCTCCAACGCCTCCACATCCTTCCTATAATGCGGCGACCAGAACTGAACGCAGTACTCTAAGTGTGGTCTAACTAGAGTTTTGTAAAGCTGCATCATCACTTCCCGGCTCTCAAACTCAATCCCACGAATTATGAAAGCTAGCATCCCATATACCTTCTTAACCGCCCTATCCCCATGTGACGCAACATTCATTGAACTGTGAATATGAACCCCCCAGATCCAACTGCACCTCCACACTGCCAAGTACCTTGCCATTTACCTCGTACTCTGCCCTGCAGTTTGTCCTTCCGAAGTGTACCACTTCGCACTTCTCCGGATTAAACTCCATCTGACACTTGTCCGCCCAACACTGCATCTTATCAATATGACTCCATAAACTCCGACAGCCTTCCACACTATCCACAACTCCGCCGATCTTAGTGTCATCTGCAAACTTACTAACCCAGCTCTCCACCCCCTCATCTAAGTCATATATAAATATTACAAAAAGTAGAGGTCCCAGAACCAATCCCTGAGGGACACCACGAGTCACAGCCCACCAATCCGAGGGTACTTCCTCTACCACAACCCTCTGCTTTCTACGGGCAAGCCAATTCCTAATCCACACGGCCAAGCTTCGCTTGATCCCATGTCCTCTGACTTTCTGGAGAAGTTTACCAGGAGGAACTTTATCAAACGCCTTATTAAAATCCCTATAGACCAAATATACCGCACTACTCTCATCAATCTTCCTCGGCATCTCCTCCAATAACATCATCAGACTTGTGAGGCATGGTCTTCCCTTCACGAAGCTATGCTAGCTGTCCCTAATCATTCCATGATTCTCCAGGTGATCATAGATCCTATCCCTTAGAATCCTTTATCACAGCTTACCCACCACAGACATGAGACTCACCGGTCTGTAATTCCCCGGACTATCACTACTACCTTTTTTGGAAAAGGGGACAACATTCGCCACCCGCCAATCCTCTGGTACCATTCCCGTGGACAACGAGGTCTCAAAGATCCTTACTAGCAGTTCAACAATCTCCTCCCTCGCCTTTCGAAGTAGCCTGAGGAATATTCCGTCAGGCCCCAGAGATTTATGTCTTGATATTATTTAACAACTTCAACACAGGGTATCGTTCATCGAGACACCACGTCGTTACCCATTCTTCAGACTTTAAGATATTTCAGAAAAGTCCTAGAACGAATCTTTCACAAACTCTCACATGGTGCAATCCAGTGGAACAACGAATGGACTTGACTGCAGTATTGAACATCGACGGGGACGGTTGAAACACCGAGGAGGGCGTAACTTTCGTTGCTCATCGCACTGTATACAGAAGTTGAAGGGACACTCCCGTCTGTTTCACTGTAAATGAAAGCCCATGTCTCGATGCGCCGGGAACTCAACTTTAATCCATGCAGAGGAAAACTCGTTCATTCTCGGCGCAGAAACCAATGACATCTCTCGACCCTCACCTTCTGACAAACGGTGCAGAAAATATATATCCAAACGGCACAAGACTTATGTTAGTATCGGACCGATGACTCACCCTCTTCACTGCTCACTCTCTGGCTGTAATCAAAACATTTTAACCCACACTTCAGTCTCAACAAACGTAGCTCCAAGACGGTGCAAAAGTACACTCAGTCAGAGCTGTGATGGCCGAGTGGTTAAGGCGTTGGACTTGAAATCCAATGGGGATTCCCCACGCAGGTTCGATCCCTGCTCGCAGCGCTCACAATTTTGGACAGAGAGACCAGACGGGCAAGAGCCGTTGATAATTCAGACAGGATTCCCCATGCCTCACACATTCCGGCAGACATTTGCACACCGAGCAATAGGTCCACCTGTTGACTCTATCTATTAACAGAACGGGGCATCCTTCCTCTTCATGTGACCAGATACGCGACGGCAGGATGGCCCATCATGCATCTGCGGCTTCCTTTGAAAACGGGAGATACACTACTTATATTCCGACAAAACAAGTCATTTCTTTTTTCCGGGTCGACTTCATTATTTTTCGAACTTGATCAGGATTTTCAGGTCAAGCGTTTCACTGCCATACAGAAGGAATTGAAACAGATGAAGACACACTGGACGCTTCGCCATTTGACGAGTGAATTGGACCATTGACTTTGTCTCTGCCGTGCACGTGGCGATGATTTCTGACTCTTCACCTGACTCAGTACTGCATCCAGTCATGTTTGTCTTCAGTTCTGTCCAAGTCCACCCAAGAACATGAGCTGCCCTCTGATGCTGCTCCCTCTGCTTTGGACGTTGTGACAAGGTCCTGCCCCTCAAGACACTTTCCGGTCTGTTTCTGCAGCTGGAGTTGTTGTAGATCACTGGCAGCAGGCGGCAGAAGCGAGCGGGATATGGCCGAGGGCTAAAGGCGAACAACGTCATTGACCATTCGTTCTCACTGTCGGGGGTTTGACGTAGCAGTGGATATCATTCCTCAACCCGACACCACATAATGGGCAAACTGGTCCTGCTAGCCGCTGCTGACCACTGAATAACATTCTTATCCGTGACCCGACCTGGTAACCCAATCTTATATTTCTCATTCTCGTGGTATCTCACGTGAAATGTTTTGGAGAGTTGATGGGAGAACATGAAATATGACATCATAAATGTCTGGCAGTACAGTTTGCAATTTAAAACTGTCCTGACTATCCTTTTATCAACACATCCTTTTGGTCTGTTCTCAAACAAAACCGTTTGGTTCAGATGTGAAGAGGTTCATGCAGGGTGGCCGAATGGTCTAAGGCGCCAGACTCAAGAATGAAAGTCCTTCCGTTGAAGCGGGGCGGTTCTGGTCTCCAACAGGGGGCGTGAGTTCGAATCCCACTCCTGACATCAGCTGATTTTTACATTTGTAATTCTGACTCTTTCAACAGACGTCAATTAATTCCATTCAATAGGACCGGAGCTCTTTGATTGAATAAGAAAGCGGAAAATCACAGCGTGTTATTCTCACAGCGGCACGGTATGCAGCGGACTCAGAAAGCAGCGTGGATGAGTGAAGGGACATTGGAGCGGAAAGTCCGTGACATCTTCTAACCACTGGTCATTGGTTGGACAGAGTGACGTTGGGACCATTTGCAAAGGTTGTCGGTGACAGTTTTGTTCATATTTTTGTTTAAATGAATGGTGACCACGACGTTTTAAGTCACGTTTTAAATGAAAAAAAAAATGAGGGGTGCTCAGTCCCATGCGTCTAACAACTTGCTGGATCAGAGAATTAGGAGACGCGCCTTCCGGTTGACACGTCAGCGGAAGTTGCCAATAGCTGGGCCACTCAATATGATCCTGGCTGCTTTGCCTCAGGCCCCAACCCCTGTTCTTTGCCAGTTCCACAGAGCCTCGATTTCCTTGATCTTTCAGAAATATTTCCATGTCCTCTGCAAACAGTTCAGTGACAACCTCTACAATTCTGCGTCGTGGAGAATTTCAGACAGTGACGACGGTGCGTCAAGATCTTCAAAATAACCTCAGTTTTAAAGATCATCCTTGCAATTATTTTTCCTCAACAGTTCCTCTCCGATACATGGACACATTTCAACATCTCCTTAGTCGTGGTCCATTGGAAGATGACACGCTTCAGAATGGACAGCCCTCATGATATATTCTGAACAGTCCAGTTTTAACTTCACAGCGGCTGTTTTCAGCACGTACGTTCATCCCGGGTGTTAGGTTAGTCCATGCTTTCCCGCCGCTACCAATCCTACCATATCCGTCACCGAATAAGTGGAGGTAAACGGTGCCACATTACTCCGAGGTCGGTCTCACAAACTTGTACAATTGTAATAAATGCATTTATCTGTTTCTAATCTCCAATCCCCTTGTAATAAACAACAATCTGCCAGTTGGTTTCCTAAATACTTGATCCACCTACCTGCTAATCTTCCATGGTTTCATGCACAAGCGCCCTCGGTCTCTCTGTGCTCTACATATTGACCTCTCTTTGCCAAGATTATACCTAATCTCACGGAAGAACACGACAGCATCCTCAAACAAATTTTGTCCATTTTTTCCACTGACTGAACTATGCAGTTGCCGTCTAAATAATGCAGCTCCTCACCCAAGTATTCGCTTGTCATTATTAAACCTGCAGACCATGCACACAGCTCCGTACTCCAAGAAAACGGTTTTGAAAGTTAACCATTGAAGAACAAGGTATGTTTTATTTTCAGTTATTAATTTCTGAGTCTCACTGACCAGGTGTCCAATATCAGCTCAATTCCCCGACCCTGTCATTCTCCTGTCTCCATAGAAGCTCGGGATCTTCATTTGCATATCCGTGTCAGTTATCTCTCTTTATCGATTCTTTCTCCTGATCAGTTTTATCGTAATTTGTTGCCGTTTCATTAAAATAAAGTCCCAATGTATTCCCAGCTTGAACTACTTTGACTGCTCTAGTGTTTGATTTAATATTCTCCTTCACCTCTCTTTTTAACCATGGATGGTTCACCATTTTCACCGGAACACCTTCACATCTCACATTAGGAATTCAGTTATTTGGTTCAAGGGAAGTCTGGAATGAATTGGCACTGGCGAATTCCACATTGACCCTGGGTCAGGAACTTCTGACTGACAGCAAGGTCGGTGACATTTTATTGAAGAGGAGAGTGGTCCAGAGGAACGATGGACTGAGACCGACCTGTTTTGGGCGGACAATTATGTTGGAGTCGTGCTCGAATAAGTGGGTTTTACAGCGAGATTCTAACCCAGTAGCCAGATGAGTTGAATAGCTTGAGGTAATATGGATGACGGACTGTGAGGGCAGATATTTGCGTGCAAATCGTTTTTCGACCATGCAGTCACCTCAGTGTTACTGAAGGCAGTGGCGGTTCACTGATGTCACTTTTGATTGTGTAATAAATATCCAAGGATCAAAGGGCCGAACTGAAACATTTTTGTTCAGTGACCGTGAATACCATCTGGCCAATGAGTTCCAAATATCCTACTGGAGAAGCTTCCTGTTCTACTAATATTGAAATCATTTCTATGTACCGCTTCAGAGCCAGAGAGGGAATTACCCCCGTCATCGACAACATTAATCTCCACGACTGAAAGACGATGGACTTTGATTTCACGAATGAAATGTTTTATGATATCGAGACGGCATACAATACTGTCCTGCCTGTTCTTGGTGTCCCGTGTAGTGAAGGTAAATGGTTTCCTTGCGCTGTAAATTCTCTGCAATAGAAGTCACAAACCACGAAGATTCGATTCATCCAGTACCTGCACTCGCTATAGGTCTATCAACACGATGCCGCTCCTTTCTTTGATCGTGCAATCCACACGGTCATTATCTGACTTTAATTTAACAGAATGACCACACTTTAATCGAACAATGAGTGTTATATAATTTGATGGACATCACCCATTGCTGATTTACATTGAATGTTTATGCAGAACCCTTGTATTCGACCTGACAGATGTGTTTGCTTGTGAACTAGATCACCGAACATGTTCAGGAACAGGGTAGTGGACTGCGTGGAGCAGTTCAGAAGGAAAGTGGATGAATGACAATGATAACACTGATAACACGATGCACCAATGGACCCGGGAATCTCCTGCTTTGCATCAGCTGACGTGATGTGCAGTAAACACAGGATTGACGTTTTAATTCCAGATTATTTATTGGCTTTTCCAGTTTTTGGATTATTTTCCAGTTGTGTTTTTAAGGAGAACAGGCTACCACACCGACTGGGTTCAACTGGGAGACACTTCATGGCTTTATTACACGTCCTGCTCCATCGCCGTGAATTGGCTTTCTTCGCGGCACAGTAGCGTAGTGGTTAGCACGACGCTATTACAGCGCCAGCGATCGTGGTTCAATTCCCGCCACTGCCTGCAAGGAGTTTGTACGTCCTCCGGGTGCTCCGGTTTCCTCCCACATTCCAAAGACGTACGGGTAGGTTAATTTGGGGTTTAGAATGGGCGGCGTGCACTCGTTGAGCCGGAAGGACCTGTTACCACGCTGTAAATAAAATTTGAAAACAAAGTTACTTGAATACATCGAATCTTGGATCACTTCAATGAGACAAACGTTTTTCATCTGATGGATGTCTGATTTAATCACAACATCTACAGTACTCCATGTTAAGGTGAAGAGTGCCTGTTATCCGCATGAGTTGCATCATCCAAGGGATGTATGAGCTGTTAGCACGTAAAATAACATAAAACCTCAAAGAGTCGTTGCATTCTTTGCTTGTAGCCAAAGGGCTGAGGACATCTTTTTATCACTACTCACCAACATGAACTTGACTGCAAGTTTTTGTCGATCTGTCTGGATCCAGACTGCAAATCAAATCGCACAACAGGATTACAGGGTTCGGAGTCATTTTCGGGGCGTGATTAACTCAAAATGCCCCCCAGATTTAATTCCGATCCTTTGAGTTCAAGTCTTTTTGCATCCACAGCGGAACCTACATTTGCACAGCCAGAAACTGATAAAGAAATACTTTTTGCATTCACATTTAATAGAGACAACATGATCTGTTATTGGATATCGAAGAGCCTGGCATCTTCTGAACGATGTTGCTGATCCGTGGAGCAGGATCGAAATGTCAGCGCTGTCATTTAATGTTATTATTAGCAGCCATGTTTCTGCATGATCTTTATTCCTAGACACGACAGAAGTGTTGATACGCTTCTCTTTCTGTCCTGTTAATTTGTACTGTTCGTTATTCACACTGTTCACTTGGTGACGATTGTGGTCCTGTCTCGGGGAAAGGGAGGTCTTTCCAGGTGTGTCAGCCGCTACCTGGCAGGAATTGCAGCGGGCGATCTACTGGTCCTTAGTTTGATGCAATATTGAGGCAGATTGCGATTA
>JAUZTB010000083.1:182017-201214 GCA_034780895.1 Rhynchobatus australiae | reverse complement strand
TTACCACCTGGTCAGGATAAGGGAGGGGGATGAGTGGAAGACTGCCTTTAATACCCCTCTCGGCCACTTTGAATACCCAGTAATGCCATTTGGCCTTACCAATGCTCCTGTCGTCGTCCAAGCGCTGATAAATATTGTCATAAATAGATTTGTTTTTGTCTATCTGGATGACATTCTGATCTCCTCTACTCGTCTCCAGGAACACACCCGACATGTCTGTCGGGTTCTCCAGAGGCTTTGGGAGAACAAGCTCTTCTTCAAGGCGGAGTGGTGACTTGATTGGGGAGCATGGTTTATGAGATCAGGGTGAGTGAACTCGCCTTTTCTCCTTGGAGCGACGGAGGATGAGGGATTGACCTGATAGAGGTGTATGAGATGATGAGAGACATTGAGCGTGTGAATATTCAGAGGCTTTTTCCCAGGGCTGAAATGGTTGCCGCAAGAGGGCACAGGTTTACGTTTCTGGGGAGTAGGTATAGAGGAGATTGCAAGGGTAATATTTTCTTTAATCAGAGAGTGATAAGTGCATAGATTGTGTTGCTGGCAACGGTGGTGGAGGTGGATACGATAGGGTCTTTTGAGACACTTTTGGATATCCAAGATGGTGCTGCCAGTGACGGAAAGAGGCATCTTAAAGATGGGTCCTTAATTATCGGTATGGACATGGTGGGCATGGTGTCACTCCATGTCAGCATTAAGGAGTTCAGGTAATTAAAGAAAATCAGAAGTAATAAACTCGCAACAAAATTTCTGGGCAATGACTATCTCCAAGAATAATCAGACATTGATATTCTGTTGTTTTACCATCACTAAATTCCGAAAATCAAAACCTGGGTATTAGCATTGACCAGAAACTAATCTGGAACAGCAACAGAAACACCCGGAGAACTGTGTGATCGGAGAGCTCCGGGGTATTATCAGAAATTTAGCCTCTTATTGTTCAGCGTCTGCCCGGAAATGGGGATTAATTTTAGGGTCCACCGACTATCATTAAAAAGTGCAGTTTTGGTTGACTCACAACGGATGTGAATTACTGAATACTCTATTTGTAGTTCAGCAGCTTTCGACCTTCAGCTGAGTTATTGCAGTGTTTCATGGAAATCCAACATGTTGGAGGACGGGGACATCAAGTGAACGGCTCTGGAACTGCATCAGAACAAATGGGAACAACAGATGTGAGTCACAGAACACTCCATTGACAACTGAGCAGCTCTCGGCTGAAAACTTGCGGTGAGTTGTGTCAGTGCCACATGCTGGAGGACGGAGACGTCAAGTGGACGGAATCGGAACTGCAATGGAACGGTTTAAAATTGAATACATCTGGAAATGCAAAAGATGAGAATCACCGCGTCTGTGCGGTGGGGATTCTACCTCCGAGCAAAAATTCTAACAAAACTTGAAAATAAAGTATTTTATTTACTTTTTATTTTCATCTGTATTCAGACGGAAAACTCAACCATTATCTTCGGAGCCGAACCTCTGGGCCTAGAGTGCTTGTAGACCAATGAGATCTCCTGTCATTCACTAAGCTCCAGAAAAATGTCGGCCCACGCTGATCAACCTGTCTTCACAGTAGGAACACAGTGAACAGTTCCTGAGCTCCCTCGATCAAAAGCATATAATTTTGGACAGATGGCCGGACCAGTACAGTGGAGGCCGGAAGTCTTTGGAACTCTTTTCCTCAAAGGACGAATTATAGCAGAGTAGATAAATGGTAAATCAGCAAAGTGTCACAGGGGAAGAGAGAATGTGGAGGTATGTATGCAATCAGATTCGCCGTCATCTTATTTAATGTCAGAGAGGTGTTGATAGACAGAGTGGCCTGACTCTCTATCTATCTACTGATTTTAATGTTCCTGTATTCAAGGTGCCGTCTGATATTGTCCTGTATAATTTCTTCTGTCAATAAAAGTTAACGTACCACTCTCCTTCCTACTTGATCACCGTCATCGCATCTTAATTTTCAGTGCATTGTGTGCAAGGTCATCCGGGACCCTAAGAAGAGCAACACGCTTCAATCGTTCAACATTAAATAAAATATTGTTTCTGCAGAGACCCCTGCAATTTTCTTCTCAATCGCCTCGACTCCCCAACTTCCCCTCCACCCCACACCCAATGAATTACCCCGACATTCTTTCTTCTGACGAGAAAACAGACTGAAAAGTAATCAAGAGGTCTGGGGAGGGTGTGGGAACAGCAGGTTGAATTTGGATAAACAGCCACGATAACCTGAAAAGGTGGAGCAGACTCGGAGGCCATAATGGCCAGCTCCAACTATTTCCTGTCTTTAAAATTCGATGTTTTGTCCTCTTCGGTGGAAATGCGGGTGGCTGAAGTTTTGAACTGGCGTACGGGATGTATCTCAGTGGGAAAGCGCGTGCATTCTACGAATTAGGTCCAGGGTTCAGTCGCCTGCATCTCTACGCTGGTGTCCAAGAATATTGAACAACGTGCGGAAGTTCCCGGCAAGTCCGACAAAAACTTCGAACGGGTTAAGACGACAAAATGCGCAATAGTTGTTGCCATGAACGCCTGAGAGCTGGGAACGTAACAGTTGAAAAGGATAAACGACTTCCAATATTTCCTTCGACAAATCTCAGCAATGATGGTTTTACATCGTTAATTCTGTTCGTTGTCGCGAACTGGGAACTGGGAGTGGAAACACGGGGTGAGCACTGAGCACAGTGATAATAACCCAGGTGTAGAGAATGGGAAACGGGAACAGGGATACGGGGTGAGCAGTGCGCAGCGTGATATTAACCCAGGTGTGGAAATGGGAACAGGGAGCAGGAATACAGGGCGAACAGTGAGGACAGTGATAATAACCTAGGTGTGGGAATGGGAACCGGGAACCAGAGACATGGAGTATGCAGTGAAGACAGTTATAATAACCCTGGTATATGGGTGGGAACCAGGAACTGGGACATGGAGTGAGCGGTGAGGACTGTGATAATAACCCAGGTGTAGGGAATGGGAACCGGGAGCAGAGACATGTAGTGATCAGCGAGCAAAATGATAATAACCTGTGAGACCAAACCAAACATTCAAAGAAAGGTAGACACGGAGAGAAAAAAAAAGAAAACTGCACGAGAAAGAAGGGGATGTCAGAAAAAAGAAGCCAAGAAAGGAAACGATATGCTGTGTAGAAATGAGAAACCAAGGAAATGATCGAGTGGCATTCACATCAGAGCAATGTAAACTACTTGGTACCCACTTGCAGAGTGACGCAGCCAGAGTGTGCTCTGCACATAACCCAGAGATCAACGGATCCAAGCCACCCTCTCCTGTTTGCCTTGTTGTCAATAGTTATGGATTTCACGATGGATGTGAGATCTAATGATCTTTACTAGAGAGAGAGAAAAAAAACTACAGAGATGTGTTAGGGAATGTTCAGGTCGGTGAGGGATACAAGTGGGAATATTTCTGCGAGAGCGAGCGTGAGTGGAGCTCGGAATGCAGAGGAAACTGTGCAGGGGATATTCACCATGGTGCTCTGCGTGATGGAGCGTGCAACTTCAGGGGAAGACGAGGCTTGTTTTTCTTGCAACGGTGGACTAATGGGGAGCTGATGGAGGGATATCAAATTATGAGGGATGTGGAAAGGTTGGGGAGGAGGGAACTTTCCCCACCTGTAGAGTTGATTTAAGCTAGAAGCTATCTGAGGAAGAACGCAGGGGGTAGTGGGTGGTGCAGGCGGATACTCTCAGGATATTGAAGAACAACCCAGATGAGGACTTGAATCGCCATGGCACAGAAGGTTCTGTCAGTGGGATGAGTATAAATGGGATCTTTGTGGTCGGTATGAACATGGTGGGCTGAATGGCCTCTGAATAGTGGGCTCTGGGTAAGCATAGTAATTTCTAAGGCAGGGATATTTTCGGCACAGTTTTGTGGGCCGACGGCCACAATTGTGCCGTAGTTTCTCTATTTTCCATGTTGTAGTGTAAAACCACTGTGGGAAACTGCCCCACATGCCACGAGGCTGCCCCACCTGGCCACATTCACCGCGGCACGGGAGCAAGTCGCGTGTGGCAAATAGACTATATCTTTCCGCTCCCACGCTACAATTTAAAAATAAGTACGCCCTGACAATGGTAGACACATACCCGGGTGTTCTGGTGGCAGTGTCCTGTGAGAGGGCCGACGAGAACAGCACCATCAAAAGTTTGCAGTACCTCTCCTCCATCTATGGAGTCCCAGGGGAGGTGCAATCCGATCAGGGCTCACACTTCGCGGGGGCTAAGGTGCAAACCTGGGTGGTGAAGGCGGTGATCGCATGGCTGTTTCATCTTCCCCAGCATCCGGAGGCATCGGGCCTGATAGAAAGAATGAACAGCCTGCTGAAAGAAACAATACGCACGCTGACACCCTCCCGCACACTGAAGGGGTGGTAGGGTGTGCTGCAGCGTGCCGTCGATCAGCTCAACACACTCCCCACTGGCCAAGGCGGTGTATCCATTATCCCGTCATCTGGCTAACTCCCCACCACCCGAATTTCGAGACCCCGAACCCCTCGAGACTGTTGACTGGGGGAGGTTCTGGGTCCGACAGCCACACTGTCCCCTTCAGAAGGGGGAAGTCGTTGCGTGCGGTCCCGGGGACACTCGTTGGGTTGCGATCCCGGGTCAAAATAACCTCTCCTGCCTTTATACACAAAACCTGCCCCGGGAGAATGGGCTTGTCCCTCCACCACAACCTACAGGACGATGGCGCTACTCCTCCTCCTCGCTGCGATGAACGGCATCGGGGAGCCTACGAACACATTCCTCCGCGTGGCGTACAAATTCGCGAATACTTCCAATCAATCAGACTGCTGGATCTGCCTCCGAACCCCAGCAGACGCCGGTGAAGCTCTCCCACTTACAGCGATTCCCTTTGATGATCTCCAAATGAACTGCCTGCACAGACTGGTTGCGCCTATCGGTTTGTGGGGGGGGGGGAAGCGGGCTATAATCCCCCACCACTCCCCTCTCTATTGCAGAATATTTCTTCCAGAGATTCCCGATAGGCCGGTGCTTCAGGAGCTGGTATTTCCATTCTTACAATTTGACCTCAGCCCGAGTCCCTACTCTCAGACTCACCCCGCAGCCATCTAGTTGGCCGAGAGAATGTTGGTGCAGACCAAAACGATCACATTTCCACCTTTCCAGTCGGATTCAGTGACTGCAAGAGCAACTGGTACCCAGGGGCCACAGTGACCACCACCAGAGGTGCCGCTAAGCGGGGAGCTCCCTGGACCCTGAATGCAACCAATGGGTCTTGGGTTATCATGTCTCCCCGTGCCTCCCTACGAGCTGGTACGGTTGCTGCTTTCCAGAGTTTGTGGTGACCTATATCCACGCACTCGACGTTCTCCTAGAGCACCTGCACAGAATTGTCATCATTGTGGCGGAAATGTCATCATTGTTCTGGATGATTGCCTTTCCCATGTATGGCACAGCTCGACTGTATCAAGAAGTCACAAGGACTTCAGAAGTCACAACAAGTCCAGCCAGTGGCTGACGAAAGAAATATGTCATTGCAACGTGCCAGGTATGTCCTAACCTAGAGGCCAGAGAGCTGGCTGCCGTCAGGCTGATGGCCCTGGAATACTTACTCGCTGCAGAAGTTAGAACCTGTGCAGTGGTTGGGAAATTGGTCTGCACCTTTATCCCAGATGCATCCAGCAACATCACGGACCTGGCTGCTCACACTGGGGACTCGGTAACGAAAACGCGAAAGGAAAGGGACCAGCTCCTCCAGCTGGACACCCTGGTGGCCGTTTGGGTCTCTGGGGGGATGGTGGGCAACTATCCTCCACTGGCCACCATCCTCGTTTTAGTTATAATAGCTCTGCATTTTGTGCTGTGTATGCCAACTTATTAGAACCACTTCTGCTTTCCATTAAGTACCATACACTGACGCGTTTTTCTGTTAGCTTAGTTGTAGCTATCCCCATGATTGGCAAGTGGTATAGCTTCCGAGGGGTGAAATGTAGCATGAAAGGCCAGAGGTCAGATGACAGTGACAACACTATTGACCCCCATGGTCCTATGATAGAATTGCCTGGCAGGTCGGAGGCCACATCACTGTCAATCAAAGGGGCCGGCTTCGCCCCACCCTGAGGATTGGCTCATAACCCACCTTTGTTCTTGACCTGAATCATTGTTTCACCTGAGCGGGATACACCCCGCTGCAGCCCTATAAAAGATGGTACACGTGGGCTCTCGGTCTCGTTCTGATTGCTGCTGTGGTCGAGACCACAGGTGAGAGGGTGCACTTCCACAGGGGTCTATGAGCGTCGTGAGTAGATTCCCAGTTGCGTATAGCCGTTGTTTGTCCTGATTCAGGAGGTCCAGACAACGTATTTGTTCGTTCCCTGATAATTTGTAATAGTTCGTTGCGCGCGTGTGTGTATCTGTGAGCGTGTGTGCGATTCACCCCTGTTGCGACTGCCCCCACATTTCGCGATAATCCTAGTGCACGTGTGCGTGTGTCCATCTGTTCCTTCACATTCTGTTCCCGCGTCGGTATTTGAATAAAATCCTCCTTTTAAAGTACAACGATTATGTGTCCAGATACCTTTTACCTTTAAGATCCCAAAAGAACCTTTCTCATAAACAGAGTGGAGTTCATGTGGGGCAATACAGAGAGCGATTTATGTGGGTCTGCACAAAGAGGGATTTATGTGGGACTGCACAGGGAGGGGTGTAGGTGCGGCTGAGGAGAGTGTGGTTTCTGTGCGGCTACACAGAGAGGGATTAAATGGGCTTCACAGAGAGTGGCTTATGCGGGCCTGCACAGACAAGCTTTTATGTGGGGCGATAAAGAGAGATTTTCATATGGGGATATATGGAATTGGGCCTCCATGGAACCACACAGAGAGTGGTTTATGTGGGGCTACACTGAGGGGTTTCTGTGGTGCCGCAGAACGAAGTGTTTTTCTGCGGCTAGAGAGGGAGGGATTAATCAGGGGCTACACAGAGGGTTTATGTGGAGCTCCACAGGGAATGTTTTTTGTGGGATGCACTGAGTAGTGATTAGGTAGGGCTTCACAAAGATGGATGTGTGTGGCAAGACACCGACAATGATGTGTGCGTGGCTACAAAGAGAAGGGTTTCTGTGGAGCTACACAGGGAAAGGTTGACGCTGGGTACACAAAGGGAAGTTTATGTGTGTGCACACAGACCGGAGTTTTGTGTGGGGTTGCACATGGAGGGATTTATGTGTAGCTGAACGGCAATGGTTTTATGTGGTGCTACACAGAGAAATGTTGATGTAGTGCTGCACAGAATACGGTTTAAGTGGGGCTGGATCGAGAGCGATACATATGCGGTTGGCCGGAGAACGTTTTATGTAGGGTGACACAGAGACGGGTTTATGTAGGGCTACACAGAGAAGAACTTAATGGGCCTCCACAGAGTTTGGTTTATGTCGGGCTACACACTGCAGGGTTTCTGTAGGTCTGCAAAGAGAAGGGTTTATGTGGGTCTGCACGGGAAGGTGTTTATGCAGTGCGACACTGAGTTGGGTTTATGTGGGTCTACACAGAAAGGGGCCTCTGTGGAGCTACACCGTGAAATATTTATGTGGGTCCACACAGAGGGGGGTTTATGTGGGGCTAACTGAGTAATTTCTGTGGTGCTGCACAGAGAAGTGATTTTCTGCGGTTACACACAGAGGGATCCATCAGGGGCTACACAGAGAACGTTTTCAGTGGGGCTTCACAGAGACAGGTTTAGGTGGGGCTACACAGAGACCGATTCATGTGGGGCTGCAAAAAGATAGATTTAAGTCGGTCTACACAGAGACGGGTTTATGTGCGGCGACACAGAGTGGTATTTATGTAGGGCACAGAGATGGATTTAAATGAGTCTGTAAAGATTGGCCTTTATGTGGGGCTGCACTGAGATGGTTTTATGTGGGGCGACAAAGAGAAGGATTTTTGTGGGGCTACGAAGAAAAGCATTTCCGTCGGCTGCACAGAGACGGGTGTATATTTTTCTGCATAGAGTGGGGTTTCTGTGGGTATACGCAGAGACGGGTTTTTGTGGGGCTACACAGAGAGGGATTTATGTAGGGGGGGACAGAGACGTGTTTATGTCTGGCTGCATATTCAGTGATGTTGGTGGGACAGCCCAGAGTAGAATCAATGTACAGCTGCAGAGAGGGGTTTCTGTGCGGTTCCACCGAGAGGGATTTAATGGGGCTCCACAGAGTAGGGTTAATGTCGGGCTACACAGAGAGGGTTGATGTGGGGCTGCACATAATGTAGTTTATGTTGGGCTACACTGAGAAGGGTTTATGTGAGGCTACACAGAAACGGTCTTATGTGGAGCTGCACAGAGAGGTGTTTAAATGGGGCTGCACAGAGAAATGTTTTTTCTGGGGCTGCGCAGAGCGGCTTTGATGTGGGGCTTCAGAGAAATGATTTTATTTAGCGCGACATAGAATTGTTTAAGTGGGTTTACTGAGAAGGGTTTATGTGAGGCTACACAGGAACGGTCTTATGTGGGGCTGCACAGAGCAGGGTTTATGTGAGTCTGCACAGGGAGGCATTATGTAGGTCTACATGCAGAATGGTTTTTGCGGGGCAGCTCAAAGTAATGATCAGGTGAGGCTTCAAAAAGAAGGATTTGTGTGGCGCGACACAGAGAATGGTGTGTACGTGGCTAAACAGAGAAGGGTTTTTGTGGAACTTCACAGAGAATAGTCGATGCAGGGTACACAAAGAGTGGATTATGTGGGGATAAACAGAGCGTTGTTTTGTCTGGGGCTCCATATGGCGGCGTTTATGTGGAGTTGTACGGAGATGTTTTCTGTGGGGCACACAGAGAAGGGTTTCTGTAGTGCGACACAGAAAAGGTTTATGTGGGGCTCCACAGAGAGTGGTACACATGGAGTTTACCAGAGAACAGTTTCCGTGGGGCTACACGGAGACAGCTTCATGTGGGGCTTCACACATGGGGGTTTTGTGAGGCAATACAGAGAGTGATTTAGTGGGGCTACATATAGAGGGGTCTATGTGGGTCTACACTGGGAAGGGTTATGTGGGACTACACAGAGAGGGGTTTCGTTGGGACTACGAAATGGGTTTCGGTGGCGCTATACTCAGAGAGGCTTATGTGGGGCTGCACAGGTTGGGCTTTATGTGGGTCTACACAGATGAATTTATGTGTGGCGACACAGAGACGCGTTTATGTGGGGCTTCAGAGAAAGGGGTTTATAGGGGCTACATAGTTGGATTTAAGCTGCACAGAGTGGGGTTTATGTCGGCCTACACTGAGATGTTTTTATGTGGAGCTACACAGAGTAGGGTTTCTCGGGCTACACAGAGCGGGGTTAATGTGGGGCTTCATAGTGAGTGCTTTATTTAGTGCTACACGGAGTAGTGTTCATGTGGGGTTACACTGAGAGGAGATTATGTGGAACTACAAAGAGAGGCGTTTGTGTGTCCTACACAGAGGGGATTAAGTGGGACTATGAGACGGGTTTATGTGAGGCTACACAGAGTCGGGTTCATGTGGCACGACACAGAGTTGATGTGCAGCTACAGAGAGAAGGATTTATGTGGGACGACCCAGACAGGTATTTATTTAGGGGAAAACAGAGACGTGTCTTTGTGTGGATACAAAGAGTGTGATTTTTGTTGAGCTGCACAGAATGAAGTTTATGTGGGGCTACACCGAGGGAGATTTAATTATGCTACACAGCATGTTTTATGAGGGGCTATACAGAGACGGGCTGATGTGTGCTCCACAGAGACGAATTTATTAGGGGCGACATCGAGAGTGATTTTTGCAGGTGTGATCAAAGTGGAGATTATTTGGGGCTGCAGAAAGAGAGGTTTCTGTGCGGCTACACCTAGAGAGTTTAATGGGGCTATAGATTGAGATTTATGTGGGGTTACACACAGAAGGGCTTATGTGGGGCTTTCCAGAGACGGGTTTATGTGGGGCTACGCATAAAGAGGTATATATTGGGCTGCTGCACAGAGCAAGATTTAATGGGGCTACACAGAATGGTGTTCATGTGGGCCAACACTGAGAGGGATTTATGTGGGGCTGCACATCGAGACATTAATGTGGGCAAACCAGAGACGGGCTGTGGGACTTCACAGAGTTGGGTTTTTGTGGGGAAACACCGAGACGGATTTATATGGCGCTCCACAGAGAAGGTTTTTTCGTGATTCTGCACAGAGAAGGTTTTATGTGCGGCAACACAGAGACGGGTTTATTGCTAGCTACATGGAGAAGGGTTTAAGTGGGGCTACACAGAAATGGCTTTCTGTATCTCGACAGAGAGAAGGATTTATGTGGGCCTGCACACAGGGATTTAAGTAGGGGTACACAGAGACGGGGTTATTTGGGGCTACGCAGACACGGAACGATGTGGGGCTAAACAGAGACTGGTTTATGTGGAGCTAAACAGAGGCGGGCTTATGTGGTGCTGCACAGACGGGTTTAGGTGGCCTGCAGGGATTTTGTGCGGCTACACAAGGAGTGATTTAATGTTCTACACATAGTAGGGTTTATGTGGGGCGACACAAAGAGTCTTATGAAGGGCTCCATAGAGAGGGGTTTTTGTCTGGCTACACTGAGAGGTTTATGTGGGTGTACACAGAGAGATTTTTGTGGAACGACACAGAGAGGGATTTATGCGGGGCTGAACATAGAGGGGTATATGTCGGGCGACACAGAGACGGGTTTATCTGCGGCTACACAGAGTGGTGTTTATATAAGGCTGCACACGGATTTAAGTGAGGCTGCAAAGGTTGGCGTTTATGTGGGGCTGGACTGAGATGGGTTTTGTGGGGTTACACAGAGAGGGACTTTTGTGGGGCTGGTTCTGAGTACTGGCACTTGATTTGGCTCCAAAGATGCCATGTTGTACAGCACATGGGTTCCATGCTGGAATGATTGCATAATGACACACACCTGAGCCCTATCAGGGGCCTAGCATAAGTATCTGGGTTCCTGTAGCACCCGTTGCCAGAGCATTGGTCAACGTTTGGGTATACTTTGGTTCCTGGCTGCTTCGAGTGGTCTACTCCAGAACAGTCCTGCGTTCTCTATTCCTGTTTGAAGATTCAGTTTGTGTTGGGGTTCCTACTCAGATCTCTTGAGGCAAGATTCCTGCCAGTTGCTGCCAGTGTTTGGTCCTGAGGAAGTATCCTGACTCCAGTCCTGTATCAGTGTACCGCATTTGGATTCTCTGTGAGCTTGCTCTTTGCTCAACATTGTGACAGGGGTTTCTATGGGGCTACACAGAGAGGGATATATGTGTGGAGGAAACAGAGACGTGTTTATGTGTGACTTCCTAGTGATTGATGTTTGTGGAGCTGCACAGAGTGGGGTCTATGTGCGGCTGCAGAGAGAGGTTTCTGTGCGGCTACACCGAGAGAGATTTAAATGGGCTACACAGTGGGGTTTATGTGGGGCTATTCAAAGACAGGTTTCTGTGGGGTGACGCAGTAAACGGTATATGTGGGTCGATACAGAGCTGGATTTAATGGGGCTACACCGAGTGGGGTTTATGTAGGCCTGCACTGAGAGGGGTTTATCTAGGGCTACACAGAAGTATTTATGTGGGTTTACAGTGAGAGGGGTTTCTGTCGGGCTACACAAAGAAAGGTTTATGTGAGTCTGCACAGGGAGGCATTATGTGGGTCGACATGCAGAATGATTTTTGCGGGGCAGCTCAAAGTAATGATTAGGTGAGGCTTCAAAAAGAAGGATTTGTGTGGCGTGACACAGAGAATGGTGTGTACGTGGCTAAACAGAGAAGGGTTTTTGTGGAACTTCACAGAGAATAGTTGATGCAGGGTACACAAAGAGTAGATTATGTGGGGATACACAGAGCGTCGATTTGTCTGGGGCTGCATATGGAGGTGTTTATGTGGAGTTGCACGGAGATGTATTCTGTGGGGCACACAGAGAATGGTTTATGTGGGGCAACACGGAGAGTGGTTTACATGGGGTTTTCCAGAGAACGGTTTCCGTGGGGTTTCACAGAAACGGGTTTATGGTGGGCTGCACAGAGAGATTTATGTCGGGAGACACAGAGACGGGTTTATGTGGGGCTACACAGACGGGTTCATTGTGGAGCGACACACATAGGGTTTTTGTTGGTGAATACAGAGAGCGATTTAGTGGGGCTACACATAGTGGGGTTTATGTGGGGCTGCACAGAGAGGGGTTTCGCTGGGACTACACAGAGATCGGTTTAGGTTGTGCTACACTGAGAGAAGTTTATGTGGGGCTACACAGGGTGGGCTTTTTGTGGGTCTACACAGATGGATGAATGTGTGCCTACACAGAAACGTGTTTTTGTGGGGATACACATAAAGGGTCTATGAGGGGCGACACAGAGCTGGATATAAGCTGCACAGAGTGCCGTTTATGTAGGGCTACACAGAGATAGTTTATGTGGGGCTACACAGAGTAGGAATTCTCTTGGGCTACATAGAGCGGGGTTTATGTGGGGCTTCATAGTGAGTGTTTTATTTAGTGTTTAACGGAGTAGTGTTCATATGGGGTTACAGTGAGAGAAGTTTATGTGGGGCTACACAGAGTCGGGTTTGTGTGGCACACACAGAGGGGATTAAGTGGGGCTACAGGGAGTGTGAGTTTTGCGGGGCTACACAGACAGGGATTTATTTGTGGGAAAACAGACGTGTTTTTGTGGATTTTGTCGGGCTGCACAGAATGGGGTTTATGTGGGGCTGTGGAGAGGGGTTTCTGTGAGGCTCCACCGGGAGAGATTTAATGATGCTAGACAGAGTGTGTTTTATGTGGGGCTACACAGAGACGGGTTGATGTGGGCTCCACAGAGACGAATTTATGTGCGGCTACACAAGGAGCGGTTTATGTGCGGCTACAGAGAGAAGGATTTATGTGGGACAAAACAGAGAGGAATTTATGTGGGGGGAAAGAGAGACATGTTTATGTGTGGCTACACAGAGTGATTTTCATAGGTCTGATCAGAGTGGAGATTATGTGGGGCTGCAGAGAGAGAAGTTTTTGTGCGGCTAAAGCTAGAGAGGTTTACCGGGGCTACAGAGTGAGGTTTATGTGGGGTTACACAGAGAGTGGCTTATGTGGGGCTTTCCAGAGACCGGTTTATGTGGGGCTACGCATAAAGGGCTATATGTTGGGCAACGCAGAGCTAGATTTAATGGTGCTACACAGAGTGAGGGTGATGTGGGCTTACACTAAGGGGTTTAAGTGGGGCTACACAGAGTGAGGTTAATGTGGGGCTTTATGTGGGGCTTCACAGACAGGCTCTGCAGCTCCAGAGCTCTGCACAGAAAGCCCCACAGGGTTTATGTGGGGCTGCATAGACAGGCATTGATATGGGGCACACCAGAGATGGGTTTGTGTGGAGCTACAGAGAGGGGTTCAGGCGTCGCTACTCAGACGGGTTCATGTGGGACGACACAGAGCGGGATTTGTGTGTCGTCACACAGGGAGGGATTTATGTGGGGCTACACAGAAACGGGATTTTGTGGGGCAAGGCAGAGCCGTGTTTATGTGGGGCTACACAGAGGTTTTCTTGCTACACAGAGGGGTTTAGGTGGTGCGACACAAAGCGGGGTTTATGTGTAGCTTCACAGAGAGAAATATATGTGGGGCGACTCAGAGCAGGGCTTATGTGTGGCTACACAGAGAGCGGATTTACGTGGGACGACACAGAGAGGGATTGATATTGAGCTAACCAGAGACGGGTTTATCTGGGGCTACGCAGAGATGTGTTTACGTGGCGCTCAACAGAGACTGGATTGTGGGCCTGCAGACAGAGGTGTTTCTGTGCGGCTACACGGTGGGTTTTATGAGGTACTCACTGTATTTATGGGGGCTGCACTGAGGGGATCCTGTGGAGCTCTACAGAGATTTTTTTATGTGGGGCGACACTGAGGGGTTCATGTGGTCTTACACAGAGACGTGTTCATGTGGTGCGACACAGGGACGTGTTCTTGTGGGGCAACACAGAGACATGTTCTTGTGGGGCGACACTGAGGGGTTCATGTGGTGTTACACAGAGAGGGGTTCTTGTGGGGCTACACAGAGAGAGATGTATATGTCGTTCCACAGAGAAGCTTTATTTGTGGATCTTCACAGAGAGGGGTTCTTGTTGTGCTACACAGAGACGGGTTTATCGGTGGCTGCATGGAGATGTGTTAATGTGGGGCTGCACAGAGAGGGGTATATGTGGCTCTACAGAGAGAAGGATTTATGTGGGGCTGCATAGAGGCATTTAGGTAGGGGTACAGAGAGACGAGATTATTTTGGGCCACGCAGACAGGGATTAATGTGAGGCTCAACAGAGGCTAGTTTATGTGGAGCTAAACAGAGATGGGCTTATGTGGTGGTACAAAGACTGCAGAAAGAGGGGATTTTGTGCGGCTGCACAGAAAGGGATTTAATGGTTCTACACATAATGGGTTTTTTGTGGGGCGACACTGAGAGAGTTTTATGTAGGGCTCCACAGAGATGGTTGTTTTGTGTGGCTAAACAGAGGTTTATGTGGGTGTACACAGAAATTTTTATGAGACTATACAGAGAGAGCTATATGTGGGACTACACAGAGAGGGGTGTATGTGGGACTACACATAGAGTGGTGTATGTGGGGCTACACATAGAGGGGTATATGTGGGGCTCTACAGAGACGGGTTTATGTGTGGCTAAACGGAAACGGGTTTATGTGGGCCTACACAGAGACAGGTTTATGTGGGGCTGCACAGAGTGGGGATTCTGTGAGTCTACATATAGTGATTTTTGTGGGTAAACACCAGAGATGGATTTAATTGGGCCTGCACAGTGTGGTGTTTATGTGGGGCTGCACAGAAGGATTTATGTGGGGCGACAGAAAGATGGATTTATGTGGGGCGACACAGAGATGGATTTATGTGGGTTTACACAGAGAGGCGTTTCTCTGGGGCTATACAGAGACGGCTTTATGTGCAGCTAAACAGAGACGGGCTTGTGAGGGACAATCACAGAATGGTGTTTATGTGTGGGGTATTGGTGAGGCTTCTCAGAGGGGTCTATGTGGGGCTATAGAAAGAGGGATTTACGTGGGGCTACACAGAGGGTCAGATATGGGTCTGCACAAAGCCGGGTTTATGCGTGGGCTGCACAAGGAAGGGTTTATGAGAGGCTGCACAGAGAGGGATATATCAGGGTCTCCACAGAAATGGTTTATGTGGGGCTACATGGAGAATGGTTTTGTTTATCATAATTACTCGATTTTAACTAATGCTAGATTAACTCCATTTATTATTGACTGTAAATATGATGCAATTGCCATTTCTTATCATGCGTCATTGAAATTATCAATTAAATTAGCAGATGTACCCTCTGGCATCAGACGATCGCGATTCAGTCCTTCTCTATTGCAAGATTTAGAATTTGTTCAATTCATTAAAGAACAGATTTTATTTTTCCTTTTGACTAATTTTACTGAAGAAATATCCAGTGGGATAATGTGGGATATTTTAAAGTATATATCCGCGGTTCAATTATTTCATATTCTGTTGGATTAAAAAAAGAACTAATAATGAAATACGTATGTTGGATTATAAGATTAAAGAAATCGATTAAAAAATACTCTGATGCTCCAAATGTGGAACACTTTAAAAAGAGGACTGAATTTAAATTACAACACAGTTTACTATTAACATCTCCAATTGAAAATCGATTACTTAAAACCAGAAGTCAGTTTTGTATACATAGTGAAAAATCAGGTAGATTGCTTGCCAATCAACTGAAAGCTGTTTCAATTAAACGTCAGATTATTAAAATTCGTAAACTAGATGGTAACTATACGGTGGATCATGAACAAATTAATAAATCTTTTCAAGGATTGTATACTTCGTACAAATCAGAATTCCCTGAGGATCCTACAATAATGCATGATTTCTAAGGAATCTGAAGACCTAATTATCTTTCAAAGAACTTTCAATACTAGATGTACCCATTTCAGAGGAAGAAATAAAGAAACCAATTTTTTCAATGAATTCGGATAAAATACCCGGTCCTGATGGGTATGCAGTCAATTTTTAAAAAAATTCTTTTCTGATCTTCTTTCTCCTTGGGTAGGAAAAAATAGTCCTATCAGTGTGTAAACTACCACAATCCTTTTACAAAGCTACCATCTATTTAGTTCTTTAAAAAGATAAAAATCCCACAGAATAGGGCACTTCAGTGAGAGGGGACCTAATACAGGTATATAAGATGATGAGAGGTATTGATCGGGTAGATAATCAGAGCTGAAATGGTGGCGACAAGAGGACATAGGTTTAATGTGTTGGGGGTAGCTATAGAAGAGATGTATGGGGAAGGCTCGAATGGGAATATTTATGTAATGACTTGAGAAATTTAATTTTAGTCTGTTTTATTTCTGCGATCAAATTTGATTTATCATACACCTTTGTCTTCAATACTTACTAATAATCAGAGATCCTCTCTGTTCAGGCTTTTTCGAGGTACAAGACAGGGTTACCCTCCAAATCCTTATTATTTGGTATTGCTTTGGAACCCTTGGCAATTACCCTTCGGGATTGTTCAAACATATTTGGTATCACTCGTGGAAAGGGACTCATGAGATATCTCTATACGCAGATGACTTGTTATTTTATAATTCTAACCCGGAGGAATCCATCCCTACAGTATTATCACTGCTTGCTCAGTTTAGTGTTTTTTTCTGGTTACAGATTAAATCTTAAAAGTGAACTCTCCATTAAATATGCAAACCCCAATTTATAGGCAATTACCATTTAGATTAGTAACTGACCATTTTATGCATTTGCCAAGGACCTGTTTAAAGTTAACTTGTTACCTGCAATTGATCACGTTGAACAAATATTTACGAAATGGTCCCTATTATCTCTATCATTGATAGGCCGAATTAATGCCGTTAAGATGAATATTTTACCAATATTTCTATATTTATTTCAGGCGATTCCAACTTTCATCCCAAAATCTTTTTTGACACTGTTGATTCTAAAATTCCTTCATATATATACTCTCAAAGATATGCTGAAGAATTATTGCTTTGAAAACACAAAGGATTGGGATGAAAGAGTTCATTTGTGTTTGCAGTGAGAGAATCAATACAGGAGTCATTAGGATTTCGTCTGCTTGAGCTTATATTTGGACATCGGGTTAGAGGACCTTTAGAATTTAAGAGAATAGTGGGTAAATGAGGAAAAACATTTGACTTTGATTTAAAATTCGGTTGGAGAGAGTCTGCCAGCTGCTGTAAGTGAATTTAAAAAGCAGCCATATGAGAACGAAGGCATGTTTTGATAGACAGGGTCGGACAAGGACATTTGCAGTGGGGGAAAACAGTGTTGGTACTTTCCTTCGTCCAAACAACCCATTGTGGTATCGTTTTACCGGACCATTTGTTGTTGATTCCCAATTAAACGAGTTTAACTATGTAATCAAGACACCTGATAGACGCAAGAAAACACAACTCTCTCATGCAAACGTGCTTAAACCTTATTATGAGAGAAGTTCAGTTGTGGCCATGGTATGAGAATGTGGTCCCAAGAATATCTGTTGTTGATATTGGTAAAGGCTAATGTAGACCAAATATTGCTCCATCTAAACTAAAAAGCAAAATATCCTGGATAACCTTGAAACAAAGTTGGACCAATTACAAGTTTCACAAAAACAACAGATGAGGTAATTGATTTTAAAATTTAAATATCTGTTCCCAGATGTTCTACAGAGAACATCGATAATTACTCATGATGTTGATGTTGGGGATTTAAAACAAGTCAATTAACACCCATATCGAATGAATGTGGAAAAGAGTAAACTTGTTGACCAGGAAATTGAAAATATGTTGGAAAATCATATTATTAGATGTTCCATTTCAAACGGTTCTCCTTCTGCTAATGTGCTTAAGCATAATGGAACTGTTAGATTTTGCACGGAGTACAGAAAAGTCAACGTTGTAACGAAGTCAGATGTTTACCCTATCCCTGGGGTGGATGATTGCATAGACAGAGTGGGAAAATGTAAATTTCTTACAAAGATTGAGCTATTAAAAGGGTACTGGTGTGTTCTATTTGCAGATAGAGGAAGGGAGATTTCTGCCTTTCTAACTCCTTCTGCATTGTATGAATATAATGTTTTGCAATTTGGAATGAAAAATGCTCTGGCAACATTTCAAAGAATTATTAATTCGGTGATACATGGGTTAAAAGATACAGATGCCTATATTGACGACTTAGTGACAGGGCATGTGAGGATCATATCTCTGCGTTAGAAAGGTTGCTTGAAAGACTTTCCGAAGCCAGCCTTCCAGTTAACTGGACTAAATGTGAATTTGGCCATTCTACTGTGAAGTATCATGGTAATGTTACTTCATTGTAGTTCAAGGCAAGTTAGCTGCTATTCAGGCAAAAGTTCAAGCAATAACTGAGTTCCCTGTTCCCACGGGTACGAGGACTTTCAGATTATTTTTGGGAATGGTTGTCTATTATCGCAAATTTTGTAAAATGTTTGCTGATATTGTTCTTCTACTAACTAATGTTCTGAAGAAGGGAGTGAAGTTTGTTTGGATAAATCCTTGTCAAGAAACATTTGAGAAGCTGAAAACTATTTCATGCTACCATCCTGTGCTCAAATCACCTGACCTTGAAAAGGCATGTTCAGTAGATGCCAGTGATGAAGCTGCAGGAGCTGTGTTGTTGCAGAAGGGTGACCTTGATAGTGAACATCCTGTAACTTTTCAAAGAAATTTAATGAGCATCAAAAGAATTATTCCACCATAGGAAAAGAATTACTATCACTTGTTTTAGCCTTGCAACATTTCGGTATGTATGTTTGCACTGCTCAGAAACCTCTGACTGTGTATACAGATCATAACCCATTGCTGTTTCTGAGCCGTGTGAAAACCAAGAATAGAAGTCTGTTAAATTGGAGTTTAATTTTGCAAGAGTTTGACCTCATGACAATTCACATTAGAGGCAAAGATAACATAATTGCTGATTGCCTTTCCCGATGCTAAATGGGAAAAATGTATCTTTACTAATCTGATATTCTGTAATTGTGTCGAATGATAATTATTAACATTACTAACTGTATGCATCGTTGATTTTTATTTTGGGAAAAATATTCTTTTCAGGTGGGAGATGTTACGGACTAGGTTACTATTGATGAATGCCCCTTCAAGATAAAGCATCGTGTGTGTCTGTGTGCGTGT
>JAUZTB010000083.1:88390-99442 GCA_034780895.1 Rhynchobatus australiae | reverse complement strand
GGAGTCATTCTCTAGCCCAGCAGGAGATACATCCTCAGGTACAAGTGTTGAGTCAGTGGGGTTTCATTCATTCTCTCTGTCACCTGGAAACACTCGTGGACCCACTCATCTAGTGTAGTGGGGGTGAATGATCGTCACCCCCATCATTTTCCCATCACTTGGAAAATATCTGCACCCGAGGTCCCAGAAGAGGAGGGCGAATTCAATGTTGATTATCAATCAGCCACCGATTGAATCTGGGTCAGAAAACCAGGTGGAGTTAAGTTTTCCTGCAGAGCAGGAGATTGGTGGGTGAGAAATTGAAGTAGCTGGTAGTGTGAGAAGGATCGAGACTGAGATCGGGGACGATTCTGTGCCTTAAATTGAGGATAAGGGCCAGGATAGTCCAACAGGAGCAGGAGAGTGGACACTGTCGGGATAATAACCTAACGTTCGAGAAATGTCGTCTTGACAAGCTTATCAGTGCATGGGTTGAGGAGTCAAGAAACATGAGCTTTAGGATATCCCTGGGGCATGTCTGAGCTGGCGACCGAACAGGTGGGTATATTAAGAAAGTTCAATGTGAGACTGAGCGATCCGAGGAACTATGTGAATACTTTTGATCTTTAAATTACGTAGCCTGACATAGACAAGAGTCTATTGTCACATCGACACCCACCAGGCAACACACGACCGCAGTCGGCCCTGCCCACCCTCCACGTGAACACACATTCAGTTGTGCACTGAAGCAATAAGCATGTGCTGAGTGATTGTCATGGGGTTCCAACCAGCATCCTGGTGTGATCAGTAACCTGGTTGCATGACAATTCAGCCTCAATACAAAAATGAGGCTGCTGGTTAATAAGCTATCTCGAGAACTGCCTCTGCGTGTCTGTGCTGCGTTGTCTACTTACCTCGGAGATATTGAGGTGAGTGTACTCGAGTAGGGGAAATGATGTGTTTTAATGGTGTATGAACATCTGGGCAGAAGTGGTACATATATCCGCCCTCAGACTAACTCCGACTAAGGTGAGAACCTTGCAGTCTTCCCTTTGTCGGAGGAGGTATAACCCCTCCTTCAGATGTGGTCATCACATGAATATCAGTGCTGACCCGGACATGGTGGGAATACACAGTGTCTATCTTCACCCTCTCGCCATTGACAGAACAAGGTTTAACAATTAGTTCTGAGGACGGTTAAATCTGTGGATGAACCACGGAAATATATCCTCTGGTAAAGTGTCTTCAACTTTATTTCTCTTTGTACTGATGCTTTATGACCTGCTGAGTGTCACGGAGTTTTACAACGCAGAAGTGTCCACACCCAAATTTGTCCCCATCTGCACTCATCCCATTACGTCTAATGCCATCTCTGCCCTTCTTATTCAAGCGCCCATCTCATTTCCTCTGAACAGAAACTTTGCATTTGATTCCACCACCTTATCTCTTTTCAGATATTCAACACTCAGTCTGGAAAGCAAATTCTCCTCCGATATCTCTTCAATCTCCTTCATCTCAATTCATCCTCTGTCTTATTGTTTCTGATACAACTTCATGGAAAAAGGTTCCACCTGTCTTTGCCTCAATCTTTTTGTCCTCTTTCCAGGTCACTCCTCAGCCTCCTCTGCTGCAGGGACAACAGACCCAGACTCTCCAATCACTCGCACTAGCACAAGTCCTCCTATCCAGGCAACATTCTGGTAAATCTCAAGTTGCCACACCATGTCTCAACTTCTATATTCCATGTTCCGACCTATGAAGATGAGGGTGCATATGAATTTTTCACCAACCAATTAACATGTGATGCCTCTTTTAGGCATCTATGGACCTGTGCCGGTGTCTCTTTCTATTAACGTTCTTTCATGTCCCACAATGAACCTTTTGTTCCCTCACAATCTCAGTCACTTTGTCTACTCTATCAGCCACTCCATCCGCCACCACTTTCCTCTGAAAAACTGACAATCTTTCTGTTTCTGTTCTTTGCTCTCTCTCCCATTCACGCTCACACACACAAAGCAAACTCTCTTGATATTTTTTGAATTCAATCTCTCACACTTCCAGCCTCACTCCGTCTCTCATAATTACTCACACTTTTCTCATTCATTCTCCTCTTTCACACTCACGTGTTTCATTTCTCCCCATCACCCTCTAATTCATTTCACTCTCACTTGCACTCATCTACCCACCTGCACACTCCTCTTCCCCATGAAGTCTTTCTTTCTCGTCGTCAATCAGCACAAGTCCTTGGCCCACGATCCCCGCGCCGAATATTGTCCCAATGTGTATGAATCCCGTTTAACAACTGTTGTTTCATAACCGTCTCTGCCTTGCTGATTCAAGTGCTTTTCTTAATATTGGTGAAATTTTGTCTCCATGTCATCACCACACCCTCAGGTAATGGACCCCAATCTCCAGCCACTCTCTCAGAGAAAAAAAAGAAATTGTTTTTTCCAATCACGTCTATATCTCTCGTAATAAACTGGTGTCCTCTGGTTTCACTCTCCTCTGGAGCGAGAAAAGAAGTCCTGAACATTTGCTCTATTAAGCCCCATCAGATATTATGTACTTCCAACAATTCCCCCTTCAGCCTCTTCTGCTGCAAAGAAAACATTCCAAGCGTTGCGGTTTTCCCTGCGAACTGAAACGCTCCATCGCAGGCAATATCTTGGTGAATCTGCTCTGCACCATCTCCAATGCAACCTTGTTTTCATATGTTGTCATTACCACACTGTGTTCAGTAATCCAGCTGTGGTCAACCAATGTAGTTGTACTAAGACCTCCCTGCTCTGGTATTTTGTCCTCTGAATAATGGAGGCGGTTATTCCCGAAGCAGCCGGCACTTCCTGTGTCACTCTGCCATAACTTTCAGGATACGTGGATCTGTACTCTGGAGTCCCGCTGTTCCTCAATATCCGCCACTGTTCACTGTACATGTGCTGACCCTATTAGTTCGACCAAACTGCATCACTTTGCAGAACAGACTGAAATTCCCTTTGAACTGCTCTGCCCATCAAGAACAGAACCAATTTTCACGACAGATGCAAATTTACTAATCATGCCCACGACGTTGATATCCGATTCATTTGGTGTGGTCCCCAGCGCCAATCCCTTTGGTGCACCGTAAGCCATATGTTTCCAATCACAACGCAACTCTTCACCCGCTGTCTCCTATTAGGGTCCGCACTGGGACCTATGCTATTTGTGATAATGTACATGACGGATGAAACTGTGTGTGGTCGGGTTACTAAGTTTGCAGAGAACACAAAGATTAGTGTAGATGTGGACAACGTAGTAGGTTACCAAAGGATATGGTGGATATACGTGGGGTGTGGCTGGAGAACTGGTAAGTGTGAGGTGTCGGATAACCTGTTTAAATGCTTTCACTTTCATGTGTCTCTGTTCCTTCATTCAAGACATGGATATTTCCACAAAGGAACAGCTGAACGCATCATCAACAGGAGAACCAACTCAGGAACCATTCTCTCGCCCAGCAGGAGATACATCCTCAGGTACAAGTGTTGAGTCAGTGGGGTTTCATTCAATCTCTCACTTTCACCTAGAAGCTCTCGTGGACCCATTTACCTGTTGGACATGCAGTGTAGTGGGGGTGAATGATGGTGTGAGAAATTTCCCTTCTCCACATGGATAATTTCTGCACCCCAGGTATCCGAGGGGAGGAGTGCGAATTGATTGGTGATGATCAATAATCCACCTTAGACTGGGTCTGGTCAGAAAGCCATATGGATTTGAGTTACATGGCAGCGCAGGAGATTGTTGGGTGAGGAAATTGAAGTAGCTTGTGGGGTGAGAAGTATTGGGTAATGAGATCGGCGTAGTATTCTGTGCCTTAAATTGACAATCAGAGCCACGACAGGCCAGCAGGAGAAGGAGAGTGGGCACTGTAGGGGTAATTGGCGGAAAGCTCAAGAAACGTGGTCTGGTCAAGGTTATAGGCCATGGGTTGAGGAATCAAGAAACATGAGCTTCAGGAGATCCCTGGGGCAGGTCTGAGCTGATGATAGAACAGGAGGGGATATCAAGAAATGTTAATGACTGAGTGAGCGATCCGAGGGAATATGTGAATAATTTTGATCTTTAAATCAGTTACCCTGACATGGACAAGAGTCTGGAGGCATATCCACAGCCACCAGCAACCCTAACCCGTCCCGCTCTAAATATTTTTTCTCTATTGCATGCATCCACCAAAGGCGACGACGATCACTCACACCCCCTCCCCCGCCCCCGGGGGCTCTCTGTCTTTCTCGTACTCATTCAACACAGGCATTTAGGCCCACGATCCCCGTGCTAAATATTGTCTCAATGTGTATGAATCCAATTTTTCAGCATTTGGCCCATAACGGTCTCCACGTTGGTGATTCAAGATCTTGTCTAAATATGTGTGAAGTGCTGTCTCCAGGCCTTTACCACACCCTCAGCCAGAGCATCCCATTCTCCAGCCAGCTTCTCAGATAAAAATAGTTTTTGCAGTCACCTCTAAATCTCCCGTACTGAACCTATATTCCCTGTTTTCAGTCACCTCTTCAACGAACCATCTACCCTATTTATGCCCATCACATATTTTGTACTTCCAGCAATCCACGCCTCCTCCCCCGAAGCCTCTTCTGCTGCAAGAGAAACAATCCCAGCTTTTGCCGTCTCTCCTCCTCCTCAACATCCTCCCCAATTCAACCTCGCCTTCATACACAGCGATGAAGGAATACTCCAGCTGTGGTCAACCAATGCTTTATATAGTTGTACCAAAACCTGCCTGCTCTGGTGTCTTGTGCTCTGAATAATGAAAACAGTTATATGCTAAGCAGGCGTCACTTCCTGTCTACTTGCGCTGAAACTTTCAGAGATACTTGGATCTGTACTCTGGGGTCCCTCTGTTCCTCAATAGTTCGCTACTGCTCAGTGTTTATGTCCTGCCATTATTAGTCCTGCCAAACAACATCGCTTTGCACAACAGACTGAAATTCCATTTGCTCAACAGCGATAGTTCCAACTTTCATGGCAGATGCATACTTACAGAAAATTACCCACTACGTTGATATCCGACTCATTTGTGCACCGGTGTGGGCCCCAGTACAAATCACTTTGGTTTACCACAAGTCACAAAGCAACTGTTCACCCGCTGTCTCCTATAACGGTACGCACTGGTACGGGAAATGTGAAGGTTAATGGTATGCAGCTGTTATTTATTGAACACTGGTGTGCTGTTGCTGCAACCATGGTGTGACAATAGTTACGACTGCAAAATGCGCAGGTGTCTGTGAGAAACAAAGAACTGCTTAAGAGACGTCTTGTTTTGCTTAAAGTTTGCTGCAAGCAACTGTACGGGTATGTGAATTTTCACACGTAGACGTCTTTATATCGAGTATAAAAGGAGGGACCAGAATCTGTAAACTCTGAGTGGGGATCAGTATAGAGCTCGGGTTGCACCGTTTGCACGTTCTTTTTATCCCTCACTCCCACTAGTGTTAAAATAATAAAGCATTAATTTTACTCTCTTTGGTTCTGCTGTTGTCTGATTTCTCACAGCTCGGATCGACTTTCACAGAGGGATCTTGTGGTGGATATCCACAGCTCTCTGAAAGTGGCTGCACAGGTTGATAGGTCGGTAAATAAATCGTATGGCATGTTTGCCTCTGTAATGAAGGCAGTGAGCTCGAGAATCTGTAAATTATGCCGCTGATGTATGAAACTCTGGTGATGACGTTGGAGAGGGTTCAGAGAAGGTTCACTCGACTGATTCCAGGAATGAGAGAGTTAACGTATGAGGAGCGTTTGACGGCTCTTGGGCTGTATTTCTTGGAGTTCAGAATAATGAGGGGGGAACCTCATAGAAACTTATCGGATATTAAAAGGCCTGGCCAGAGTTGACGCGACAAAGATGTTTCCCATGGTAGGAAAGTATAATACAAGAGGGCACAAATGCAGGATTGAAGCGTGCCCGTTCGTAACGGAGCTGCGGAGATATTTCTTTAGCCAGAGAGTGGTGAATGTGTGGAATTTGTTGCCAAGGGCGGCTGAGGAGGCAAAGTTATTCGGTGTATGTGCGGAAGAGATTGATTGGTATTTGAGTAGCCAGGGCATCAAAGATTATGGTGAGAAAGCGGAGACGTGGGGATAAATGGGAGAATAGATCAGCTCATGATAGAATGGCTGCTGAATGGATGAGCCGAATGGCCGAACTGCTCCTTTGTCTTATGGTCTTATGGGTAAGCCACATTTGGAGCATTGCATTCAGTTCTGGTCGCCCTGTTACAGGAAGGAAGTCGAGTCTTCGGCTGCCGGCGTTCCAGGATGCTGCTTGGATCAGAGGGCATGTGCTGTTGAGAGAGTTGGACAAACTTGGGTTGTTTAATCTGGGGGGACGGAGGTTGAGGGGAGAACTGATAGCAGTTCATAAGATTACGAGAGTCACAGATAGAGTAGATAGCCAATATCTTTCTCCCAGGGTAGAAATGTCTGATACCAAAGTAAATGGTGAGAGGCGGCAAATTCAAAGTAATTGCGTCCGGCAGCATTTTACTTCCATACAGAGTGTGCTGGGTTCCTGGATTGCTCTGTCTGATGTGGCACTCTGAGGGAAATACGATGGGGCGCATGGATTGACAGGGAATGAACGGATATTGGCATTTTGCAGGCAGAAAAGATTAGTTCAGTTAAGCAATTGAAAACATGTTTAATTCGTCCGACACAGCATCGTGGGCAGAAGGACCTGTTCCTGTGCCGTACCTTGTTTTCTATCCCAGTCTCTGGATCTGATAATAAAAACCTCAAACATCGGAAAGTCATTCTCATGAGAAGAAACGACCTCTGATGATTCAGAGTCAAGGTCGAGTGCATTGTCAGAAGCACAAGTGCACGAACGCGCAGGTGCAATGAGAAGCGAATTTGCAGAAGCATCACAGGCACACCGCGTTTTCTGAGCAGCGTTCTGGAATAAAACAAATTAAATATGAATTCCACACAATTTGTTCAAGGAACAAAGCTCATTTAGAACAAAACAAAGACACAGAGTTAAGACGCTGTTCCTTCCAGTTCACAATTCCCGGCCCGATTCTGCCAATCTCCCCTTCGTGTCTTCGGGATGGGAAATACGGAGTTTGTTTGTGCCGGGCAGGGGCGCGGATTTCTCAGCTGCTTCCCGCGCTGTGCATATCTCAAACTGAGACTGAGGGGAGATTTCACCACCTCCTTCAGCTGCTCCCTGAACTTAGTCTGCGTCACTGCGTAAAGAAACGTGTTCGTGCAGCAGCTCAGGAGCTGCAGCATTGGGCCGAGTTGAGATATGGTTGATGCTGTATGCTAAGCCACAGAAAGAAACCACAATCGGAACCACACAGAATACATCGTAAACAGTGCCCACAACAGAATGAAATTCCCCGACACAACCAACAGTAAAATGAGGGATTTCCTGCGGTTCTCCATCTCTGGGTCTCTGGGACTCTCCCCAAATCTGCGACCCGGGAGTCTCCTGCGGGTTCTACTCGCCACTAAAACGTGTCTGATGGTCAAAGCATTGAGCATGAGAATGAGGAAAACGGGATTATTGGCGTGAGGAGGTTATGGAGGAACTCGACTGCGCTCCAGACAACTGAAGACAGAACACCCAATGTCTCGAAGCAAAACCAAGGAGAATTAGTCAAAATGTATTTTCCAGAGGCCATGAAATACCAGTAAATGTTCTTTAAACAGTTCAGCACGGTCACCGTCCCCAGAACCACAGCCGCCGTTCTCTCGGTGCAATATTTCACTTTTAACTTCTGACAACGAATGGCCACAAACCGATCAAAGGTGAAAGCTGCGGTGAACCAGAAAGAACAGTCAGTCGCTGCGTAAAGCAGGACGGCGTGGATATTACACACAGGGATGTACCTTAGGAAACCAAACGCATCCCAAAATACAATCGGAATCTGCTTCAGAATCATGTCGAGGACAACGACCAGTAGATCCGCCGTTGCCATGGCCACCAGGTAGAGGGTGAAGCCTTTGGAGAGACCGCACTTTACCCGGGACTGGACCACAATTGTCAGCACGGTCACTGTGAGGAAGGAAATATACACAAACATGACAGCGGGGTTGGAGCAACGTCAGCAGATTCACAGAGAGGGGAATTAAACACAGGAACCTGTTCTTAGATTCAAAGTTGGAGGTGGTTGTACCCGAATAAGGGGATCTTTGCTGGACACGGGGATTGTAGATCAGTGACGTCAACCGGCAACTGGAAAATAACGGCATCATCTCGACCAACAGACAGGTGAGAAGCGGTGTTTCCATGGTCCTGCAAAGATATCTGATGAGTGAACAATTCATTACGTCCCCCAGTTCATAAAGATGAAAGTCCTCACTACTTGCGCTTAGTTTGAGTGATAGATGATAATTTGACCTGGTCAGTATCCGGAATCATATGAGTCTCCTGTTGCCGATGATTGCTCAGTGTTCAGTGTTGGTTGGAGACACAGTCTCTCTCTCTGATCTTTTTGCAGCGACATTTTGTCAGTTGTTGGTGAATCAGCCCAGGGTTCTCCCTCTATTTATTACCCTGTCAGCCAGTGTCACTGTGTCGGGGCCGCCACCTGAAGCTGGTGCAGCCACACTGGAGATTGTGGTGAAATTTGCCCAGATCGCCGGTGGAGCAGTCTGATCTAGCCTCACGTCGAGCCCGGTAGGGGGATGAGGCAGTGAGAAACCACCAGAGTTTGCAGATTGAAATTGTATCATGATTAATGCAACAATATCAATTTACTGATTGCTGCAGAGAGGTCCGACAGATGGCATCACCAGACACATTAACAGCGAGGAGAGCGTGAATTACAGGAACGGCAGTGCGCACAGCAATAGTTTATGGGACAAATAAATGTAGTTGGGGACATGTCAGCAATATGAGATGGTAACATCGAGAAACGAAGGATAAAGAACACGTAGATAAATGTCATTCAAGGCGTTGATCTCCGCACACGGACCAGGTCAATGTATGGTATCTCCCTCAACCGGAGCTCAGTTAGTGAAGAAGTTCTGCTTTATTAATCAGAACATGTCATGAACAGTACACTCACTCGAACTCTTAACCGGAGCCTGTGATCACTGTTTCTCACCTGTTTGTGGGTCGAGTCGTTGGACAGGGACTTACCTGGAACAGAAACAACAGCGAGGATGGGATATCAGAAGAGCTGAATAATCAGGAGTAAATAACTGATCCAATCGTCTACTGACATCCGAGCAGCATCCGATAAACGATATTGCTCATACCGTAAGACACTCCATCGCTGTAACATCCCACTCTCCTGTTTCCCGATCCCTATCCATTCCTGTAACACCTCACACCACTGTTCCCAGATGCCAATCGGTGACCAGAACTTCACACTCTACCAGTTGCAGATTCCTTCTGTTCATGTAATTATTGTTATCAGCTCCAGAATTATATTCTTCCGCTGTGTGGCTTCTACTCTCTATGAGTGACGGAGGGGCTGCTCCCACACAATCGGGCGCTGTGCAGACTGATGTTAATTATAGCCACTGAACAAACATCTGCGGTTAATCCCTTTATATCCGGAAGGCTGGAGCAACAAGTAAATTGACCCAAACGAAAGTGTGTTCATGTCCAGGATTTATAGACACCCACCCGCGTCATTCTCTCCTCTTCCCCCTCCCATCGGACAGAGGATACATAAGCCTGAAAGACCGTACAACCGGATCAAGGGAAGCTTCTCTCCCACTGGCATGAGACTCGTATGGTATGAATCCACGTACGATTGGATCCAATCTCCGCTTCACTATCGACCTTTTTGTGACCTTTCACCTCTTTGTACATCTGCACTGCACTTTTACTGTAACTGCAACTCTTATTCTGCATTCAGTTATTGTTTTACCTTGAACTACCTCAAAGCACACCAGTAAAGAATTGATCCGTATGAATGGTGTGCAAGACAAGTTTGTTTTTCACCATACCTCGGCAAATAAACTAAATTTGTACTGTATAGTGAGATGGACCAATCGGGCCACGGAGATCTCTGAAGGGCCAATGGGGTCCCGAAGTGTGATCCTGAATGATTTCCACGTACGTTTGGATGAACTCTCCAATTCAGAATCGACCTCATTTTGGCTTTCCACAATTTTGCCTGCATTGCACTTTCTCTGTAACTGTAACTCTATTGTACATTAATCATTGTTTTGCTCTGTACGACCTCAAAGTACGTGTAGTATTGCATTGATGTGAATGAACTATGTTGATGAAAAGTTGTTTTACTGTATCTTTGTATACGTGACAATAATAATCCAAATTAGTACTGCTCTGTGAAATGCACGAATAGTGTCTGGGATCTCTCTGAATTGTTAATGGTCTGCGGACGTGTGATCCGCAAATCTGTGGTCTTTGAACAATTCCCTAAAAGTGAAAGATACAGATGACTCCTTGCTATGGATGGGAGGATGGCGATTGAAACACGGGAACTTTGATTCCATTACTCTGATGTCAGTGGGAGGGCATTGGCTGGAATGGAAGCTTCAGTGTTTGGTGACAGACAATTTGGGAATTATGCGGGGTCAAATTGCTGTATTTGTAACATGGATTTGGGACCAAGTCTATCTGAATATCCGACCTTTCAGATCCTGTTTAACCACCCTTCCAATCACCTAAAACGGATGACATCTTGATTTTGACACGCTTACACAAGAAAAAAATGACTGGGGATCAATCCTGTCTCTACCTCTGATAACCTGATAGACTTCTTTCAATTCACCTGCCAGGGCAACCAAGCGCAGTGCATCCAGTCTCTCGCCTTACCGTCAGATCCAGAGAAAATCTGAGCCATCTTCCTCTATTCTCTTTCCAGCACAGTATCATTCCTCCTACTCTGTGGTGACCAGAATAACACGGACTGTTCTGAATGCGGGTTGCCCCATCACACTCCATTTTATATTCCATGTCCAGACCTATGAAGTCCGGCATGCCGCATGCCGCATGCCTTCCTCACTACCCCATCAGCCTCTGCATCCACTCCAGAGAGGTCTCAACCTGCACTTCCAAGAGCCTTCTGTCCTGCAACACTGTTGAAGGGGGGGTCA
>JAUZTB010000082.1:17045642-17058809 GCA_034780895.1 Rhynchobatus australiae | reverse complement strand
GGAACATGAATCATCGCAACATTAATACATGAAGGGCTTCCTCTTGTGACTTCCTTGCTGGGTTGATCGCACCGGTGCTGAAGTACAGTTAATTGCAGCTCAATAATACTCCTGGTTTTATCTATCTCTGTAATGTCACGGGTCAAATGAAGCTCAAGGGTTATATTCGAAAAAGAAAGCTTGGCAGTCAACAACGGAATTTCTAGTGTAATTATCCGCTCGCTTTGAAGATCGGATTAAGGAGAAACAGGTAGACACGCAGCGACCTCACATTCTTCTGGTTTTCCCCTTCTGGTGATTTTACAGATCTTCAGAAAAATCTGAGCTTGGCGCCTGTCTGTCAATGTTCTACAGAAACTAAACTGCAGGATTTCATTGTGCTGAAGTGTTGCAGATCATTCAAGTAAAAATTAAATTAGTTTAAATCACGAGTGGCCAATGTCAATGTGTGATGGTGTGAGGGTGAGGACACTCAGACGTCACACAGTAGACTCCAGCGCACTGACCTCAGCACTGTGCGTGATCGCAACATCCTAGTCTTCCAATCCTCCCTTCTTAAGTGATATTATCAAAGGACTGCGGTGTGCGACAATTGGAACCCCTGCTCATGACGAAATGTTGAGACCTTCTGGTAGGTTATATTCGGGAGTTTCAGTTGCTGATGGAAGAACGATTGGAATTAATAATGAGGTCAATTTTAATGAGCGCGTGGAGTTTGAGATGATTAAAGGCAAAAGCTGATTTTCGATCCAGAAATTGCTTCTGACTGACCTGGTAATTAGTTTTATGACATGGGAGTCTGATGAAAGATGTGCATTGGTCATAGCCCAGGCTATTTGGAACCAGCTGTTTCATGACATCGCGCTCACATTATTGCTTCACCAAAGTGGAGTAACGTATTGAATGATGCAGTGACGATATTGATACTAGGTTGGACCAAGGAAACGACGTGGTGTATCGCGTAAACAACTTGATATTATTCCTGGAATGGAAGGGGAAATGTCCGTAAGACGAAGCGCTACCCACCATATATATTTCGCACAGGCTATTATTTCCGAGGTGGGTGTGTAAATGTTAAAAATAACATTCTGTGGATGGCAGAGGATTACATTTGTGGTCATCCCCGTGGAAACAACAGTCACACACCAGCAGATGATGTTAGAATAGGCAAAAAATGGAGGATATCTCGTGAATGGAAGTGAATTGAGAAGAGAAAACACACACGATATGAGAGAGCGTTTAAATGGGTGCATGAACCGAGGCAGCTGGGTTCGCACGTTCGGGTAACACATCGGTTCCTGTATCTGTATAAATAGAGAGGGACGAAGCAAAGCATGGGTGATCGGTGGATTGAGAAGTGGCTGCGTCGTGTAGAGGAAGTTGTAGTGCTTACAAGACGATATTAATTCACAAATGGACGATTGCATTTATCGCGTTGACAAGACATGAAATGCGTTCGGCATTAGCTGAAGAACTCACTAATAAAGATTTACCGGCAGTTTTACTGAATGTGAGATTAAAGCTGAAGGTTGGTCCGTGGTAAATTGGGCTCTCTGATGAAGACGATCTTGACAGAGAGCAACTTCGTCAATTTAGGTTTGGACAGGTGAAGGGAGTGATTATTCTTCTGAATGGCGGAAGGCTCAGGCAGCAGATATCGCTTCATGCAGGCACATCAACGGAGACAGAGGTAGAGCCACTAAGCACAGAAACATTGAAGTTGGTCAAAGTCGGCACCCACCCATTGTACACCAATCCTGCAGTTAACTAGTTTGGTTTTCCCCTCGGCATGGAGTCGCCCTGTGGAAAGCGTCCTCTGCTCCAATAACAATTCAATGACTCAAAGAACATTCGGAGCGTTGAACGTTCTGAAAATCCAGGACCATAACGGATACAACAGATACAGCTGTTGACAACATTGAAAGGACTGAGCAGAAGGCAGTGGATCTGAGAACGATAGAAATGTGATCACGAAGTGAGAGGGAATATGTCCGTTTACAGTGATGGCCGAAATTGATAAGAGCTGAGCAATTTGATATCCCCGTGTTGAAAGTGGATGTGGGGAGTCGCTGGGAAAGGCCGGCGAATGATACCATCGTCGTATCTTTCCCGTTACACTGATCTAGGAGGAGGTAGAGGATCCCGAAGAACAAGAACAACGGTTCACATGAAGCTTGTTCCCTCCACCCTCAGATTTCTGAAGGATCCATGAACCCTTCAACAGCACCTCATTATTCCTATTGTTGAACTTTTTTTTATGTTTTCGTAATTTATGATAATTTTATCTCTATTCAGTGTAATGTTGCTCCAAAACATCGCAGTTATAATCAAATTAGACAGGAATAATGAAACTGATAATGAAACACACGGTGATGGGCGAAATGGATACGAGTCGATTCAATCAGATTATTTTCGGTCTAAGAAGTTTGAGAGACTCGTGTAGGAAAAGGAGGTGAGGAGTCACTGGTAAAGAACGGCGAATGATGCCATCGTCCAACCATTGTGGTAACTTTCTCGTTGCTACCATGGAGGAGGAGGGACAAGATCCTGAAGACAAACGCAAAGGTTGAGATGCAGCATGTTCCCATTCACCCTCATATTCCTGAAGGATCCGTGAACCCTTGAACACACTTTTCTTCAACTTATCCTTTCTTTCAATCTATCTTTTTCATTTTCTAATTTCTGGTAATTTTATATCTTTGCACTGTAATGTTGTCGCAAAGCATAAAGTTATACATCATATTACAAGGTTATAATTAACCTGATTCGGCTTCTGAATTCGATGAGAAAATTCTCACACACCAACGAAAACGATTTATTTTAAAGCGATTTGCAAGGAGTTTTGGTTCAACAGGGCGTCGATGTCCCTATAAGGCTGCAAACATGTGAGAATATAATTATCTTCTTTTTCTGAAGTCAAGCTAGGAACCTCGGCATTTACCGGATGGCGATAGCAGAAAATGATGGACGGAGCCAAGTCAGAGTGTGAAATTGACTTCAGGTACATTGACAATATCAGAGTAGCTTCACAGGGAGACTGCGCCTTCCTTCCATCACACGCTCGGTGCAAGGGATTCCGTGCAGCAGGGGTATCGCTGCAGGACGGGATGCTGCAGATCGCAGCTGCCTCCCACCGCTTGAAATGCGGAATGCGAAAAGAGATGCTCATCCTTCATCTGAAGATATCAGGCTGGGAATCGTTTTTTCGGCAGGAAGCAGAAATACGCCATCGTCAGGTTTGGGAGGATCAGGATTAATATCCTGCGCGTCACTGTAAAACAGTAACCAACGGCACTGCATTCGCCCTCCTGACTGCTCAGGAGCTTCGGTGTTTGTGCAGTTGCCGAGTGGCTGGCGCCGTGGCTGTAACCAGCAAAGGGGAAACCTGGGATTTTAGAGAATGAAACAAGGTGATTCTGACTTATAGTAACCGGAAAGGTGATGGCGATAAGTTGCTGCATGGAAACAATAAAGTGACTTTTATTGACTGCAGGGATTTTCAGTGAAACGCAACAAATTAGGCAGAGGTGTAATCAACAAAATGTTCCAAAGCATCTTGTCATTAAATGTAACATTATTCTGTTGGCCAAACGAAAGTTATGGAATAAACTGCCCCTTCTAATTCTCCCTTTCTATTGATTACGGCAGGGGAAACCAAAAAAAAATGGATGTTGCAGGAAAACACATTGACCTGCGATGTGTAACTTTTGCAATTGGATTTAATCACTTCACTGGAATTAGTCGCTGTACATATTGGGACCAACGACGTACGTAAATAAAGGGATGGGATTGCGCAGAGTGAACAGAGGGAGTGTGGCAGAAGTTTAGAAAGTCAGGACCCGAAGGGCTGTAACCTCCATATTATTCCAGGTGCCCCGTGCTGGTGAGTGCAGGAATGGGAGGATGTGGCAGAGGAATGTGTGGCTGAGGAGCTGGTGCAGCAGGTCAGGGTTCAGCTGTTTTGACCACTGGGATGTTCTTTGGGGTACAAGAGGAACGGGTTGCACCTGAACTGGAGTGGGACAATTATCTTTGCAAGGAGATTTGCTAATGTTACTCGGGAGGATATATGTTCGTCTGGGAGGAGTTTAGACACACAACAGTAGCGTTGCAGATGGGAGAGATGAGGCAAATATAAATGTCAAAGCAAGCAATTTCAGTCGGCCAGTTAGGTCTGGGATAACAGCGGGAGAGGAAAGTCAAATACACTAAATGGCATTTAATTGAAATAAAGAAAGAATCGGGGTAAGACTGCTGAAACCAGGGCACAGACTTGTTCAGAGAGCTGGGATATAAAAGCAATAACATAAACTTGGCTCAGGGAGGGGAAGAACTATCATCTCGATTATCCAGAATACAACGCTACAGGGGTGATAGAGGTGGAGTGAGAGAGGAGTGGAAGTTCCGTTTTTTTTAGTGATCCGAGTCAATACTCTTTTCATATGGAGATTTATAAGAGAATTTCACCGCCCTTTCCGATGAATACTCGATCTGAAAATCCGTTTCATTTATGAAGTTATTCATTTTGGGCTTAAACTTTTCCTTCCGAACTCCGCGAACAGGATGCCCTATAGTCTGCGATGTGCCTTATTCTTTCTCCATGGTTACTCTTTTCCCTTAATACATTTGGAAAGGCCTTCAGATTCAACTGAATCCTGCCCACAAGTAATTTCGTGGTCCATCTTTATCTTCATTATTCCCTTTCCAAGTTTCCCTGCACTTTTTATAGTTTTGACGTACCTCCGTCTTTAGTCCTCTTTCCCGCGATAGCTCTATTGCTTTTACTGTTTAACCACCTCTGGATCTCTCAGGACACCCAGTGTTCCCTATAATTGTTACCGCTGCCTTTCACTCTTGCAGTAACATGCTGGCGCTGATCTCTTGCTATTTGTGCTGTGAGTTATCCCCAGAGTACACATGTAGAATTGCCGACAAGGAGATGCAGCCAGTCGAGGTTTGCCACCTGTCGTTCTACTTGGAAAGCATTTGGATTACCCACTTTAAGGTACATGTTATTGGCCCATCACTATCATTTTTATAACCACCTTGGAATTGGGAGATATGGTCGCTACATCCAAAATGTGCCCCCGCTGATACTCCCTCCACCTGATCTCCTTTACTCCCCAAGATAAAGCCTTGTGGTTCTCCTTTCCTTGGTCTCACGAAAGTACTGCAACAAAAGGCTCTACTGAACACATCTCAGATAAACCACACCCCCGAATCTTTTAACGGTCAGGCGATCCAAGTGAGAGTGCAGGGAAATTGAAATCCCCTCACATGTATTGCATTTCAAGAGATTACCAAATGAACATATGGCGGAATTGAAAATAGAGAGATATGTGGGAGGAAGGGGTTAGATAGACCTAGGCTAGGTTTTTAAAGGTCGGCACAACATTGTGGGCTGATGGCCTTGTATTGGGCTGTCCTGTTCTATGATTCCTGTGATTTCTATGATTTTTGCCGTAAAACGTAGATGTTCAGGTAAACCAAACGATCAGGTAGATCAGAAATAAACACCTACAGCGCGCTTGGCCTTTCAATTGATTTACCGGTCAAGGAAGTTAAACATCAGATTGTTGCCAATATAATAACGGGGAACATTTCAAGAGCCGTTTCGTAACTTTCGAACTTCGATGTAATAACTTATCTGGAACCACAAAGGCTGCTACGATCGGGTAGTAGATTAATTCTGCCCGTAGCATTGGAGGCAGCAGGGAAAATGGATAAGCGCTGAGTGGAACTCTCATCTTGGCGGAGAAATGATGGAGAAACTCTGTCCTCTGTGCTCGAATCCTACTGACAGCGCGTTAGAGACAGGCTTCATATGTATTAGGGAGACTCTTCCACTGGGATCAGAAAATCAAAACAGAGACAGAAACAGAAATATTACTTCCAGGCACCGGAGCAGCGCGTCAACAACTTTGACAGTGACCTTTGTGCTGCATCATATTGATCCACTTGTGAAATATAACATTAACTTCATTTCTCTCCATTTCCACAACAAATGCTGGTATCTGGTGCATGGGTGTAACATGAGAAACAGGTGCAGTCTCAGCTCCGATTCTATTGAACGTTTCGCCATTGCCGTTGTGCAAAATTAATTCGACCTGTGTTCTACCTTTCAACGTTTTGCTCAGTTCCTTGTTCTGCAAACATATGCAACACAATCCAGGAGATTAGCCTTGTAATTTGTATAGTAATTTATGAATGAATCAGGCTCTTAAACTAATACGCGCTGAATACTGTGAGTTCAATATTCCGTACGATTGCATCATGGTCTTTAACTATTTAATAGCTTCTCCACACTTGTGTTGTACTTTCTGTCACTCGATGGTGAGAGAGCCATTAAAACAAAACCATTACTCAGTGATTAACTGGATGTGATAAATGTGGGGTTTGAAAAAGACACTGGGCCATTGAGATGAGTTAAGAAACTAAAATACATGCTGAGTGATCACAGCGCATTATTGAGCACACAGTAAGAAAGGTGGAAATATCGATAAATATGCGGGACTTGATCATTGGAGACTCAATCCCAGTGCATATTCCGGCTCAGTTCCCATATCATTCAGTTATTTGTGTACGGTAATAGATCTGATGACCACGCAAAAATGTTCAGCCATTTGGTCTCCGCAGCCCCCTGTCCTGAAGATTCCTGCATATCCATCGCCCTCTGAGAGAAGAAATTTCTCCTCATCGACATCGCAGCCGGCGCACTGTTGATTTTCAATCCACATTCCCTTGTTCCAGATTCGTCAGCCACGGAACACCTCCTCCCTGCCTATAGTCTGTCGTGACCTTGCAGAATTTTGTACCTTTCCATGTCTCCTCTCATTCCTCTAAATGTTCTGAACAAATTTATTGGAGACCAGGTATTTCTTCAGAGAGCACATTCAGAATCCTTTCAATCAGTGTGATCAACAGTCGTTGCATTGGTTCTATGACAGCATTTCCTATTTTTTTTCAGATAATGCGACTGAAACTACACAAAATCCTGCAGGTTCGGTGTTTCACTGGTGCTCTGTGATTGCAGTCAGATATTCTTGCGCCTGTATACACGACCTATTTCAGTGAATATCCTCATACCCATTGTCTTATCAACTCCTTAACTGACGGACGTACAAGAACCCCAGGAGCCATTTGTACACCAGTGGTTCCAAACCTGGCAACATTTACATTATATCGGATCTTTCTAGGTCTTGAACCACAGGAGATGCGTGGGATTGTTAACGACTATTTCTCCTCAGTATTTACAGAAGAAGAAATCACGGTTGCTCAAGAGATAAGGGAAACAGGTGGAGATGTTTTATATTACTGGCGAGGAGGTATTTGCAGCCTTCCAACACATTAAGGTAGGTAAATCCCCACAGCCTGACAGAGTCCATCCTTGGATTTTCTGGGAAGCTGGAAGAGAAATTGTGGAGGCCCTTGTGGAGATATTGGCTTCTTTGTCAGCAAGTTGTGAAATTCCCGAAGACTGGAAGGTGGCTAATGTTGTTCTGTTGTTTAAGAAGTGTAGCAAGAACAAGCTAGGGAACTACAGGCCGGTCAACCTGCCATCAGCAGTGTAGAAGTTACTGGAGGGAATTCTGAGGGACTGGGTGTTTGGATATACAGACTGATAAGGAGGATTCAGCATAGCTTTGTGTTTGGGAAGTTGTGATTGACGAACCTTTTGGAGCTTTTTGAAGAGGAAACCAGACAGGCAGAGAAGTGCAGGGCAGTGGATGCTGTCTGTCTGGACTTTCACAAGTCCTTTGACATGGTGCTCTGCTGTTTAAAGTATGCTGACTGGTTGCACCATGGTCTCGTATCGCAATTCGAATGCGCAGGAACGTAAGAAGTTGCAGAGTCATGGAGTCTGTAGCAGCCAGCGTAACGACGTTACACCGCTAGAAGACCAGGGTTCAATTCCACCGCTGTCTATAAGGAGTTTTTACATTCAGCTCGTGTCTGAGTGTATTTCCTCCGGGTGGTCCGGTTTCCTCCTGCATTTCAAAGACATTCATATTTAGAGTTGTGGGCGTTCCATGTTGGCGCTGGAAGAGTGGCGACACTTCCACTGAAGAGGAGTGGCCAGTGAGGAGGGGCCAGTGTGTCAGTAGATCAGGGTCAGAGTGGAACTATGAGACTTTGGTTCAAGATGCTTCGGCGAGCAGATGGTGAGGGCGAGCTTGCCCCCAGAGAGGTAACGCCAGTAAGTTCCTTTAATTTAATTAACTTAGGAGTAGGTGGTGATGGCAGCAGTTCGGGCAGTCGTGTGCTCCGTATGCAGTATGTGGGAAGTCACTTGTCTCTGATAACCAGACCTGTAAAAGGTGCAGCCAGTTAGGGAACTCGGCCGGAGCTGGATGAACTCCGGATCATTCGTGAGGTAGAGTTCATTCAGCTGGAGCTGGATGAACTCCGGATTATTCGTGAGGCAGAGGGAGAAATAGACAAGAGTTTCAAGGAGATAGTCACACCTGAAAGTCAGAAAGCAGGTAGCTGGGTAGGTAAGTCAGGAAAGTTAAGGGGTATAGCCAGACAGAGCAGAGCACCCCTGTGGCAGTTCCTATCAACAATAAGTATACCATTTTGCATACTGCTGGTGAGGACGACCTACCAGGGACAAGTGGCAGTGATCGCGTCTCGAGCACCGAGACGGGGCCGTCTATTCAGAAAGGAAGGAGGGAAAAGAAGAGATCAGTAGTGATAGGGGATTCGATAGTTAGGGGGACAGATAGGAGGTTCTGTGGGAGAGATCAAGAATCCTGGATGGTGTGATGCCTCTCTGGTACCAGGGTCCGTGATATCTCGGATCGAGCTCTCGATATTCTCAGGAGGGAGGGTGAGCAGCCAGATGTCGTGGCCCACGTAGGGAACAATGACTTGTAAAGGAATGAGGAGGAGGTCCTACAAAGAGTTCAGAGAATTAGGTGCAAGGTTGAAGGACAGGACCTCCAAGGTTGCAATCTCAGGATTACTACCCGTGCCACGAGCTAATGAGGCTAGAAAAAGGAGGATTATGCAGCTAATTACGTGGCTAAGAAAATGCTACAGGACGGAGGGATTCATGTTTCTCGACAATTGGGCTTTGTTCCAGGGAAGGTGGGACCTATTCCGACGGGACAGTTTGTACCTGAACTGGAGTGGGACAAACATTCTTGCGGGTGGGTTTGCTAGTGCTCCTCCGGGGGCTTTAAACTAGATTTGCAGGGACAGGGGAACCAGAGTGTAAGAGTAGATAGTGAGGTGGAGGAGGAAAAACGTCATGCGCGGACTGCAAGTCTAAACATAAATCAAAGGTTTGTACTTGATAAATTGTTCTCAGGTGCAGCAATTTCAATGCAAGAAGTATTGTAGGTAAGGCAGATAGATGAGTTTAGGGCGTGCATTGACATGTGGGATTATGATATTATTAATATTAATGAGACGGATATAGGGGCAGGACCGCCAGCTGAATGTCCCGGGGTTCCGTTGTTTCAGGCGTGATAGTGGGGAGGGATAGGGATGAAAGTAGGAGGAGTGCCGTTACCAGTATCCCGGCTCTGCTGGGCAGGACAGCCAGGGGAGCTCGTCGACAGAGGCCATATGGGTGGAGCTGAGGAACAGGAAAGGTGAGGCCACACTAATAGGGTTGTATTATAGACCGCCCGATAGTCATAGAATTGGAGGAACAAATCTGTAGTGAGATAGCAGACCGATGTAAGAAACAAACAGTTGTAATCGCAGGGATTTTAACTTTCCACATATTAACTGGGACTCCCACACTGTGAAAGGGGAGGATGGCTCGGAATTTGTCAAATGTGTTCTGTGCTGTAGTGTTCTATGGTTCTTTGGTCCTACTAGCGGGCTGCCCCCAGCACATTCTCAGTCACTCAAAAGATGCATTTCTCTGTGTGTTTCAATGTAAATGTAACCAATAAATAAATAAAAACCTACAAATAACTTACATATCTGGTCAATACATCATGGACGTAACGCTCCCCACCATTGGTAGCATTGACAGGAGGCGCTGACTCAAGAAGGTAACATCCATCATCAAAGATCCCCAAAATCTGGGCCATGTCTTTTTTTGGAGCTACCATAATGCAGGAGGTACAGAATCCCGAGGCCCACACCACCGGGTTCAATAACAGTTACTTCCCTTCAACTGTTTCTTGAACAACCCGGAACAACTCTCATCACGAGAGTTTACCAGCATCGTGACCACTTCCATTACTTTCCACATTATTTGTTCTGATTGTGTTCTTTCTTGTAAAAAAAACTGTATTTAATTTATGTTTATATTGTGAATGCTGCTTCTCTGAGGCAGTGTGCCTGTGACACTGTTGGAAGTAAGTTTTTCACTGAACCTGTGCATATATTTACTTGTGCATATGACAATACACTCGACTTTGATCATTCCACCAACTAAATACAACGTTTCTGTTCATTTTTCTATGATAATCTTCTTAATCCAGGTTGCTGTGTTCAAGGGCCTAAAGATGGATTTCACCGATTACATTCACCATTTTAGACGGTCCTTACTGTTCTTGAAAGCAGGATTACACAATATACACAATTATTCATCAAAACAATTATTTGCATCATCTGCTTTAAGTTGTTTGTTTCAATTAATGTAATTAGCATAAAAAACATCGATGCCTTCCGAATCTGTCCCCTGGTGACATAACGGGTATAAATGAAACATAATGTGAATGCAGTGTATTGTTTGTTGAAAGCTTTCAATAGCAATGCATGGAGTTCCACAAATTTTGGGGTTGGCCATTTGTTATTCCATTATTGCAGTTATCGGCGTTCCTGGTAAAGTATTGGTATTAATTATCATTCTGCAAAACGTTGTGAAATGCTATGTTCACTGGTGTTGTTGCATTCTGTCAATTGTAGACTTTTACCTCTTTGCTATTCTCTCAGTATCATTAATATCCCTCAATTATTTTCTCCCATTGGTTGTACCGGTTTAGTTGAATATTTTATTCTTTTCAAATTGTATTTCTTTGCAATGCATTTCATCAGAATTAGTGGCGAATTTTTTCCTTCCAACTCCTTATCTTCAGTGGTTTTGATACCTATTATATTATCTCTTCCCAATTTTCTGGGAAGCACCCGACTATAAAGGAAGCAATGTCTTTTATTGTGGAACTTGTATGAACAGTTTCAATCAAACTTTGTCCCCAAAGTTACACTGAGGAGTTTAAAACACGACAGGGAGCATTTGGAAAACAGCATGAGAGTATTGAAATAGTGGACCTGAGGAGTCCGTAAGTCAGTAAGTGAACGATGGGTGTTTGAACTGGATGATTTGTGATTCAATGTACCGGCTGCCGAAAGGTGATGAAAGTGAATTTATGGAGAGTGCATTTTGGAAGATCGGTCATTGATGTATCCAGATGGATGATATTTTAGATCAAACAGGTGGGGACAAGAAGAGGAGTGCATGGTGTCATCGGGCTTGATATTTGTATTCTTGCTGAAGGAGGAAAGTTGTGGGCTATCTTGAACTACATGTAGATTGGACAAACCTGCTGACCAGTGCCTCATGTGGGGAGGGAGCAGAGTAAAATACAGAATCTGTTTGGTGGATGAAGATGAGCATGTGAAGGGGACATCTGAGGGAGCGCAGCGTTGCAGCAGTGATCTGTGATTGAACTGAGTTATGAAGGTTTACAATGTTGGGCCAGTTGGTGAACTGTCTCTCTGCCGGTGGGAAAAGCATCATCCCACTTTTTAGCACCATGTCTATCGTGCTCTTCACATACACATCCAAATGTGGTTTAAGTATGCATTTATCACTTTTGGGAAGTGAGTTCCAAACATTAGTCTGGCTGTCTTCACAAGAGGAGGGGTCAATGGCATTGTGGTACCAGAGGGAATTGGAACTTGTTTATTCTTGTCACATGCATCAAGGTACAATGAAAAGGTTGTCTTGTATACCGTTTATACAAACCAATTCATTAGACTGTGCATTGAGGTAGTACACGTTAAAGCAGTAACAGAATGAAGAGTAACTGAGGCATCTGGAAGTATAGTCAGAGTTCATAGAACGGAGCTGGTTTCAGTGATGTGCTCAGCTATGTCCACAACAACCTAAGTTTTTATTGCAGTCAAAGGCAGAGCAGTTGTCACCCCAAGCCGTGATACCTCCAGACAGAGTGCTTTCTGTGATGCATTGATAAAAATGGGTAACGGTCGACGGGGACATGCCAAATTTCTGCAGCCTTCTAGGGAAGTAGAGGTGCTGCTGACCTTTTTCGTCGTGGCGTCTCCGTGGTTGGACGAGGACAGCCTTTTGATGATGTTCACTCCCAGGAGCATGAAGCTCCAGATTCTATTGATGTAAGCACCGTTGATGCACACAGGAGCATGTGCACTCCCCCCTTCCTGAAGTCAATGACCCACTCTTTGGTTTTGCTGACATCGAGGGAAAGCTTGTTGCATAACAGCATGTTACTCAGCACTCCATCTGCTTCCTGTACTCTACCCATCAATTTTAAAAAGATTAGGCTCACGGGTGTAATATTGGATTGGGTGAAGCGGATAGAAAAAGGAGCTCTTTTCAGGATGTTCAGTTCTGTGGAAGAGCTGATAGACAATGTGAAAAGTCAGTGCTGTTCATGTTTTCAGTGCAAGATAACGGCCTTGCTCTGGATTTTTATTACAGAGACAGACCCTGTGGTTAGATCCAAACTGAATTATGTTGCAACATAGTAGTGAAGTTAATCACATGATAGAATTCTGAGTGGCCAATTAAGTTTCCAGTGTCAAAGCAAAGAAGTCGCACTGAATACCATCCTCAAAATATGAAATATATGCTGCACACCACATACATTCAAACAAAATATATGCCAAACAAAATATACACCACCCACACACAATGAAAACAAGCACTAACAGAATACCCTTCGTGCAGACAAATACCCACACACGCCCTCACACCACACATAAATATATGCACACACGTATTATTGTACCCCACTCATCCACACTCTCAGCACATCGCTCAGAAGAACCACTCTCACACCACACACACACACACACACACACACACACACACACACACACACACACACACACACACACACACACAATCACTAACATACACACTCTCCCTCTGTCTTCCTCTATTGCAGCTAACTTGGCCGTGATTGGGGTAATGTTGCGCAGACGATGTGGTCTCTCCAG
>JAUZTB010000082.1:15126546-15138165 GCA_034780895.1 Rhynchobatus australiae | reverse complement strand
TCCCCACCCCGACTCATACTCCCCACTCCCTCTCCCACACCCTCACCATCCCTCCACAGACCACGGACCCGCGCGCGCCCTACCCCACCCCAAACCCACGCCTTATCCAGCTTGGCCTCCCCTACCCATCCCTAGCCCTATTCTGACCCGGCCTCCCCCTCCCTCCACTCCACCGGTCGCCGGGCCTTCCCTTAACTGTTCCTTGTAGTGTAGGAGACTGAGGGCTGACCTTACTGAGGTGTGTAAAATCATGAAGGGCACAGACAAGGTGAGTGTGCACAGTCTCTTCCCCAGGGTTGGGGAATCAAGAACTAGAGGGCACAAGTTTAAGGGAAGAGATTTAATAGGAACTGGAGGAGCAACCTTCTCAACCGAAGGGTGGTCAGTATATGGAATGAGCTGTTGGGGGAAGTGATTGAGGCAGATAAATTAACAACATTTGGAGTCACACAGCACAAAAATGGCCCCTTTGGCCTGACTTGTCTGTGCTGACTATGGTGCTAGCCCCAAACTAGTCCCATTGGCCTGCATTTGGCCCACATTTCTCTAAACCCATACTAACCATGTACTTATCCAAATGCCTTTTAAGTTTAAAAGGTACCTGGACAGTTATGTGGATAAAAAATGTGTAAGATATTTGCCAAGCACAAGCAAATGGCACTAACTTGGATGAGAATCTTCGTTGGTATGGACTAGTTGGGTCGAAGGGCCCTGTTTCCCTGCTGTATGGCTCTGTGAATCCAGCTTCGGTGCTTTCTGAGGTTGAGGAACCTGTTCTCCAGATGCTTCCATTCACCACCCCTCACCCAAGACCATCAGTGATCACAGAGACTGCTGGAAACACTCAGCATCACTTACATTGGAGAACATTGCATATATCTTGAACATTTTGATGCAGTAGTTTCAAGTATAATGGGAGGATTTTTAACAATCAGTATCATGGGGCAGGGAGGACAGGACATAGAGTTAGATAAACTAAGTGTCACGGATTTGTACAGCAGAGAAATGGGCCCTTGGGTCAACCACATCCATGCTGACCTTTTTTGTCCTTTGACACTAATCCGATTTGCCTGCATTAGGACCATATCCTTCAATGCTTTGTCTAGTCTGTCCAACTGTCTCTTAAGTGTAGTGATTGCATCTGTTTCCACCACCACCTCTGGCAGCGAGTTCGAGATACCAACCACTTTCTCCGTGGGGGGGGGAGCTTTTCAAATCCCCTTTAAATTACTTTTTGCCTTAAACTAATGCCCTCTTGTTTTTAATACCCCTAGCATGGGGAAAAAGATTCTGACTACCTACCCTATCTGTGTGTACCCCATCTGTGCCTTTTATACCCCTCTATCAGGTCATCACTCAGCCTGTACTCCAGCCTGGAATCCCAGCCGGTCTGGTCCATTCCCTCCGCATAACAAAAATCCTTCAATTCTGACAACATTCTGGTGAATTTCCTCTGCACTCTTTCCAGCGCAACCATATCCTTCCTGTAGTGTGACTGCACACAATGCTTTAAGTGTGGTCTGGCCAGTGTTTTTGTAAAGTTACAACATAATGTCCCAGCTTTTGTATTCTATACCCTGACCTGTGATGACAAGAATGTCATGTGCTTCCTGTGCTGCCACTTTCAGGGAACTGTGGAACCTCAAGGTCCCTCTGTTCATCAAAATTCCATTGAGCCCTCCAGTTACTGTACATGTCCTATCCCTATTTGACTTCTCAGAATGCATCACTTCATACTAGATGGATTAAATTGCACCTGCAAGTGCTCTGCCAACTTTCCATCTGATCGACAACATGCTGTGGCCTTGGACAACTTTCCTCACCATCCACAATGCCACCGACTTTGTCATCTCCAAGCTCACTAAATGTACATCCGAGTCATAAAAATACCACTCGCGACAAGGGTTCCAGTGCAAACCTGTGGTACACTTGCTCACAGGTTTCCGAACAGAAAAGCATCCTTTTGTTAGAATCATCCACCTCCTATCACGAAGCTGATTTTTGGATCCCATTAGCCGGTTCTCCCCGGAGATGATATGTCGTAACCTTCTGGGCCAGTGTTCTATGTGAGGCTTTGTCAAGTGCCTTTTAGACAACATCTACCACCCTGCCTTCATTAATCTTCTTGATGACCTCAGGAAAATATCATTCAAATTAATATTAATGATTTAAATGAGAAATTGCATTTTAGGAGATCAAACCAGGGTAGGACTTGTACAGTGAATGGTAGGGCCCTGGGGAGTGTTGTTGGAACAGAGCAACCTTGGAGTGCAAGTGCACAGTTTGCTGAAAGTGGCATCACAGGTAGACAGGGTGGGGAAGAAGACGTTTGGCATGCTGGCTTTTCATCCATTGGGGCATTGAGTACAGGGGTTGGGAAGTTATGTTGCAGTTAAAATAAGACACTGGTGAGGCTGCACTTGGAATATTGTGTACAGTTTTGGTCACCCTGTTATAGTAAAGATGTTATTAAACCAGAAAGAGTTCAGAAAAGATTTACCAGGATATTGCCTGGACTTGGGGGCCTGAGTCACAAGGAGAGGTTGTGTAGACTTTATTCCCTGGAACATAGGGGATTGAGGGGTGACCTGACACAGGTATACAAGATCATGAGGGGCACGGACAGGGTGGAAGCACATGGTCATTTTCCCAAGGAGGGGCTGCTAAAAACAAGAGGACATAGATTTAAGATCACAGGTGAGGGATTTAAAAGGGACATCAGGGCAGCTTCTTCATTGCAAAGGGCCTGTTTGGAATGAGCTGCCAGAAATAGTGGCTGGGTGGGCACATTAACAACATTTAAAACCCATCTGGATCAGTACATTGACAGGAGAGGTTTAGAGGGTTATGGGCCAGACGCGGGCAGAAGGGACTAGTTCGTTGGGCAACACAGGGCATGGATGAGTTGGTTCAAAGGGCCGTGCTGTATGACTCTGACACTAGTGAGGCAGGATTTACCCCATGCAAAGCCATACTGACTATCCTGATCAACCCCTGCCTTTCCAAATGCCCGTAAATAATGTCGCTTAGGATGTTCTCCAGTAACTTCCCTACCTTTGATGTAAGGCTCTCTGGCCTGTAGTCACCTGGCCTATCCCTGCTGCCCTTAAATAAAGGAACATCAGCCATCCTCCAGTCTTTTGGTTCCTCACCTGTGGCTAATGAAGATGCAAATTTCTCTGTCAGCTATCTGCTCCTTTGCATCCCATGGCAATCTGGGATAGATCTCATCTGGCCCTAAGGATCTGTCAACCCTTCTGCATCCCATGACATCTAACACCTCCTCCTCCTTAACACTGAGCTGCTGCAGGTTATCCACTGAGCTCACTATCTGACATGTTCTTCTCCTTGGCTCCACACATGTTACTCTTTTGGTCCCTAAGGGGACCTACTCATTCTGACTACCCTCCTGTTCCTGATATAGAATGTCTTGGCATTTTCTTTAATCTTGCCAGGGATATTTTGTGGCCTTTTTTTTCTTTGTAATTTCTTTCTTACATTCTCAACAATGCACTGCATTCCTCAAGAGACTCCCTCAATCCCAGTTGCTGTACCTGTCATATGTTTGCTTGTTTTTTTTTCCTGATCAGTATCATTTGTCATTCAAGGTTCCCTAATCTTACCATCTTTGCCTTTTGCCCTTACTGACACATGTTACTCCTGACCACCTCCTCTTTAAAAGACTTCCACTAATCAGCTGTTGTTTTACACACGAGCATCTGCTCCAAATCTACTTTTGCAAGGTCATCCCTCATGCAGCTGAAATCAATCTTCCCCAAAATCAAGACCTTAACTTAAGGACCAGACTTATCCCCTTCCATAGCTACATTGAAACTTACAAAATAATTGTCATTGTTCCCAAATGTCATTTATCCTCCAGATTTTCCTCTCATCCTGCTGACTGCTACATGCTTCCCAACCTCCTGCCAAATTAGTTTAAACCTCCTGAGTAACATGAGCAACTTCCTCCGCCTGTCCGGTTTCACTTCCTAAGACAAGGTCAAGTACTGCCCCCATCTCTTGGGCTCTCTACATATTGTCTCAAAAAATCCTCCTTTGATGCACTTAACAATTTCTCCCCATCTAAGACCCTTGCACTGAGGAAATTGCAATCAATTTTGGGAAAGTTAAAATCTTCTACTGCCATAACTGTGTTCCTCTTGCACCTTTCTGCAATTTTCTTGCACATCTATTCCTCTGATTCCCGTGGACTATTGGGGTGGGGTCTATAGTGTAATCCAAAATGGTTGCCCCCTCTTATTCTTAAATTCTACTTATATGGCATCATTGGGTGATCCTTTCAGAATATCCTCTTTAAATGCTGCCGTTATGTTTCCTTGAAGCAGTCAGTGCAACTCCCACTCCTCGTGTACTCCCCTCTGACATGTTTGAAACTTCTATACCCCAGAATATTAAAGCTGCCCATCCTGCCCTTCCCTCACTGTGTTTGTGATTGCAGCAACGATTCCACGTGTTCATCCAAAGCTCATCTGACCTGCCTGTGAAGCTCCTTGCATTAGAGTAAATGCAGCTGAACTGCCAGCCCTCCTGTGCTCCCTAGCCTGCCCCTGTCCCCTCTGCCATTGGAGTTGCTTGATTTATCCTCTAGATTTTTCTGCTGACTGCTACATGCTTCCCAACCTCCTATCAAGTTAGTTAAACCTCCTGAGTTATATGAGCAAACCTCCCTGCTGTGATGTTGGTTCCTCTTCAGTTTACATAAACCCATCCTTTTTGTACACATCCGACCTACCCCAGAAGTGATTCCAATGATTCAAGTACCTAAAGCCCTCTGTCCTCCATCAGCTCTTTGGTCGCATGTTCACCTGCCCTATCTTTCTATTTCTACCCTCACCACGTCGTGGCACGGGGAGGAATCCTGAGATGTCCTGCTTTTAACCTTCTGCCTAACTCCCTAAGCACAAGACAATCAGATCAGGAGTAGGCCATCAGCCCCTGCCATTTAATATGATTGTGGTTGATCTGTGCTGGCCTCTGTGCTGTTTCTCCATATCCCTCTTCCTCGATCAAGCAAATATTTATCCACCTCCACCTTAAATACTCCTAATGATCCACCTACTGATGCAGAGAATTCCAGACATTCACAACCTTCTGCTGGAAGGAATTTCTACATGCGTATGTATTAAAAGACTGGTCCCTTATCTTGTCCCCTTGTTTGTGATTCTCCCACTAGTGGAAACGTCCTGATAGCCCCCTTGAGATGTTTGAATAAGCTCACCCCTAATTCTTCTAAACTCCAAGGGATACAGGCTGTAAATATTTCATCTCTTGGTCAGATAACCCTCTCGTCCCAGCAGTTACCCTGGTAAATCTCCTTTGTACTGCCTCCAATGTTACAACATCTTTTTTAGATAAAGGGACCAAAACTGTACACAGAATTCCTGATGAAGCCTCACCAACAGCCTGTACAATTTCAACAAAACTTCCCTGTTTTTAAATTCCAACCCCCCTGCACTCAATCTATCTATATCCTGTTGCTAAGTCACAATATCCCTATCATAAACATGCCCTTTCACCAACTTGCATATCATTGGCACATTTGGGAACCTTGCATCCTGTTCCTTCCTCCAGGTCATTAATGTAAATCATGAAGAATTGCAGGCCAAGAATCAATCCCTGTGGTAATCCACTAGTTACCTCCTTCCAGTCTGAAACCTGCCACTTATTCCAACACCCATCTAAACTAGCTTTGCAGGACCTCATCCCTCTTTCTACCTATGTTGTTAATACCGATTTGTACTACGACCTCCAGCTGTTCTTCCTCCTCCTCCTATACAATGTTCTGCACCCAATCTGAGATGTCCCTGACTCCAGCACCAGGGAGGCAATGTACTATTCTTGAGTCTTGCTCTTGACCTCAGAATGCCTGCACCCCTCACTAGTGAAATCCCCCACCACTACTGTAAACAGGACTAAAGGCAGACAAGTCACTGGAATCTAATTGCCTGCACCTGAGGGATTTGAAAGAATGCAGAGATGGTGGAGGCATTGGTTGTGGGTTTTCAAAATTCATTCAGTTCCAGGAAGGAACTAGTAAATTGGAAAACTGTAAATGTGACTCCATTGTTCAAGAAGAAACAAAGACAAAATTGGTAACTGTAGGCCTGTTAGCTTAATGTTTGTTGGCAAGATGCTGAATTGCATAATGAAAGAAGTAACTAGACATTTAGAGAAGCCTAATGCAATCAAACTAGTATAGCATTGTCTTATAAAAGGTAAATCCTGTTCAACAGATTTGCTGGGGTTCTCTGAGAAAGTAACAAGCAGGGTTGATAGAAGGGAACCTGCATGTGGTGTATTTGGATTTTCAGAAGGCATTTGACAAGGTGCCATATAAAAGATGGTGAGCAAGGTAAGAACACATGGTGTTGGGGACGTGTGTGAGCAGGGATTGAAGATTGGTTATTGCATAAAAGGCAGTGTCGGAATAAAGGCTGGAAGGATGTAACTGGTGGAGTGCCCCAAGTTCTTGGCTCTCAGTTATTTATATCTGGAGGAGGGGGCAGAGTGTAAGGTATCCAAGTTTGCCAATATATAAGTGGGAGGGCATGTTGTACTGATCATGTTGGGACTCTTCAGTAGCACATAAATAGGCTGAGAGAGTGGGAGAAAACTTGGCAAATGTAGTTTGATGTGGGAACTGTGAGGTTATGTACTTCGATAAGAGGAATCAAAGGTAGACTATTATCTAAATGAATAAAGATTGCAGATGAACAAAGTAAGGAAGATCTGGGTGTTCTTAAGCATGGGTTGCAAAAAGTTGGCAGGTATAGCAAGCAGTGAGGGAGACAAATGGCATAATGGCCTTTCTTGTAAGAAGGATAGAGGGAAGAAAAAGTAGCTTTGTTACAGTTATACAGGATGCTGGTGAAGCCACACCTGGAGTACTGTGCGCAGTTTTGGTCCCTTACTATTTACCTGGGATTGAGTTCTGACTCCTGACCCCTTGTTGTGAGAGTGTAGCATTGTTGTGAACAGAAATCTTTTTATGGTAAGTGGTTGTCATCTGAAATGTGTCTGAAAGGGTGGTGGATACAGACTCTGGTTTTGTTCAAAACAAAAAGCTTTATTTAATCCTATTCAGTAGAAATGTCATAACGTTATTGCTCTTTAAACTTATCTCAAAGCAAAGATCCCTTATAATAGCTGAATTAATTGCTGTCAGAGATAACAAATGTCTAGATGTCTGTTCCTGCATTCTTTTAAAATTTTATTGGTTAGTTTAATGTTCCTTCTTAATTTTCTGTCCAAAGTACATCACTTCACAATTCTGCACTTTTGATCAATTGATCCACTTCGGTCCTCTGTATCCCAAGATCTGCTGCTTGCTGCCCTCCTCACTGCTGACTATACTTGAGTTTTGTTGCACCTTAGACTTTGAAATGATGCCCACTTTGGTCAGGTCACTGTACACTGAGATCTTTCCTGATTGTCCCTGCAGTCTGTTGACTGATGTGTGCTCCTGTTTCAGGTGGCTCTGCTGGAACTGAACTTTCTCCCCACCTCAGGCACCAAACTGACGAAGAGACAACTCATTCTTGCCCGTGAGTATCATCAACAGCAGAGTGTGTATTGGTTTAACCTCTCCCCTTACTAGAACCCATTAATTACATTTTCATTTAATGTTGAACTGCTAAATTCCAGATTGTGAGGTGGATTTCCTTCAGTTTTAGAACATAGCCTTTGTGCTTCTATGATGAGTCAGCCCTAGATGTCTTGACATTTACAACCAAATTAGGCCACTTAGTCCTTTGTGTACATGCCTGATAAAAAGGGAGCTGTTTAGGTTCCAGCTGTCAATCCATAGACTTGTAGGTTATAGCTCCTCATGCTCATCCTGTTACTTTTTGGATGTGATGAGGTTTTTTCCTGCCTTTGCTGGTAATAGTTTCTTAATTAAATTTAATATGGTCACCAACAACAAATAGAATCTTTGATATAGTAAAGCCAAATTCAAGGTTATGATGTCTTTCCTGCTGGAAGCTGCCTGGAATTGAAAATGTTACTTTAACTGGGGCACAGCCAGTGTCTCATAACATCACGTAACTGCTTTTGTGTTCTGTACCTCTGTTTATAAAACCCGGAATCCAGTGTGTTTTATTTTTAACAGCAGCAGTGAGCCTCCAGCTGTGGCTCACCACCAGATGTCAACTTGACTGCACTATCCCATGCATTAATATGCTTTTAATAATAAAGTGCCCTAAACTGTGGGGATTTCTCGACGTGACCAAACTAACTATCAAGGTAACATCAGTTGGAATGCATTCAAATATTTTCATGATCTTTGATCAGCATGATAGGTGCTATGTGTTGAGTGTGGAAGTGAACTGGAGCTCCTAACTGGAAGGCCATTTGAACTGTTCTCACACCAAAGTAATGCAGAGTCCTACAACCTTCTTCTTGGATGTTGTCCTCCAACTCTATGGAACTGCCCTGCTATTTCCTTCCATAACTTTAAAACAAATTACTGTCCCCACATTCCCATCAACTCCTCCCAGATGCCCCATCACTGACACTTTGGGAACAATTTACAGCGGCCAATTAACCTACCAACCCACAGCTTAACCTTCCAAGTTATAGTTTGGATGGGAGCCTGCATCTGGTGGTGCTCCCATGGACCTGCTGTCATTGTTCACTTGATGCATTTTGTAGGTGGTGCACACGGTGGAGGGAATGAATGTTTGCAGTGCCAGGTGGGGTGCTGACTGAACAGGCTGCTTCGTTTTGGATGGCATTGAGCTTCTTGATTGTTGCTGGAGCTCTACTCACCCAGGGAGGTGGAGAATATACCATTGCCCTGCCGGTTTTTATGTTGTGGGAAGGCTTTGGTGGGTTTGGAAATGAGTCGCTTGGTGCAGGATGCCCAGCCTCTGACCAGTTCTTGTAACCATGTGTCTGCTCCAGTTGAATTCGTCTTCAGTGGTAACTCACAGAATGTGAGTGGATTTAACACATTTTTCCATGTGTGTTTTATTTTAAAGGGGATGTTTTGGAAATCGGAGCACAGTGGAGTATCCTGAAGAAAGATATCCCTTCATTTGAACGTTACATGGCACAACTCAAGTGTTATTACTTTGACTACAAGTAAGTGTTGCTGAAAGATGCCAGGGCTATAAGGTTAAATTAATGCAGGATCTGCATTGATTTTAAGGTCCCTGTTGAGGTGTTCAAGGATCGGTGGTGGGGGGGGTGGTTTTGGGGGGAGACAAAGGAGAACTTTCCTCTGGGTTGAGTCTAGAACAAGCAGCATTTTCTTAAGTAGCTGGGCTGTTTTTGTTTAGATTTTATTTACAGCGTAGTAACAGGCCCTACTAGCCTGTGCTGCCCATTTTAAACCCCATATTAACCTACCTGTACGTCTTTAGAATGTGAGAGGAAACTGGAGGGAACCCACGCAGACAGGGAGAATGTACAAACTCCTTACAGACAGCAACTGGAATCGAACCCCGATCGCTGGCACTGTAATAGCATCGCACTAACTGCTACACTACCGTGCTGCCGTGTTCTTTTACCGTGTTAAAGAAGGAAGCGTGCCTTCACACAGGGTGATGTTAATTCATAGCACTTACTCAAAAACAACTATGTAGGTGGTTATTTAAAATTGGAAAGCCAATACTTGTTATTGTTGGGTATGTGGAGTGAGGAATGGGAAACAAAGGACAGGTAAATGGAGCTCGTGAACCAGTCTGCCATGTTCTAATTGATGGGGAAAGAGGCTTGAGGGCCGGAATGGTGGAAGCACTTTATCTTCCCTGTGGTTCTTCTCTTGTCGTCCTGCCTTGTGCCAGGCTGCACTTCCAAAATAACACCCCTGGCCTTTGATATCTTAACCACTGCTTTTGAAGTCTAGATGGTGAGTCAGGTAGTCAACCGTGGGCACGATAGTACAGGGTTTCATTACTGTTTCTGTACCTCCACTTGGGCTGTACACTCTTTGGCTGTGCCGTCCTTACTATAATTGGTGCTTTTTTTTTTACTTGAAGCCTGAATGATTACCACCTATTGATCAGCTCAGTCCTTCTGGTTATTTTTGATTCCTATCAAAGTTGTCCTGATGGATTGATCTGCTGGAAGAGGCTCACAAGGAACAGAAACATTCAGCTTTGCCTCAAGTTTATTGCTCAAGGCATTTAGACCAACGTTACCCAGCTGCCTTAATCATTTAATGGATTTTCCTTGCATTTGTGCTCCATCTCTTGTCACTCTCCCCATCCAACTCCTCTGCTTCAGAATAAATACTTGGCACCTGCTGTCGCCTGCCTACATGGAGTAAAACGAGGAAACTGTGACATGACAAATCCACATCTGATCACGCTATGGTGTAATGGCCCAATATGCTGGCTGTGTCGTTTATCATAAGTTCACTATGGGGGTGGAGTGCTGAAATCAACCAGGGGATTGGTGACTCAGGTTGGATCAGGTTAATTGGTTTACCTGTATGCCCCTATTTACTGAGTCAACCTTTTGTCAACCTGAGTTCAGTGGAAAGCACACTTGCATCTGAGTCTATGGGCTATGGACTTGAATCCAACTCCAGAAATTCGAGGGTGGCACTGAAGGACTGCAGCAGAGCATGGTACTCTGACTGATGCATCGAACCATTACTCTTTTCAGCTGAAACAAAATCCCATAAGATTTTTCAAACAAGAGCATGGCTTCTCCCAGATTTCTGGCCACATTAATCCCTCAATCACCATTACTAAATGAGTGGTTAGGCCATGATCTCGTTGTTGTCAGAACTGGGTGCTGCATTGTACAGGTGGCTACAGTTAAAGGTGCTTCCTTGACTGTGAGGGTTTCAGGGAGAAACGTCATCGTGGAGATATAAATATAAGCTTTCTTTGGCTTTACAGGGATGAACTGCCAGAGTCTGCCTACAAACACCAGCTGTTGGGACTGAACCTGCTGTTTCTTCTGTCTCAGAACCGGGTGGCTGAGTTCCACACAGAGCTGGAGAGACTACCTGCAAAAGATATACAGACCAATGTCTACATCAAACACCCGGTCTCACTTGAGCAGGTAATAATATCTAGTGGGCCATGCTGATTTGTGTCTGGTAGGTAATGACAGGACTTTGATTTTAGGTGAGTAACCTGCTGCAAAATATCCAGTGTCTGACCTGCTGTTGAGCCACAGTGTTTGTGGTTGATCCAGTTAACCTCTGGTCCATTGGTAATTCCCAGGTGTTGATGGTGAAGGACCGGCCACTGAGTGTCAGGGTAGGTGGTTAGACTCTTGTTGAAGTCGCTTCCTGGCATTTGTGATAGACATTACTGGCATTTACTCCCTGGCATTTGTGGCAGAGGGTTGAGAGTTTAAAGTTCCTAGGAGGAACATCACCAATGGCCTGTCCTGGTCCAACCATGTAGACACCACAGCCAAGAAAGCTCACCAGTACCTCTACTTCCTCAGGAGGCTAAAGAAATTTAGCATGCCTCCTTTGACCCTCACCAATTTTTATTGATGCACCACAGGAAGCATCCTATCCAGATGCATCACAGTTTGGTACGGCAACTGCTCCTTAAGAAAGAAACTTCTGGCAAAGCCACCAAGGCTGCCAGTAAACAATTAAACAAGAAGTGAATATCACCACTGGCT
>JAUZTB010000082.1:14806714-14816956 GCA_034780895.1 Rhynchobatus australiae | reverse complement strand
CTCGCCAGGAGCGAGGGATTTCATCTCCATGGCTGATCGGGAGAAGCAGGGGTTACTCTCCATGGAACAGAGAAGGCTGAGAGGAGGTTTGATGGAGGCGGACGAGATCAGGGCCAAGCTGTTGCCAATAGTGACTGGCTCGAAGATCACCAGGGCCAAGTGATGGGCAAAACACACTGGGAGGGAGGAATATGACATCATAGAATGATGGAATTATTATGGCAAAATAAAAGGCCATTCAGTCCTTTGAATCTGTGCAAGCTCCTGATAGAGCATCCAGTCAGTCCCATTTCCCCACTGCCTCCACATTATTTTCCTCATGTGTCTCCATTGCCCCTTTGTAGGCCTCAGTTGACTTATTCCACCACCTCACGGGACGATGAGTTCCAGATCACTCTTGGGGCAACAGCTTTCCTTCACATTTCAAATCGTGAGCAAAAACTTCTTTTCCTCAGACAGTGGTTCTGAAGACAGTCTGAGGCACTTTGCAGGAGCCTCACAGGGTGATGTGAGGCCTGGTAACCAAAAGCTTGGCCAATGAACTGGAGAAGAGGAGAGATGTGGTTCAGGGCAGGAATTCCAGGGCTCGGGCCTGAGAGGATGCGGAGATGAAATGAATCAACACTGGGGCGGCACAGTGGTGCAGTGGGTGTTGCTGCTGCCTCACAACTCCAGTGACAGGGGTTCAATCCTGACCTTGGGCACTCTCTGTGTGAAGTTTGCATGTTCTCCCTGTGACTGCATGGGTTTTCCCCAGAATCCAGGCGTGAATCAAAAAGTACTGATTTCATGAGGTGAATTTTTGGCTTATAAAGGAAGAAAACTGGAACAGGTGGAAAGGGGTAGGAAAACCAAGGACTGCAGATGCTGGAATCCAGTTGAAAAAACAACAAGATGCTGGAGGAACTCAGCAGGCCAGGCAGCATCCATGGAGAAAAACAGACGGTCAATGCCTGTTCTGAAGAAGGGTCCCGACCCGAAACGTTGGCCTCCTGCTTTTCTCCACGGATGCTGCCCGGCCCTGCTGAGTTCCTCCAGCACCTTGTTGTTTTTTCCATCTGGAAAGGAGTGGGGCGAAGGTTTCGACTGAGACCCTGAGAATGAGCCACAGGAGAAGCTCAGGTGGAGGCCGATGCACTTCGGGGTGTGTGAGGAACGAGGGAAGAGGAACGGGGATAGGAGGGAAAGGAAGACCAGTTGTGTAGCAGTGCTCACACTGTGGCCTATACCCCACTCCAGCACCAACTCCCTGTTCTCCTCATCCACAGCTGAGGTTCCTCCATTGCCGTCCGCTACACAGCCTGGAAATGTGTTGCAGGTCAACTCAAATATTCAAATGAGTGTGGCTGAAGGACCCTTTTTTGATGGTAGTCTGCCTAGTGCCTGACTGTGCATGTGACTAAGCAACCGCTGCAGGAACAGGGAGCAGTCATCAGCCACAATGTAACTGCCTACCCCCGGTTAGTGGTTGAGCTGTTCTTTGGCGGACAAGCTCTGGACTTGGCATGACATCCGAGTGCCATAATCGCCGTTACCCTTTCTCGGACTTCTTGGCTGTGATCTGGTGGGTGCAGAGCTCAGGGGGAGAAGCAAAGAATAGGACAGAGAGGTTCTACGGAGAGCCAACCTCAGCGTTGCAGAGGGACGACCCCAGATGACTCACTACAGCCAGGGTTTCCACCCCGGCAACACCCTGGTGAATCGCCTCTGCCCCTGCTCCAGTGCAGTCAGTGTAACATGGTGACCAGAACTGTTCCCACTGCTCAGCCTGTGGTCTGAGTGGTGCTTCACACATCACCTCCCTGCGCCCAAACCCTGTCACATTAACTTCACTAGCAGTGCCTTCATTATTTTATTGTTTGATTTGCTTTTTGGGGATCTGGCTGTTCTCAACAAGACCAGCATCTGTAACCCCACTTGAGGAGGTGGTGATACTGCAGTCTGTGTGGTGAAGGTCTCCACTGGATAGGTTGGGAGGACAATCATCCCACACTATGGATCCCACACCACGGATCCCACTCCACAGATCCCGCACCACGGATCTCGCACCATGGGTCCCCACCTCACGTCCCACCCCATGGATCCCACACTACAGATCTCATCCCACAGATCCCACACCATGGATCCCACCCCACAGGCCTCAGAGCACAGGTCCCGCACCACAGGTCCTACACTACAGATCCCACCCCATGGGTCCTACACTACAGAGCCCACCCCACAGATCCCACCCCACAACCTTTACCACAGCCCAACCAGTACAACAACAGTATCAGCATCCACAAGAACTGCTTCTGCCTGTACAAGGTCGATGTGTTTCAAGGACTGGACGGTAGCCAGTGTGGGGCACAGGATCATGAGGGTAGCCCCCAGAACAGAACCCTGTGATTGGTTGGACAGGGCCCAACAAACCCAGCCTGGCTATAGTTCAATTGACTAGACTGGCTGATCGGTTGCTTCTTGGGTGTGGCCTCCTCCACATCCAAACTCTCTCAGGCCTCGCCTGGGAAGTTGATTAACAATGATGCAACTGAAGACAAAGTTACCTCTAAGTCCCAACTAGTTAACCAAAACCAACATTTCCGCACTTGATAAACCTACAATCTTGTCAAAGCTGCCTTCCCCCGTCACTCAGACCACCCGTGATTGGTGGGTTTGATTAAAACCCAAATTACACACGTTGTGTTGGAAAGAGAAGCAGAGTTAGCACTTCAGGTCAAAGACCTTTCGTCAGAATGGCCCAACAAGAAACTCAGTCCTCGACCTGGAGCATTAACTGGTTCTTCCTCCACAGATGCTGCCTGACATGCTGAGTGTTTCCAGCATTTTGTGTTTCAGATTTCCAGTTGCTTTTTCAATATGTATCTGGTTGACAGCTGAAGCCGAATGAGGTCATTGAGGTCATTTAAGAAGCACTTGGATAGGCACATGCAGGGGCAGGGCTTAGAGGGACTTGAGGGCTGAACGCAGGAAATTGGGTTGACATGGGTGGGCACAGTGGTCAGCAGGGACTGGTTGGGCCGAAGGGCCTGTATCTGTGCTGCACTGCTCTATGACTCTATGAGTTAGTAGATCCAATTGCCATTAAGGAAAGATGGTCTCAGCACATGGTCCACCAAGGTCCACAGTGGGAGGACACCTCTCATTCTGACTTGGCCTCACTCATATCTGGCAATGTGGTTGACATCTAACTCCCCTCAGAAACAGCCCAGAAGGCAACTCAAGTTGCCAAGAGGCAGCCCTCACACCTCCTACTCAAGGTCAATCAACGAGGACCAATAAACACCAGCGAACCCATACCCTGTGGGTGGATATCAAGCCGCTCCCTTTACATGACTGAAGCTTGCAGAGTGTCAGGGTGAGTTCAGACACTGCATGACGTAACTAACGGCTGCGTGGACCCAGGCCTGCGATCTAACACCTGATGTTTGTCAGACGCCCTGCCAGTTTCGATGAATAATGGTGGACATTTTATCTCATCCTTCGGCTGGTTATTTGTGGAAGCTGCCAGTGCTGATGATGCAGCTGAGGAATTTATTTGCAGTCACTGAGCCCAGCAGTCTGAAGGAGATGAGTTAATGGGCAGTGTAGGCATGATCGGATCACTGATGTACTGGTGTCTGGCTCCCACTAAAGATTGATAGCGTAAAGGTATCACAGTTTATCTTGTTAAAGGGGAGAGCAAATGTAGCAAACAGCTCATTCCAGATTATTCTCCCCAGATTGTTAATCTTGGTGCCTCTGAGAAACTTTTGAATGAACTCCTGTCCTGGGTCAACCACTGGTCATTAATTGGATGGAGACTTGGTGCTAACTTGTATTACAATGAAGAGGGGGGTGTTGTATACCCCAACCACCATTTCAACAGTCTCAGGATACCAAAAGACACTTATCCACCTTTTGAAACATGGTCAAGGTTTTTAAAACAAGGTAGTTTGAGCACAGCAAGCCCACATAAACAGCAGTAGGATGCAGTCAAACTCCAATAATCCAGCATGCTTGGGATGGCGGTGCCAGACTGGCAGATTTTCTGGATTATTGGACGTTATTCCAATTAATACCTCAATATATTTTAACTCACTTTTTCTTCGATGTTACACGATATTGCAATAAATTTTCCACTAAAAGCCCAGGAAAATGGGCTTCAGTGAGTCCGAAGGGAGAGCAGCAAACATCACTTAATGAGCCAGATGCTGAACTGTTGGGATTTCCAAGGAGTTGGATGGCAGATCAGAGTTTTACTGGGACTACCAGATCACCTGACTTTTAACTAAGAGGGAAATATTCATCTCTCTCCACAGATGCTGGCTGGACTACTGATTGTTTCCAGCATTTTCTGATTTTATTTCCGATTTCTAGTCCTGCCTAATTTTGGAGAAATTTGGGGCAGGAGCCGGAAGAACACATGAAATAGAAGCAGGAATGGACCAGTCGGCCCCTCGTGTCTGCTCCATCATTTAATAAGATCTCGGCTCATCTTTTATCTCACGGTCACTTTCCTGCATTAACCTCACATCCCCGAATCTCTCAATTCCTGACAACCATAGGGTGATAGGGTTACAGAGTTGTACAGCACAGGAAGGGGCCCTCCAGCCCAGCATGTCCACGCCAACCGTTCGCCCATCAACACTGATCCCATTTGCCCACGTTAGGACTGTATCCTTCTACGCCTTGCCTGTTCAACTGCTTGTCTCTTAAACAGAGCAATTGTATCTGATTCCACCACCTCCTCTGGCAGCATATTCCAGATATCAACCACTCTGTGCCAAAAAACTTTCCCTCAAATCCCTTTTAAGTCTCCTTCTTCTCACCTTAAAACTATGTTCTTCATACACTGACCATAGGAAAAAGTTTCTGATTGCCTACCCTATCTATGTCTCTTACAATCTTAAACACCCTTATCAGGTCACCTGTCGGCATCCCTCACTCCAGGGAAAACAAGCCCAGCCTGTCTAAACTCTCCCCGTAACCAAATTCCTCTGGTCTAAGCAACATCCTGGTGAATCTCCTCTGCACTCCCTCCAGCACAACCACATCCTTCCTCTACTGTGGTGACCGGAACTGCACACAACATGCAGATGCAGGCTAACCAGTGTTTTGTAAATTTGTAACATAACCTCCCAGCTTGATATTCTATGCCCCGACCTATGAAGACAAGCCTGCCATCTGCCTTCCCATCGACCCGCATTGCCACTTCCAGGGAACTTTGGACTTGAACCCCAAGGTCCCGCTGTTCATCAACATTCATCTGCCCCCTACACTTTCTGACTTGCCCGGCCTCTATTTGACTTCCCAAAGGGCATCACCTTGCACTTGCTGCCAACACCCTGCCCAACTTTCCATCTGATCTATGTCCTGTTGTAGCCTTAGACAACCTCCCTCGCCATCCACACCACCATCAATTGTATCATCTGCAAACTTACTAATCATTCCTCCTCCAATTATATCCATGTCATTGATACATATCAAATGCCCACACCAATGCCTGCAGTACACTGGTCACAGACCTCCAATCAGAAAAGAATCCTTCCACCCCTACCCTGTCTCCTCCCACCAAGCTAATTTTGGATCTAATGAGCCAGCTCACATTGTGCCTTAACCTTCCAGACCAACCTACCTTGGAGGACCAAGTTAAATGCCTCACTAAAGTCCATACAGACAATGTCTGTTGTGTTGTCTTCATCAATCTTCTTAGTTTATTAAATACCATTCCAAAATTTGCAAAGAACTCAGTCTCTTCCAGGATCTCACAGTTGTCATGGTCCTGATGTTAACCCTGCTTCTCTCTTCATAGGCGCTGAGTGTTTCCAACATTTTCTGCTTCGGTTTCAAACTGGCAGCATCTTCCAGATTTTGTTCCTGTCCTGGGGAATTTCCCTCTTTCCAAACAGTGCCAGAGGAACCCAAATTGCACCAAATACAGAAGGCCAAGACTGGGTTTGACGCCACTGGCTGAATGAAAGGGAACTGCCGATGTGTGGGGCCCACAGACCTTGAAAAACAACTAACCACAGATGCTGGAAATCTGAAGTAAGAACAGAAAGTACTGGAAGCGCTCAGCAGGTCAGTGGATGGAACCTCCAACCTGAAACATTAAGTCAACTCCATTTCTCTCTCCACAGACGCTGCCTGGCCTGCTGGGTGTCCCCACTATGCCTGTTCCCTCACCCCTTCATCGGATTGTCTGCCTCGGCTTTGGGCTCGGGTTTTGAACCCACTGCTTCCCAGGCACAATTATCACCCTTTGGGTGAAGGGGCAGCCCCACTGCTGAGCCGGTGAGGGTCCACCGCCAATTAAACCGCAAACCACGCAGTGCTGTGTTCCAGAGCTCAGGACTCAGCTGGACATGAGCTGACGTGCCTCCATCGAAAAATTTTGGAATAGTATTTAATAAATTTAGAAATGGCGCTAGGATAAAAGCAGGCACAATTGACAGGCTATCTGGTCGTTGAGTCATACAGTGTGGAAACAAGTCCGCTGGACCACTTGAATAACAGGTATCCATTTACAATAATTCTTCTTATTCGATTCTCCCAACACGCCCAGATTCCACCACACCCACACACCAGGGGCTATTTACAGAAGCCAATTTACCTACCAGCTGGCACCTCTTTGGGATGTGGGAGGAAACCAGAGCACCCGGAGGAAATCCAGAGTCATAGGGAGAATGTGCGAACTCCACAGAGACAGCACCCGATGTCAGGATCGAACCTGGGTCAGTGGAGCTGTGAGTCGGCAATTCTACCAGCTGCACCACTGTATCCTTCCAAGGGAGCAAGTTGTCCTGTGTGGGTCATTGTGACTCCAGTTGACTCTCATTGACCCCACCCACCCGGGTCATTCTCTCTTCTCTCCTCCCCCATCAGGCAGAAGATACAGGAGCCTGAGGGCACGTACCACCAGGTTCAAGGACAGCTTCAATCCCACGGTGATAAGACTGTTAAATGGTTCCCTTATACGATGAGATGGACCCTTGACCTCACAATCTACCTTGTTTGACTTTGCTTATTGTCTACCTGCATGCAGGTAGCTGTGACACTTTACTCTGTATTCTGTTATTGTTTTTACCCTGTACTATCTCAATGCACTGTGTAATGAATTGATCTGTACAAACATTATGCAAGACAAGTTTTTCACTATACCTCGGTACAAGTGACAATAATAAACCAATACCGATACCAAATAGAGTGCAAGGGCCACAACGAGGTAGATCAGGAGATCAGGAGTTCATTGTTTAGTGTATAAGGGATCCGATTAAGAGTCTGATAACAATGGGATAGAAGTTGTTCTTGAGTCTGGTGTACATGATCTCAAGCTTTTGTAACTCACTTCCTCACACATGTCCATTATCTTCCCCCTGGTTTTCCTACCACCCTCCTGTACACCGGGGGTAATTTACGGCAGCTTCGGGATGTGCGAGGAAACCAGAGCACACAGGGGAAAGAGGGAGAAAATGCACACAAGACCACCCAAGCTCAGGATTGAACCCGGGTTGCTGGAGCTGTGAGGCAGCAGCTCTTGCAGCTGTGCCACTGTGCCCGTGTCAGTGTTGTTGTCCACACAGACCTCCTACCACTTGCTTCACCTACTCCCTATTTGTGCACTGTTCCATTCCAATCACTCTCAAAAATTTACATTCCTTCCCTTAACGGGTGATGCTTTTAGTCTGAACAACCTCTTGTGATAGCGAATTCCATATTCTGACCATTCTTGCGGTTAAGCAGCTTGTAATAATACTCCTGAGAAATGCCTGAGGGTATTTCATTATAAAACATCATAAATGCGTGTAGCTGGGCCCACGATGGGTGAATTGGCAGTATTCCAGTGGGAATCTGGGAACTTGCTAGCGGTGTCGCATTGACGGAGCAGAGATCAAGATAAAGGATCACTCATTCCTTTCCACAGGCTGGAACTGGGCATGTTTTGTGGTGAGAACAAAAACACAGAGGATCCACGCTCCGTTCCCAGTTCCTGCCTTCCCTTGGCCTCTGGAATATCGGAGTCAGTGATTTCCTCTGTTAGAACAGTCCTTGTTCCGTACCTCCTCCGGTAACACGCCTCAATTCTTTCTCTGTTACATTGACAATGGCATTGGTGTTGCTTCCTGCACCCGTGCAGAACTCCTCAGTTTTATCACCTTTGCTACTGACTTACACCCCGCTCTCAATTTCACTTCGACCTTTAATGATACTTCTCTCCCTTTTCTCGATCCCTCCGTCTCCATCTCAGGAGACAAGCTATCCACTGTCATTTATTATAAACCCACTGACTCCCACAGCTACCAAGACTGCACCTCCTCACACCCCGTCTCATCGTTTCTCTGTCTCCACTGCATCTGCTCTCAAGGTGAGGCCTTCTGTTCCAGGACATCTGAACTGTCCTCCCTTTTCAGCAAGTGTGGCTTCCCTTCTAAGATAAGATCTCTTTATTAGTCACATGTACATCGAAAGACACAGTGAAATGCAGAGTGTTCTGGGGGCAGCCCGCAAGTGTCGCCACACTTCCATCGCCAACATAGCACGCCCACAACTTCCTAACCCATACGTCTTTGGAATGTTGGAAGAAACCGGAGCACCCGGAGGAAACCCACGCAGACACAGAGAGAACGTACAAACTCCTTACAGACAGCGGTCGGAATTGAACCCGGGTCACTGGCACTGTAATAGCGTTACGCTAATCGCTACACGACTGTACTGTGTGGTTGATGGAGCCCTCTCTCGCATTCCCTCCGCTTCCAGGACTTCTACATTCACTGCCTCCTCTCTCCAAGCGGAATAGAGATGGAGTTCCCCGGTCCTCACCTTTCACCCCACTGGCCTCCGCATCGAGCACATCATCCCTTGTCATCCCCGCCAGCTGCAAAAGGATCCCACCACTAGCCACACTTTCTCCTCCTCACCGCTTTCCATTTCCCACAGGGGCCATTCTCTCTCCATGATTTGCTGGTCTGCTCAGCCCTCCCCACTAACCCCTCCCTGACCCCCAGCATTTTCCCCCGCAACTGTATATATTTTTATGAATAGTGTTTATTACTGAACTTAAAAAAAGAGCTGACAATGTTTCATGGCAGAGTTGTGTAAAAAGTCTGTGGCCAGTTGCAGTTATAATGTTCAGCTGGCATTCTTTGCTGACCAGCTAAATGATAAAGATCAAAAAGATCTGAGTTGCCAGTGACGCAAAACCTGTGACATACCGCTGAGGTCACTCCCTCAGATCTCACCAAAACATGCGGTTAATTAAAGTACCCCATGTTCACATACCATGCCAGACATGTTGCGACAGATTAGTGGCATAGTTTATTTCCCACTTAAAGTGTAACATCCGTAAAAGTGTGAAGTGATACACTTTGGAAGATTGAACTTGTAGGCGGAGAACAAGGTTAATGGCAGGTTTCTTAACAGTGTGGAGGAATGGAGGGATCTTGGGGTTCAAGTCCATAGATCCCTCAAAGTTGCCGCACATGTTGATAGGTTGGTTAAGAAGGCGTATGGTGTGCTGTCCTTCATTAGTCGGGGGGATTGAGTTCAAGAGCCATGAGGTAATGTTGTAGTTCTATAAAACTCTGGTTAGACCACACTTAGAGTATTGTGTTCAGTTCTGGTCGCCTCACTATAGGAAGGATGTAGAAGATTTAGAGAGGGTGAAGAGGAGATTTACCAGGATGCTGCCTGGATTAGAGAACATGCCTTATGAGGAAAAGTTGAGCTCGAATGCAGGAAGGAGAGGTAACTTGACAGAGGTGTATAAGATTACGAGGGGCATAGATAGAGTGGACAGCCAGCACCTTTTTCCCAAGGTGGAAATGGCCAATAGGAGAGGACATCTGTTTAAGGTGAGTGAAGGAAAGTTTAGGGGCTATTTCAGAGGCAGGTTTTTTACACAGAGAGTGGTGGGTGCCTGGAACATACTTCCGGGGGTGGTGGTGGAGGCTGATACAATAGGGCCATTTAAAAGACTCCTAGATGGGCACATGCATGTGAGAAAAACGGAGGGTTATGGACTGTGCAGGAGGGAAGGGTTCGATTCATCATGGAGTAGGTTTATATAGGTCAGCACAACATTGTGGGCTGAAGTGCTCATACTGTGCTGTACTGTTCTATGTTCCATACACTGGCACTCTAAATCTGTTTTATCTAATAATGCACAACTTTCGTTACTTTCAAGACCAGATAAGATTTCTTTATTAGTCACATGTACATCGAAACACACAGTGAAATGTATCTTTTGCGTAGAGTGTTCTGGGG
>JAUZTB010000082.1:13402937-13416105 GCA_034780895.1 Rhynchobatus australiae | reverse complement strand
GAGTAATAAATACCAGCCCCAGGTGAATGGATCTGGCCTGAGAGTTGGCAACCCAATGTCCACTGCTGACCGTTGCCCTCAGATGCCAAGCCAATGAATGATAACGGGAGCAGGAGGATTGGCAAAGCCACCCACCCTTTATCAACTGAGATAAAAGCCCAAGTCAAGTGCTGCCTCCCTTGTCCCCAACCCCTCCTTGGTCAACCTGTGTAGATCGGGAAAGGCGCCCAATCTTGTTTCTCTCAGCTTTCAATAATACGTTGGGTCTCTTTCAGGCCAAGTTCATGGGAAACAGCCAAGTGGTTTATGTATGAGCTACAAATTGTTGTGACTCAATCTGATGAGAATTACTCTTGCTCATTGACAGCTTGCTGGCAGTCACACAGCTGTAACATCTGTCCTGTCCCCCTGACCTCACTCCCTCTAGACACATGGAGTTCGGCAATACATTTTCAAGCCTTTTGGTAGATCACCAAGTACCATCGGCATTCCTGAAGACAATGCCAGCTGACGGAAGGGCTGAGGAAGCATCCTGACCTTATGTTGTTCACAGCAGATGTTCAGACACAGCTGTTTTGCTTTTAGCGTCCCCGCCCACATTTACTAAACTTTATCCACGATGTGGTGACACATTCGTCTACGCATTGCTGGTTGCGTGGATCATTTGAGCAACTCGAACGTTTATCCCTGAGGGCCCTCTGTTGGAGGGGTTCAATGCTTCTGATGGAACAAGTAATGTAAAACCAGCTCCCTGTGACAATCAGGGGCATTCCAGGCCCAGGACAATTGCTTTCACCCAGCATATTCAGGATTTTGCTGCTGCTAGACTGGCAGATATCCCGGACTATCGGATGCTATTTCCGGAATACTCCAATGTATTTTTAATCCACTCTATTTTTTTAAAATAAAGATGTTACACTGTAACAGCTCAGTGCACCAGGTTAGTATAACAGAACACAGGGAAATGAACCAGGTGAATTTAAAAGGAATGCAGGAAATGGAGTACAGGAAAATGGTCAGGGAATGCAGGAACTGGGACCCTGGTGTGTTAATGGGAGTGAGGGAACCGGGACCCTGGTGTGTTGGAAAGAACAGGACCCAGGACCCTGGTGTGTTAATGGGAGCAAGGGAACTGGGACCCTGGTGTGTTGGAAGGAACAGGAACCAGGACCCTGGTGTGTTAATGGGATCAAGGGAACTGGGACCCTGGTGTGTGGAAAGGGAATGCAGGAACTGGGACCCTGGTGTGTTGAAAAGAACAGGAACCAGGACCCTGGTGTCTTAATGGGAGCAAGGGAACTGGGACCCTGGAGTGTTGAAAGATTAGCCCTGTTTCCCTTCCCATAGATGCGATATGACCTGCTGAATATATCCAGCATTTTCTGGTTTTATTTTAGATTTCCAGCATCTGCAGTTTGTTTTTTGATTTTCTCTATAATTTCATTCGATATTTTCCCAGCCCATTTTCAAAGCAGAGAGCAAAGGGACAAAACATCCCGTACCCATCTTCCTGTCCAATTCAGGGACCAGGGCTGAATCTGCCCCCACTACTGCCCTGCATTCCCAGAGCCCAATCATTTCCACATGCCACTTTTGGGTGTAACTAAAAAATTGATTGTTGCCTTTAGGTTTAAGTTCTCATGAAGGGTTTCAGAGCCAGAACAAAGGAGCTGGTCATTGACGTCAGGAAGCAGGGTGGAGTACAAGCCCCTGTCTCTATCAATGGAGCTGAGGTGGAGATAGTTGAGAGCTTCAAGTTCCTGGGTGTAAATATCATCCGGAATTTTTTTCTGGACAAGTTACGTGGACGCTACAGTCAAGCATGCACACCAACACCTCTACTTCCTCAGAAGGCTAAGGAAATTCGGCATGACCCTGATGACTCTTACCAATGTTTACAGATGCACCATAGAAAGCATCCTGTCTGGATGTATCACAGCAACCGGTCTGCCCAAGGTCACAAGAAATTGCAGCAAGTTATGAACATAGCCCAGTCCATCACACAAACTATTGACTCTTTCTATACTTCCCACTGCCTCGGGAAAGCAGCCAATGTAATCGAGGATGCCTCCCACCCCTGTCATTCTCTCTTCTCCCCTCTTCCATTGGGCAGAAGATACAAAAGCTCAAGAGCACGTACCACCAGGCTCAAGGATGACTTCTATCCCGCTGTTATCAGACTCTTGAATGGACATTTCATACACTAAAAGATGAACTCTTGATCTTCCAATCTACCTCATCATGACCCTTGCACTTTATTTGTCCACCTGCACTGCACTTTCTCTGTAATGGCAACACTATATTCTGAATTCTGTTTTCCTTTTTACTACCTCGATGTACTTATGTATGGCAAGATCTGTCTGGATGGCACACATGTGACAATAATAAACCAATACAACTGTTGCTCATTCCACAGATGCTGCCTGACCTGCAGAGTATTTCCCATGTTTACTGTCTTTGTGTCGGGATTAAGTGTTGCTCTGTCAGATGTGTGACGATTACTCACAGGTGGTCTCAGTGGTCCGTCTGCTGTACGATTTTCTGACCCGGTAACGCACCACCAGCTCCCCTCTATCGATCATGGGCTCGAATGCCTCTCTGTGGGGCATACGCATACAGTCAGACAATGAACTGACCCCATCACTGTTTAATTTATTCATTATTATGTCATTGGGGAGAATGTGACTGACAGTGAGGAATCATCCAATCAGCAAATGAAGAATATTCACTTGGCAAGAGGAAGGAGGGGCATTGTGAGGATGGATGCACTTGGAAACCAATGGTGTGAGAATGGGGGCAGGGCCATGGGGGGGGTGGTGAGATGGAACATCCAATCAGATTTGGCAGAGCTACTCCAGGCTGACCCACAATACTGAAGGCCTCTGGTTAAAGGGGCTTATGGAAGATGGGGAACAAGACCGTTGTTATTAAGAGTGATTCAGCTACATCACCTACTAATCACAAATTGCCTTGAATGCAATCTTACCCATTAATAAAGGGCAAGACTCCCCAATGGCTTTCTCCTAGATCGACGTCTCCCTGGTTATCCAATCACCTTATCGTGATAAGAACTTGGGAAAAGAGAACCATTCAGTCCCTCAGCCCTGCTCCTGCATTCAGTTAGATTAGAGTTAGATCCAACCAGCTTCATCATGAGAAAGTCAACTGCCCCCACCCCCCCCCCACCAATTCCTGCCCACAGGAATTTCTTTTTAATTCTTTCAAGGGATGTGGGCTTCACAGGCTGAGCCAGCATTAATTGTCCATCCCTGGGTACCCTTGAGAAAGTGGTGGTGAGCTGCCTTCTTGATCCACTGCAGTGTTGAGGTGTGGGTGCACCTACATTGCTGTGGATAGGGTGTCTAACAAGCGGCCTGCTACTTCCTGTATGGTGTCAAGCTTCCTGAGGGTGAAATACCGTAAGGTCTGTAGACCAGATTCACTCAGCAGGTTGGGGGAGTAGGACAAGTGTCCCTCCCCAGTGCCTACCCCATTTAGCATTCAAAGCAGATGGCCACAGGGCATGGGTTTAGGGTTCGGAATAAGAGGGTTAGAGGGGATCTGAGTAAGAACGTTTGGTTGGAATCTGGAACACACTGCCTGAGGGAGTGGTGGAGGCAGAGACTCTCACAGCAAGTGTTGAAATTGCCACGGCATAGAAGGTTAAAGAGCAAATGGGATTAATATCAACTTGTGGTTGACTGCCAGCATGGACAAGTTGGGCCGAATGGCCTGTTTCTGTGCTGTATGATTCAATGACTAAGAGCACAGTCAGGCCCACTTAGGTCTCATCTGTCGGAGACCACATCGGTACATCCAAACTGCCCTCACCCGTATCGAACCTCCTTCTTTCTGAATCGAGCGACCAGCACAGCGATGCAAACAGCACAGGCTGCGGCCACTGCAGCTGCCATCACCACGTACCACCAGTGCCAGGAGAACCCCCTCTGGTGCCCTGGAAGGGGAAGAGTGAGAGAACCATTGGAATGCCTGCCCAAAGATCACCATGGTGGTGCAGGAGTTAAAGCACCTTTCCTTCCTCTCCTTACCTTTGACCCATCCCCCGGTGGATCTGCTCTCCCCTCCTGCCCTCCCCCCCACCTGCCTATCACTCTCTCTTACCTGCATCACCCCTTGTGCCCACCCCTCCTCCCCTCTTTTGTCCACCTATCACTGCTCTGCTTTTCTCTCCTATATATTGGGCTCCCCTTTCCCTATCTTCAGTCCTGAAGGGCCCTGACCCGAAACGTTGACCGCCTGCTTTTCTCCACGGATGCCGCCCGGACCGCTGAGTTCCTCCAGCATCATCATGTTTCTCATCTCGACTCCAGCATCTGCAGTCCTTTGTTTCTCTAGTTAAAGTACCAGTCGAGCAATCCTGAGGCCTGGACTGCAGATCTCAAGTCACGAGTTCAACTCCCACCATGGTATGGAATTTAAATTCAATTAATAATCTGGAATTTTGAACACAATGTAGATACCAACGTGCTAACTGGCGGGTATAGTTCTATGAAGGGAATTGGTAGGTACTTGGGAAGGGAAAGGCATATACAGGATTGAGCAACTAACAATCTACCGGAGAAACTCAGTGGGTCAAGCAGCCTGATTCAGGGTTGCACCCAAAACGGCAACGAGTCCTTTCCTCCCCCAGATGCTGCTCAATCCACTGAGTTCCTCCGACAGATTATTTGCTGCTACATTCAGTACTGTGTCTTCCCTCCTACAATCTGCTGGAGGAACTCAGCGGGTTGAGCAGCGTCTGTGGGGGAGGGAATGGTGTTGTCGACGTTTCGGTTCTGCTTCAGGGTGCTCGAGTTCCTCCAGCGGATTGTCTGTTGCTCCAGATTCCAGTATCTGCCGCCTCTTGCATCTCCACAATACGGGAAGAATTCCGCCGATGGGACGGAAAGGCAGATTCGCATCCCTGGGGCTGCGGTCAACAACGAACCGAGTGAAGGACAGCCAGGAGCACTAGGGTGAGGTGAGACCACCCACCGTTGCTGCAGCGATGACCCACGCCCATGCCAAATGCAGGCCTAAGCAAGTCCCAGCCAATGCCAGGAGGCACGTTGGGTCTCTGGCACATTCCCTCAGCCTCTTGGCCAAGGAGGGAGCTGATTGGCTGGGATATCCCCTCCGCCCTGCTAACGCTCCAGGCTGTTTATCCCCCTGGCCTTTATTCAAGGGCCAATTGATCCAACTCAACACCCTGCCAGACCTGTCCAAAACAAACTACCAGCCCTGGTAACATTGTAAGCAATAAAAGGGGCTTTACTCACAGTCTGTAAAACCCTAAAATTGGAGTCTGGGAGATCTTGGAAGGGGGCTGTAAATCAGGGCAAAGGATCCCTTTCAAACCATCATGTTGTGTCCATCATGATACAATTGAAACCCAGTTCTGCTCAGGGCCCTTGACATAATCAATGGTCTCTTACCTACTGTTTGCCTCGTTTCCCTTGGGCTATCTGTCAAAAGAGAAGCAAAAATATCATTGTGGGTGGTGGAAGTTAAACAGAGAACGTCTTGTTAAACTGATCAATGGGTTCTGCTCCAGCATTCCTGAGGTCGCCTGCCCACCATGACTCAGGTCAGGAGGCTGCGATATTTCCAAACAGGATTTGAGGGCTATAATTGGAAGGGACACTGGGTCAGCAGGGAGTCCACTCGACCCTCCAGCCTGTCCTGCCCCACACTTAAATCATTGTCCGCCAGTATTGCCCCACTTTGGGAGGGCAGAGGTGGGAAGCTGAGGGAGCAGATGTGGAAGATGGGGGCAAGGGATGGGAGGGATCGCCAGGTAGTTGAGGGAGAGGGGTTGGTGTCACTGGGTGGTGACAGCACAGGTGAGGGGTGGGGCCTGTCTTCTTTCCAACCCTCCTCCACCCACTCCCTCTGCCCTTCCCCCCTGCCATTTCCATCTGCTCTCCCCTCATTTGGTTCTATGCTCCACCCTCCTCACCTACCATCTCCCACCATCTGCCTCCATCTACCACCTCCCAGTCGCTATGTCCACTCTCCCCTCCTCCACCTACCTATCACCCCTCCTCACCTGGATCTACCCATCACCTGCCAGCACTTGCTCCACTACTTCCCCTCACCTCTTTATACCAGCCATCTCCCCTCTATACTCTCAGTCCAGATGAAGGGTCTCAACCCGAAACATTGACTGTCCATTTCCCTCCACGGATGCTGCCTGACCCACTGAGTTCCTCCAGCAGCTTGTTTTTTAATCCAAAACAGCAACAGGCTTGTTGGTGCTGAACAAGCATCTGTACCTGTTGTGTGGACAAGACAAACACACAAACCCTCTGGAATCTCCGAGAAACTGCTGTCGGTTCGTCTCACCTGAGCCAGGCAAGGTAACTGAGACGGGGTCACTCCAGGGGCCGTCCCCAGCTCTCGTGTACGCTGCTACACGCAGACTCAGGTTCGTAACGGGCAGCACCACCTCCAGAGTGATGTTTGATCTCATCCCATTGTCCACAATCACCTACAAGGGACGGAAGGAGATTTAAATCCCTACATCGCCTCAACCAGCCTCTCCCACACCAGCACCCATTCCCCACCTCCATCTCTGCTCTAACATGACTAGTAAATGACTGCAAGCAACACACATAACACTGGAAGAACTCAGCGGGTCGAACAGCATCTGTGGAGGGAAATGGACTGGGTCAATGTATTGGGTTGAGACCCTTCATCTGGACTGAAAGATAGAGGGGAAACAGCCGGTATAAAGAGATGAGGGGAAGGGGTGGAGCGAGAAGTGGCAAGCTATAGGTGGATCCAGGTGGGGAAGGGTGATAGGCAGATGGAGGAGGGAAGAGTGGAGGTCCACCTCTTCCCTCCACCCTTTTATACCAGCTGTCTCCCCTCAGACCAGATGAAGGGCCTCAGCCCGAAACATCGACTGCCCATTTCCCTGCCTGACCCACTGAGTTCTTCCAGCATCTTGTGTGTTACTCCAGATTCCAGCATCCACAGTCTCTTAGGTCTCCAAATGACCACAGGTTCTGCTTAAACCAGGGGTTCTCGTCGCAATGTGTCCTTTGAAGATCGAACCCAGAATTTGTTTCACATCATTAATGTTTTGCAGGAGGTATCATGGACTCATTTGTCTGCTCCATGGGAAGAGCTCTCATCTTAAAGACCATCCCACAGTTGACCCTAAGCCCCAGTAAAGTCCAGACCAACATTCCGCAACTGCACTGAAGGACTCCTGGACTGTCAGAGGCACTGGGTGAGATATTCCGCTCTCTCAGGTGGATGTAATAAACCCCCTTCTGCTGCTCTGAGGAACAAGAGTGATCTTCCAGTGCACCGGCCAATATTTATCCCATGTCAAATATCAATTTGTTCCATGACAAACATCCGTGAGGAACAGGGGAGATCTCCCCAATGTACTGGCCAATATTTATCCCACGATAAACATCAAAAAGACATAAGTTAGGACTGGCTCAGTTAGGTGACTTGGTTGGCATGGACAAGTTGGGCAAAACAGCCTGTTTTGGTGCTGTGTAACTCTATGACTCTAAGTCTGGAAATTCCAGAACTTACAATCAGGAAATGGTCAACGTCATTTAAAAGAGAGATCAATTTTCACTGCAAAAACATTGGAAAATGAACAAGTGGGTGCAGCTGAGTTTCTAGGCAAGATGACATCATCTGGCCTTTATGGGAATGATCTCCCTCGTGTTCTCCACTACGTCAGATGATTGGCCATAAAGTGGACTGTGTTGACCCTCACCACACGCCCCACCAAACCTTTCATCCTAAAATGTCACTCACCCATGTCTCCAGTAAAACAGGAAACAGACCCCATGGAGGAGAGATGGTGATGGAAAACACAAATGGGAATGTTTCACCAACAGGAGGACAGGCATTCTCTGGGATCATGGAATGAGACTTGATTTGGTTCGGAGTGATGAAGAGTGAGAACGGTGTTTCATGTCCAGAAATACACTGGAATGTCGGAATGTCACTTTGGTCTGGGTTCCCAGTGGGGATGAGTTCTGGGACACGTCAAAACATATCGCAGAATCATATTTCCTTACGGCAGAGACCATTCAACCCCTCAAATCTATGCTGTCTCACAGAGCAATCCCATTCCCCCACTAACTCTCCTGGTAATATAATCACCCCCAGATTCTACCCCTCACTTACACACTAGGAGCAATTTGCAGTGACCAATCAACCCACCTACCCGTACGTCTTTGGGATGTAGGAGGAAACCGGAGCACCCGGGGGAAACCCATGCAGGTCAGAGGGAGAATGTGCAAACTCCGGACGGACAGCTTCCGAGGGTCAGGATCAAACCCAGGTCTCTGTAGCTCAGAGGCAGAAGCTCTGCTATCTGCACCACTGTGCCACCCATAATGTGGAGCCCACTCACCTCAGCATAGTCCTGGTTCTGATAAGCCACTTTGTACCCTTGCAGAACCCCATTAAGGCCGGTGGATGGCTCCTTCCACTCAAAGACCAGAGCACTGCCATTGTACTGGAAGGTAACATTGCTCGGTGCCACATCTGGCTCTGGAAAACAAAGCAATAGGCCAGATGTTACCAGCCAATCACAGCCAACAACCGTGTTAACACCATCCTGTGCCTCCAACAAGTAGAGGAGGTACAGGCATTCAAATGTCAGGATGTTGCACAAACAACACACTACTGTGGGCCGGTGGTCTCTTAGTGTCAAGTGTGGCTGGTTTGGGTTGGTTTAATGACATTTCCCATCACAGGCACCTCCCTCCCTACCACTGACAGCATCTACAGGAGGCACTGTCTCAAGAAGGCAGCATCTGTCATCAAGGATCCCCACCATCCAGGTGATGCCTTCTTCTCACTACCACCATCAGACAGGAGATACAGAAGCCTGAAGTCCTACAGCACCAGATTCAGCAACAGCTACTTTCCTACAACCTTGAACCAACCTCCACAACCCTAACCCTACCTCAGCAACGGAACACTATGGACAACCTCTTGTACTGTCATGCGCTTGTCCTTAACTGTGTCTTTTTTTTGCACTGTCTTGTTATTGCAGTCTTTTTTTCTCTCCCTCTTCACTGTCTTGTATAATTTATGTTCCATGTGTTGTCGTACCTACGTGCCTATGATGCTGCTGCAAGAAAGTTTTTCATTGTACCTGTACCTCACTGTAATTGTGCACATGACAATATACTCGACTTGGCTTGAAGAGAATCCCAGTCTACATAATCACTCCACAAACACAAACCAACACACACACACACACACACACACACACACACACACACACACACACACACACACACACACACACACAGCAATGCCCCACAACCGCCTCTATCCAACTGAATGTTTGGATAAATGCTGGCTCGGACCCTGGGAAGAACTCCCATGCTCTTCAGAAGAATGACAGGGGATCTTTCACTCTTAACCGCACTTGAAACATACAATACTCCCTCAGCTCTGACTGGAATGTCACCCTAGATTACAAGTGGGTCCCTAGGCTGGACTTGAACCCACGGCCAGCAGGGAACACTGAGTCAGCCTGAACCTGATAGGCACTGGCTGAAGGCCAGGAACTTTCAGGTTTTTAAGGTTCTTTTACAAGGGCTGAATTGATTTCATTAGAACTGGGATATAATTGCACCTTCCAGCCAACAGGGAGGCCACAATGTCTGACAAATCGCTACCTCTGATTTGCTCTGCAGACGTGCGACGCAAGTAAACAGGATGGTGAGGGGCAACTTTTTGGTCGGTATATGGAGTGAGCTGCCAGAGGAAGTGGTTGAGGCAGATAGATTAACAACATTTAAAAGGTACTTGGACGGATAGGAAAGGTTTAGAGGGATGTGGGCCAAACACAGGCAAATGGGACTGGCTTAGATGGGAATTTTGGTCAACATAGACCAGTTGGGCCGAAGGGCCTGTTTCTGTGCTGTGTGACTCTATGATTCACGTTGCTCCTGGTGACGAGTCCGATCTCTGTCAACCAGCCAAAGTCCCAGTTGATTCAGGAAATGTTTTCAACACAGTTTCTGCTCCAATTGTTTGCACATGTTTCTAGTTACAGGTCCTGGGAATAACTACAAATCCCCACCCACTCAACTCCCTCCAAACCCTCCCCCTCCCATCCCTCAACTTTCGTTGGCTCTGCATTCTGCCACATCGGGGGAGAAAAATCTGATTCATGAAATAATCGCTTGACGCTCCAAAAATAATAAAGCTTCACCTCCTGCTAAAGAGTGTTACGATTTATAGCACCTCCCTCACCAGTCCATACGGGTCCCAAGCATCAGGTGATCCAGCTACGTTGGAAGATGCCAGGTGGGAAAACCAGGAGTTCCAACTCCAGTTAGATGAATCAATCGACCATCTCCCGCCAACCAGCTTGCCCCCACACTCCTGCCATTGGTGACTTGACATGTCAATCTCATTAACCCGCCCACCACTCCCTTCCCCATGGACAGTTAGGAAAGCAAGTTACCTGATTCGATGATTCTTGCCTGTCAATCAAAAGCATTATTTTTCCCATTGCCTTTATGTTTATGATTAATAAATATAAGAATTTTTCTTTAAAATTGCAACGGTGCAGGAAGTTACTTCTGGTCTAACCACGTGTTATTGTGATCTAGCTCCGGTGAACCGAGAAGCGATGCTCCACACACATTCATTGTCACTTTGCATATTCAGCACATACCTAACGTGAAACTGTAGGCCATTCAGCCCATAGGGTCCATGTGGGCCCCCAGACCAGCAATCCCATCAGTCCCATTCCCCTTCCCTTGCAGTCCTGCAACTTATTCTTTCTCACGCGCCCCCAAACTCCATTTTGATTTGTCTTGTCTGCCACTCACCTGTACGAAGGGGTAGGTTACAGCGGCCAATGAACCCACCAGCATGTCTTTGGGATGTGGCAGGAAACCGGACCACCTGGTGGAAACCCCATGCAGATACAAGGAGAATATGCAAACTCCACCCAGACAGCACCGGAGGTTAGAATGGAACCTGGGCTATGGGAGCTGTGAGGCAGCAACTCTGCTAGCTGTACCACTGTACTTCATCTAGGCCCCTCAGTGTACCTCAGTGGTGGGGAAGGAGTGGGATTGAGGGGGGGGTGGGGTGTAGTCCCAAATTAGATTTATTCGAGCAGAGAAGATCAGCAGTAAAGTCCAACGGGCAACTCAGAAGCATCCTCCCCTCTGATACAAACCAGGCAGAGGAAAAACTACGACAATTAAACATCTTTTATGGTCTGAAACAAGCATTTAATTCAGGTGAATAGAATGTGGAACCCACTGCCACATGCACTCCGAGGGAAGAGAAGGTGAATAAACACGGAGGCGGGCAAAGGAATACATGGAGTGTGGAGTTGGCTGGATGAGGCGGGGAGGCAGGAGGAAGATGTGGAGCATTCAAACCCACCTTCCACACTGCCAGAACCGACCAACCACACCAACAGGCACTTGGGATCCTGTCCCACCACGTTCCATCTACTGCCTACACCATCCTGACGTGGAAATATATCGCCGATCCTTCATCATCGCTGGGTCAAAAGTCTTTAAACCCGCCACTTCCCAACAAAACTGGGGGAACACCCACCCCACACATACTGCAGCAGCACACAAATGATCACCACTTGGGAAAGTTGCCATTAAGCTGGAAAAAGTGCAGAGGAGATTTAAGAGGAGGTTACCAGGATGTGAGGGACTGTTATACAAAGAGATGCAGCAGGCTAGGACTTTCTTCATTGGAGTGTAGGAGAATGAGGGGTGATCTTATAGAGGTGTATAAAATCATTTAAGACATAGACAGGGTGAATGCACACAGTCTGTTTCCCAGGATTGGGGAATCAAGAACTAGAGGGCATACGTTTGTGAGAGGGGAGAGATTTAATAGGAACCTGAGGGGCAAATCTTTCACTCAAGAGTGTGGTCCGTTATGTGGAATGAGCTGCCAGAGGAAGTGGTTGAGGCAGGTACATGAGTCGTTGCTGACTCAACAACTCAATGAGGCCACAGGCCACATGGTTTGAAGCTGAACAGCTTCGATCTCCAGCTGGCCCAGGAGTGTTTGACCTCCCCCCGGGTGGGTATAACCAAGTCTAGGTCAGAAAGGAATGACCAACCCGGGGTCACCAGTGTGCTGGGAAGGGGAAGAGTGCAGACGATGACCCACGTGGCTGAAGAGCTCATTCCTGCTCCAGGCTTGCACGTGTAGAAGGGTTACTTTGGAAAGACGCCAGAGGCGGGGCTGTGGGGCTGTGCAACCCTCTGAGGTGTTCCAGGAGTGTGTGATGTCCCTGTTTATCTTCTAGGCCTAGCGGTTCCCCATCTCCCCGTCCCCCACCTGTCCCAATCTCCACCCCACCCTCTCACTCCCCTAGCAACTACCGCCACCCAACACTCCCTATTCCCCACCCTCCTAGATACAACCTCCATATCCCACTGCCCCGACAATCCCATCCAGTCCCCAACTCCTTCCCCCACTCTCCCCTCCACTCCCCTGCTCCCTCCCCCTCTCTCCAATCCACTCCCCCATTCCCTCCACCTCTCTCCTGTCCACTCCCCAGCTCCTTCCCCCTCTTTCCAATCCACTCCCCCACTCCTTCCCTCTCTCTTCATCCACTACCTCCCTCTCTCCATCCACTCCACCACTCCCTCCCCCCTCCATTCCTTCCCCCTCTCCCATCCAGTCCCCCACCCTCCCCCTCTCTCCCCTCCACCTCCCCTCCACTCCTTCCGCCTCACTCCCCCACTACCTCATTGGAAACGATCCTCCTTTCCCTCTCCTCTCTCCCCTCCTCCACCTCCCTCCCTCCCTCTGTCCTTTCCTTCTCTTCCACATTTCACTCTCTCACCCTCATCTGGCCATTTTAACAAGCCACAGAAATGTGGGAAGAAAGTCCAGACTGATGTGAAAGGAAGTTCGATGGATGACGGAATGTAGCAGAAGGCAATATTTATTTGCCGACGCTGTGTTTATATCCCTTTCCAGCCTCTGTGCCTGTGGGCATTTCCATTCCCAATGTGGCTGGCAGGGAAAGGACTTCCACCCAGGGTGTTGCCTTGTGGTGAACTCCTGCCAATCATCTTACAGCACTCGTCAATCAGAGCCAGAGGGTAAACAATTGCCCCTTTGTGCTTGATGCAAAGGAGGAGGGAGCAGGCCAGTGGAACATTTCGACCAG
>JAUZTB010000082.1:13116091-13128133 GCA_034780895.1 Rhynchobatus australiae | reverse complement strand
AGATAGTCTTAGGCGAGGTTTAAAGGTCGGCACAACATTGTGGGCTGAAGGGCCTGTATTGTGCTGTACTGTTCTATGTTCTGTGTTCCTTGTTTGTTGCCAGGATTGGAAGGCTTGTTATCAGGAGAGAATGGATAGGCTATCTCTGTTCTTCCTGGAACAAAGGAGGCTAAGAGGTGACATGATAGAGGTATATAAAATTATGAGAGGCATAGACAGGGTAAATCACTAGGGTCTGTTTCCCTTGGTAGGGCTGTCTAAAACTAGAGTGCATAGGTTTAGGGTGAGAGGGAGGATGTTTAAGGGGGATCTGAGAGGTAATTTTCAACATGGGTTTCCTCCAGGTGCTCTGGTTTCCTCCTACATCCCAAAGACGCGCAGGTTGTAAGGTTAATTATTCACTGTAAGTTGCCCCTAACATGTGGGTGAGTGGTAGGAACTTGGGGGAGTTTTTGAGTATGTGGGGAGAATAAAAAGGACTAATGTAGGATGAGTGTATATGGGTGCTTGATGGTTGATGTGGAATTGATGGGCCAAAGGGCCTGTTTCTGTGCTGTATGTCACTGATTCTAATGATTTAACCATGTTTGGTTAGTAGCTCTATCCTGGTTATATGTTTTACTGAACAACAATACTGTAGAAATGCAGATGCTGGGCACTCCAGGAAAAGATAAATAAATTCAGAGTAAGGCAGAGTCAAAGGTTCTCACTTGAAGGACTGAGTCTTTGAAATATACCCTCCACAGGTGCTGACTCAAACTGGGATCCATTCCCAATTCTTAGATCTGGGCACCCACCTAACTGCAACCCCGATGACCGCTTCCAACCACACACCTAACAACATTCTCAGTTTGCGCCTCCCACCTCACAACTAACCACACCATGATGTCTAATGCATTGTTGTATCAGCCATTGTTATTAATTATATGTCAAAATTCATAACCCATAAGACCATAAGATATAGTAGAATCAGGCCATTCGACCCATGCTGCCTGACCCGCTGGGTTTCTTCAGCAGTTTGTTTTTTTGCTCCAGATTCCAGCATCCGCACAATAAGGTCATAAAATATAGGAGCAGAATCAGGCCATTCAGCCCATCGTCTGCTCCACCATTCAATTATGGCTTTTTTTTTAACAACCCCACTCTTCCACCTTCTCCCCGTAACCCCTGTACCAATTCAGAACCTATCAATCTCTGCCTTAAATACACCCAATGACTTGGCCTCCACAGCCCTATGATGCGCATAGGTCCAACTGAACACATGTATGTGTGCCACACATAGGTCCAACCGAACACATGTATGTTTGCTACAAATAGGTCCAACTGAACATATACATGTATGCCACACATGGGTCCAAGTGAACATATGATACGGATGTGTGCTACACATAGGTCCAACTGAACATATGAATGTGTGCTACACATGGGTCCAACTGAACACATGGATGTGTGCTACACATAGGTCCAACTGAACACATGGATGTGTGCTACACATAGGTCCAACTGAACATACAGATGTGTGCTACACATAGGTCCAACTGAACATATGGATGTGTGCCACACGAGTCCAACTGAACATATGGATGTGTGCCACACATGGGTCCAACTGAACATACAGATGTGTGCTACACATAGGTCCAACTGAACATACAGATGTGTGCTACACATAGGTCCAACTGAACATATGGATGTGTGCCACACATGGGTCCAACTGAACATATGGATGTGTGCTACACATAGGTCCAACTGAACATACGGATGTGTGCTACACATAGGTCCAACTGAACATATCATTGAAAACAAAAGATCATAAAATGGTGAATGACACATTGTTGAAGTTGGCCAACGGAGGCAATGAGGCGCCTGGAGAAATATGGCGAACCGGTCACTCGACGCGCCGCACACCATGGTGGGCGCCGCCATGATTGATGCAGGCGGCGGGCGCCGTGACGCGCGTGTGCCCGGAGTCACGTGAGGGGGACCGGTGGCGAGGGTGCGCGCGCGCGCGCGCTGCCGGAGTGCAGCCGTCGATTTGAATTTGAATTTGAACTTGAAGTGGAAGCAGTTACGGGCCGTTGGCCGCGGTCAGGGCCATGCCCAAGAACTGTGCGGTGACCGAGTGTTGGCGGCACGCAGGGCAGCTGGCGGCGGACAATCGGAAGATCAGCTTCTATAAGTGAGTGGCGGCGGCGGCGGCAGCGGCCGGGGGCCCGGGGCAGGCCACCGGCGGGTGTGGGGGCGGAGGGCGAGGCCGCGGCTCTCCGGCCTGCTCAGCCCGGTGAACGCCCCGCCGGAGCTTGGGTGGAGTGGGGGCAGAGGGAGACCGTTCAACCCTTCTGGCTCATGCTCGACATCCGATGATCCGGCATCCCGGGAAGATGGTGCCGGACAGGTCGATTTTCCGGACTATTGGATGTTGCTCCCATTAATGCCCAAGCTCACCTTTACTTCACTCTTTTACATGTTACACGGCAGTATAACAACAGTTTCAGAGAACCTAGTGAGTTTAGAGAGAGTATGAACTATAAATACACTGTGGATCCCTGTCCTGGCCACAAATCTTCCCACATCCCTAACCCATGGTGTTCCGAACACTAACCCTGGTCTCAGCCACAGTCCAGACTCTGGACGCACAGAGTCATAAAGTTAATACAGCACAGAAACAGGCCCTTCGGCCCAATCTATCCATGCTGACCAATACCCGGCTTGTTGTGTGGCGTCCTGCCTCATATTCCAGATTGATGAGTGAGCCAGATGATCAGGGTTTCCAATTGGATGCTGGATTATCAGAGTCTTACTGCACTTGTTCCTCCACCAATATAAACAAACGCATCAACTCCATGTTGCCCCTGGGATCTTGCTGAGTACTTGTGGGTTGTTGCGTCTGGCTGTCACCCCTTGATGTTCTCAGTCTTGATGCAGGATCTTGAACTGAAATATTGACAATCCCTTTCCCGCACGGATGCTGCCTGACCTGCTGAGTTCCTTTAGCAACTTGGTTTTTGCAGCACAGAAACAGGCCCTTGAAGCTGACTGCAACCAATGCTAACTGTGATGCCTAATGATAATCCCATTTGCCTGCACAAGGCCCATCTTGTTCTAAGCCTTTTAAATCTTATAATTGTATCTGCCTCCACTATCACCTTCTGTGTGCAAAGTATTACGCCTCAGATCTCCTTTAAATTTCTCCCCTCTCACGTTAAATCTGTGCTCTCTAATTCCAGACTCCGCTGCCCTGGGAAAAAGATTCATATTAGCTATCCTGTCTATGCCCTCATAATTTTATAAACTTCTGCATGGTCATCCTGCAGCCTTCTAGGTACCAGGGAGTATCTCTCCTTTAATTACAGCCCTCCATTCCAGGCAACATGCTGGTGAATCTCTTTTGCACTTTCTCTATTGCTACTACATCCTTCCTGTAGTGTTTGGACCAGAACTATACACAATATTCTAAGTGCAGTACAACCAATCTTTTGTACAACTTGCAACAAGACGTCCCAACTTTTATATTCATTGTCATAGCATCTGAAGGCAAGCACACTGAATGCCTTTTTCACTACTCTATCCATCTGTGTCACCACTTTCATGGACCTATGGACTTGCAGCCCAAGGTCTCTCTGTCCATCAGTGTTCTTTAGATTCCTGCCATTTATTCTGTATGCCCTACCAGAATTTGATCTCCCAAAACATCATCTCACACTTGTCTGGATTAAATTCCATCTGCCACTGCTCCACCAAACTCTCCAGCTGATCTACGTCTCACTGTATCCTTAGTCAGTCTCCTTTGCCATGTATGACTCCACCAATTTTATGTGTTGTCTGCAAAAGTTACTAATCATACCCCCTTCAGTCTCATCCAGGTCATTCATGAGTGTATACTGTATATATACAACAGAGGTCCCAGCACTAATCCCTGTGGTACACCACTTGTTACAGATTTCCAATCGGGGGAAAGAATTGCCCATCCCTTACTGCCTCTTTATCACCAAGCCAATTTTGGATCCAGTTGACCAACATGCCCCGTATCCCTTGTACCTTAACCTCTGGACCAGCCTTACTTGTCCATGTAAACCACATTTACTGCTCTGCCCTCATCTATTTTCCTACTCGCCTCCTCAAAAAAAACTCAATCAGATTTGTGAGATATGATCTTCTCTGCACAAAACCATGCTGATTCCTCCTAATCAGTCCCTGCCTTTCCAAGTCAACATAAATCCTGTTCCTCAGAATCTTCAACAACTTCCACTGATGTGAGGCTCACTGGCATGTAGTTTTCAGGCTGATCCCTACAGTCCTTTTACCTCATCCATGGATAACGAAGACGCAAAAATCTCCATCAGAACCCCGGTAATTTTTTCCCTTGCTTCAATTAGCATAATGAAACCAGATGACTGTAGACCCCCCCCCCTTTAATTACCCTAACATTAATTAGTTCAAAGCTTAATTTTCTGTACTCAAGTCACTCATTTGCTGTGTGTAAAAACCACTGAGGAGTTGCATGCATACCTTGCCATTGGTTATGGTCGATAATGTGATTAATGTTCAAATACCAACTCTGTTTAAGATGTTATATGTAGAACCAGTTTATGGGACCATTTAACATCAACTTTGTTTCAGTATGTTTACATCAAGTTCTTTAAGCAAAATTACCCTCGTTAATATAAATTCATTGAATTCAGGGTTAAGTCCTGAGGACTGTAATGTGTCAGTTCAGAAAACAGGATGCTGAGCTTGAATTGGGTTTCACCAAATAGTGTAAGCCATCTAAAACAGTGTGGAAATGGAGAGGAGAATTACAGTGAAAGCAACTCAAGCTCAAGATTACCTTTGGGGACTGAAGGAAGGTGTTCTGCATTGGAGTCATCCAATCTGCTTTTATTTCTCCAACTTAGAAGAGACCACATCATGATCACCAAATGCAGTGTGCTAAATTGGAAGAAGTACAAGTGAATTTTTCACCTGAATGGACTGTTTGGTCTATCTGGATGGTGGAAGGGAAAGTGTCGCATCTCCTGTGATTGCATGGCAATGAACTGTGATTTTTGGTAGAAATACAAGTGTGACCCAGTGAGTCACAGAATGCTTAAAGTGGAGGGGAAGATGTCTGGTTATAGGATCATGTTAAGAATGGAGGCTGATCTGTTGAATGTGGAGGCTTATTGGGTGGACAGTGAGGACAAGCTTGAGTGGGAGAAAGGGGTGAGAGCACAGGTACAGGAAATGGAACAGATGATTGAGAGACATGTTAACTATTTCGGAGAAGAAACTGGTTACGGATAAAGGAAGATGTCTCATAAACACTGGTGTGGAAAGTGGAAATAATAGAACATGATGGAGCCAGAGAAACTGGCAAAATAGAATGCTGCCTAAGTAGAAGCAAGGTGGAAAGATGTATGGTCCAGATGGTTGTGGTCCTCTAATGGATAATCTATCTCCTGAGATGGAGATACAGAAGAAGAGAAAATAAAATAAAAGAGCAAGAGAAGAGTCAGAAGTGGACCCTGTGAGGGTAGAGATTACCAGCAAAGCTGATGTAACCTTCGCAATTGAGAGCAGGGGGCAGTACCGACCATCAGTATATCAGAAAGAGGTGAGCCTGAGTATCACTGAAACAAAGACTGTTCAATAATTTGAATAAGAAAAAAAAATGAGGGAAATGGGAAACAGCAGGGCAGTGAGAGTAATCACATTGTTCTTTAAAAGGTTCTATGCAGAGACTGTGTGGCATGGCTTCTTTCTGTAATGCATCAGTCTGTAATTCTCTACCACCACAACAATGTAACAAAGTTACTTGGACATTAACAATGTGGCTGGAACATATCTAAAATCTGCATATAGAATGTGGTATGGGTAAAGTGCTGGAAGTATAATTGTATTCTAGTGTTGAAATAGTCTGTTTTCCATAATTAGGGCAGGTTCAAATAATTCTCTGCTTCACAGTAACCATCAATCTATCCCATGATAGATTCATCAATCTATCTATGCAAGTCCCCATAATAAAAAATATTGGAAAATATACTGCAAGATAGTGCAAACTATACTATACAGCAAATATTAGCGACTGGGATTTATTGGGACCAGTTCACAAGTTCAGAGAAAAAGACAAGTGTGAGGAAGTTTGGAAGAGTAGAAATTGTGCTGTCCATATTGTAGGAGAGAGTCTCAATGGATAGCAAGTTGGTGCAAAATCTAATCATGTTGACATATCTAGTGCAGGCATTTCCAGATATGGAAATGAAAAGAAGCACATTATAACCAGTAAAAATGACATGCAGTTTATTCACAGAAGAGATGAACACAGCCTTGGCTTTTCAAAGTACTTTATAATTAGTTTTGAAATGTAAATCGCTATAATGAACAGGCAATCCAACAGTTAATGCATGCACAGCAAGGTCCCACAGGCAGCAATCAAAAGCAATTAAGTGACCAAGTAATCTGCTTTAGTGACATTGGCCAGAACATCAACAGAGAACTACACTGCTCTTATACAATCAACATGGAGCAATGGAACCTCGTTGTCTCATCCAAAATGCTACAGCTCCAACAAATTAGTACTTCACATCCTACACCCTTATATCAATGAATTCCAAACCTAACACTGCTCCCACTACCTCACCTCCACATCTATTTCTTTTGACTGCAGTCTACATTCCAGACTCTGGACCCATCTTCAGAATCTGGATGCCTCCCCCTGGCCTATCACCCTCACTAATCTGTTGACTGCTAATTGCCCAAATGACAGGAAGCATTTCAATTTTTTTCACTGCCCTTAGTCTCTCTATCCCCCTCAAAACTAGCTGTAGTTTGCTCACTAAGGACAAATCCCAATGTGGTCATCAGACATGCTGGCAAGGACAGTATTGTTGTTTGGTGAAGTGACCTTCATCTTTCAGAGGCTAGTTTTTTGCCATTTCCTCATATTTCCCTCTGAACCATGATCCCAATGAACCCAAGGTTACTGCCACCAATCGATTTTCTCTGGAGGTCTACTCTCCACAGCCTCATTGTCCCTCAAGCACACACAATCTGCTTCTATGTCCCCCCCAATATCCTCATGTGAGATTGTCTTGGTGGACCCATTGCATCAATCTCCCCTTGGCCTTGAACTTTCTTTCTCCTCTTTTCTAGTTTGTTCCCATTTAAGTATGTGACAACTCACTTGCCCTTGCCATTTTGCCATTTTCCTGGCCCCAACCATCTCCTTTTCACCATAGATTTTCACTCCCCCTACACCACTCTTCTACATCAGGATAGCCTATTGGCCCTGAAAGGAAGCCCAACTCGTCCCCATTCACCAACGTTTTCCTTCATCCAGATGAACAAGTTTTCACATCAAACAACTTTATTAACTCCAATCATTGCCTTCAAATCAATGTAGCTATGGGAACCCACATGGGTCCAAGAGATCTCTTTGTCTGTTTCCTTGTGAAATATGTGGATTTTTTTTATATAGTAGGACACTGAGAAGTGTATTGGAATACAGGGACCTTGGAATGCATGTCCACAAGTTCTGCATGTCATTGTTTAGGCTAATAAAGTGGTTAAGATGGCAGAGAGGACTCTTTTTAGTTAAAACAGAATATAAGAGCAGAAAGTCTGTGCTAGAACTTTTAGGACAGTTTATATCTTTTTAGTCACAATACCTCAGGAAATATGAGATGGCACTAAAGAGGATACAGGGAGATTTGTGAGGATAATGGGGAGAGTGAATAAGAAGAACCTGGTTCATTCAGTGAAGAAGTCAGCAACTACATGTTGTAGAGTTAAAGTGGTGGGTAGAAAGATTGGGGAAGTATAGCTTCACTCAGTCTGTGTGGGAGTTTGCAAGGGGCACAACCCCTCATTCTGTTTATAAATTAACTGAATGTACTTTTAATGTGTCTCTGGGCAGTGAAATTAATCCTTTTCAGCTGGCATTAATGTGGTAGGTTAAATGGTCTCTGAATCCTCCTCTAAATCTTTGCATTCTTTTTTAAGTGGTGCCTAGAATTGGATGAGATCCGAAAGGTGGAACCAAACTGATAATTATATAGTATTTGTTTTTCTTGTTTATATGTTCTATTTCTCTATTTAATAAAACCCAGTATTCCATAATTTTATTAATTGCATTATTAATATGTCCAGCAACCTTCATAAACCCAGTTAAAATTTAGTATCTTTAATCTGGTCTAATCTTTCTGACTGAAATATATGATCTAATTTTTCTGCATTGGATTTCATCAGTCTTTTGTTTGCAATCCTGTTGCTTATATTGAGTGTAGATGAGACTTGATTGTTGACCTTTCCCCTGCACGCAGATGTTCTAATAAAATTATAAAAGTTGACAACCTAGCGAGAAGCCATTTGTCCTCTAATGTCTGATCTTGTTTTAGTTAAAGAAATCAAAAATAACCACTTTGCTCTATTATGTCTCAATAATTATGAAATCTTCTCATTTATTTATTGAATTTAACTTCTATTAAAAATTGATATGAGCTTCTCTTTTCTATGATTAAAGCAGTTGTTAATCTGGCATCCCTTTCCAAAATGAAATTTCACTGAATTGTTTGTGCTAGTTTTGTGAAGAACTTAAATTGATGGTTCCTTTGTCATTGAAGAGGGAGCGCATCACTGTGGAAGGGGTGGTGAGGAGAGACTGCCGCACTCAGAATACCAAACGAAGCAAGTGAGGAGATTGCTGGGGCTTTGACAAAGACCTTTGTGTCCTCACTAGCAACAGGCGAGGTCCCAGAGGACTGGAGTAACAAATGTGCCATTGTTCAAGAAGGGAAATAGGAATAATCCAGGTAACTAACTATGTGCCAGTGAGCCTCATGTCAGTGGTAGGGAAGCTTTTGGAGAAGATACTGAGGGATAGGATTTATGCACATCTGGAACAGCGTGACCTGCTTAGGGACAGTCCACATGGCTTTGTGTGGGTCAGGTTATGCCTTACAAATTTGATCGACTTTTTGAGGTGGTGACAAAGGAGCTTGATGAGGGTAAGGCAGTGGACATTATTTACATGGACTTTAGTAAGGCATTTGATAAGATTCCTCATGGTAGGTTATTCTGAAGATAAAGATGCATGGGAATCAGGGTGAATTGCACGTTTGGATTCTGAATTGGCTTGGCCATAGAAGACAGAGTGAGGTGGAGGGCTGTTATTCTGGCTGGAGGTCCATGACCGGTGGTGTTCTGCAAGGTTCAATGCTGGGACCTGTGTTTTTATCCCTCTCCTTCTCACAAACTTGGGTTGTTCTCCCTGGGGCTTCGGAGGCTGAGGGGAGACGATAGAGATTTTTAAATTTATGAGAGGCATAGATAGGGTGGACGCTCAGAATCTTTTCCCCAGGGTAGAAATGTCAAACACCAGAGGACATGCTTTTAAGGTTGGGGGGAGGAAGTTTAAATGGGATGTGAGGGGCAAGTCTTTTTTAACACAGAAAGGCAGGTTACCGGGGTAGTAATGGGAGCAGGCAGTTTGGTAGAGGTTAAGAGGCTTTTAGATGGACACATGAATATAAAGGTAATGGAGGAATTTGGTGATATTTAGTATAAATTGGCATCAAGATTGACACAACATTGTGGGCCAAATGGCCTGTCCAGTGCTGTACTGTTCTATGAATCTCTACCCAAAAGAAATAGTTTGTTCGATTTACACAATTAGACAAAAAGAGTAGTGTCCTTTCCTCCATGAAAGTAAATCACAGTATCTTAAGTACTCACGCTGCTTTTGGGCTAGTACCTTATCTGGTTGACATTAGATTGGGATTTAGTCATGGAGAAATCCTTAATTTACTAACTGGAAACAAATGTGCAAATGAGAGGTCTTGCGAGTGAGTGTGGTGGAGCTAATGAAAAGATTATTTTAAAGATTAGTTCTTTGAATAAGCTGTTGCCTACAGTAGCAGAAAGAGTCTCACAGAAGCAACTTTTTTGTTTTGATTGAGGTTTCCATCGAATGACAAAGAAAGACTCGCACAATGGCTTTCAAATATGAAAAGGGAGAAATGGGTTCCATCCCAGTACCAGTACATCTGCAGTGAACATTTTACTCCTGAAAGCTTTGAATGGAGGTGGGGGACACGATACTTGAAGGCAGATGCTGTACCTACAATTTTTTCTTTCCCGGAGCAGCCTACGGTACGTTTGCTCGCAATAGGTTTGGATTTTCTGCCATATGTACCTACCCCAAAAGCTGGAGTACTACTACAAATGGATCTGAAATTGCTTCATATGTGGTGCATGGTGCGTATCAAAGAAGGAGGGACAAATTAAAACCTTAGTGCCTTCTGACCTGATCATCTAAGTGAAGCTGTTACAGTAGAGTGATTCCTAGGTGGATTAAGACCTAGGTTAATAAGACAGAAAATGTGAATTCAAATCCCACCGTAAATTGAGAATTTGAAATCTTTTGTTTACTAAGGCTGGAAATAAAAGAGAGATTCTACCAGTCAGAGTGACCATGACTGTTTTTGAAAACTCAGCTGTATCCAATCTGCCTGGTTTGTCTTTCACCTTGCCTGTTGATTCTGAACTGCTTCCTCAGGTGCCTCTGGTCTAAGAACTGACAATAGGTGATGACATTTCCATTGATCCCCCATATCCAGAGAATGAATTTCATTTTCAAAAAATCAGGCGCAGCCAATAAATGAAGTCAATCTAAAAGGTGTGCAAGAATTTATAACAGACTTAGATATTATATCAAAAATCATTGCTTTTTTTGAGATGATTTTTGCCTGTTGTACGAGGGATATCTGTTGGAGAATGAGTACATTTTGATAATCACATGGATTCCAGCAAACTAGAGTTGAAAACTATTTCAATGCATACTTTGATGCAACATGTGTCCGCTGTGAAGTATGATAATCATAGTTCTTAAACTAGCCTTCTTGTGGCCTCCCAGACTACTTAAGGCATAACTTCATAAAATATGTTTAATCTGGAATGCATGAGTTCTGCAGTAAGGCAACAGATGGAGTCTCAGCAGAAGAGATGGAACAATGAAGTACTTTAATAGTTTATGCACATTGAGTGGTATCTTCAAGAGTTGAGATTAACCAAACTCCTTTCTTGTAGGACCCTTGCATCTAATGGTGGGAGCTTTCTCATCATATTGCTCTGAGCTCCATGAAAAATCTGGGCCACAGTGTGAGGACTAGTGGAATAGTTCAGAGTTAATAGAGTATGAGTATGGGTTGGTTTGCTGAAGCTTTGTAATGCCATGGACAAACTGCAGTCTGTATTTCATTAAGTTATGTTCCATGAGTTAAAACAGAAACACCCATAATCTTGCAGCAATCAGGGAAAGGAATAATAGTAGTGAGGAGCAATTTCTTGAAAAGGACACATGAAAAATTCATGTGAATTAAATTTGTTTAAATCATTACTGCAGCACAAGAAGGCAGGCGTATAAACCAGTGAAGAATATTAATTCAGGAATAGAAGGACAAAGCATAGAAAACTGTTACCTCAAATAATCAAGGGTAATAGAGATTAAAACAAAGTGAGAATTAATCAAGAGAGAGTTCAACTGTGAAAACTGGTTCAGATTGAGCTAGCTTTGTTGTATGGTTTCTCACATTAGAACTTAGCTATTCTGAAAGTTGTCTTATGGCCTGATACACAGATTTGGCTTAATTTCTTGCTCATTTGTACATTCCAATTCAATTCATACTATCAACAACTGGAAGGTAGCAGAGAGACACAAGGTCTTTCCATTTCTTATACATTCAGGCAAATGTGATTTGGACTTGTTCTGTTGCAGTTTCTCCTAGATGGACAGGTTATCTGCCTGATTCACAACTCTTTTGCAGAAGAACTGGCTAGATGCAATTTGGGGAGATGACTGACTTACTTTACTCCTGTATCACATGTGAACATGAAATAGTAATGAGACACTAAAACTTGGTTCAGCAAATACCAGAATTGTCTAACAATGGAATAAACCTATATTGGTAGTGCTTCTACTGTCATGGTTCATTTACTCTTCTGGGAAACTCATTTTATTTGTATTTCCCACACTGGATTAAATACTGACTTGCAAGAACAAAGCACATG
>JAUZTB010000082.1:13085095-13100844 GCA_034780895.1 Rhynchobatus australiae | reverse complement strand
TGTACAGTGACAATAATAAATCAATACTAAATTTATGTCTTTGTACTGTACTGCTGCTGCAAAACAACAAATTTCACGTCGTATGAGTCGGTGATAATAAATCTGATTCTAATCTGGAATCTGATTCTGGTTTGAAGGGACTGTTTCTGTGCTGTACCACTCTGTAATGATATTGGAATTGGGAGGAGTATACACTGGGGAGTATCGGGTGTATTTGATTTCTATATCCTCCAGCTCTCTCTGCCTCAACCACAGCCTGACCGTCACATTAAGCTTCCTCTCTAATCTCTCCGAGTTTCCCTTGCAGCACCAACGTAAAAAAAACAATAGAAAGAACGGTTTTAATAAGCTGCCAATGCAAACTCCTATTTCTCATTTCCTCCAGGACCTTTGATCCTTTCCCTGCAGATTTTCTTGTTGTGTTACAGGCCCCTGTTTACTCCCAGTCCTTCTGTGTGTGCGAATGGTCATGTGGCTGATGGAATCATTGAGAAGCTAAACCTGAATGATCCCCGTGTCTACACATTTGTCTTTCAACAAACCGAGTTCTTTGCTGTGACAAAGTATGAAAATAAATTTATCAGGCAGCTAAAACACTTCTATAATCCCTATGGCACTGCACTGCGTGACATAAAGACCTCCAAACAGGTAAATGATCAGCTATAGACTTTTGGTGGAGAATTGTTTTGTTTTAAAACTATGTGACCAAGGGCCTTGCTAATGAAAGCCCAACAAACTTAGTCAAGCTTGTATTCATCAAAGGGCATTTAGCTTTCAGTAAATGGCTTTAATGATATTTAAAAGTCTCAGCACTTGCTCTCTGATTTAAACCATCTGATTTACAACTGCAATGCAAATTCTGACAGGTACAGGTGAAATTATACAAATTAAAGAATGCAGACACCACAGAGTTTCTGCACATTTCTGACAATGCTGTTTATGATGCAGTTGTATCTGATGTGATTAAAGGAATTGGCGCATAATAGTGTTACCTGCAATTGTCAGTGCATTCACTGGACGTACACTTTCAGTTACTAGAAAATAATACAGAAAATTTCTTGGTACCCAAAGTTTCATTTTTGTTAAACTAATCAAATTTTAAATTTGCATTAAGGGCCATTTTACATTCAGCAAAGGCTGGACAAGACTTTTCCCACATATAGGCATACTTTTCCAAGTTGCCATTCATTTGCCAAGCCAGTTCAGCAGCTAGTGCTCAGTGTAATCACAAAAACCTAACTTCCTCCTGCCCTGGTATGTTCTCCAGTTTTGCCAAATTAAGTGCTGGTGGTGCAAGTTTGAAAGTAGTTTAGCCATTCATTGTTGGGTCAGACTGGGCCTCTTGTCAAAGCAGCTCAGTATTTCAGGAATGTGGCATATTTATTACCTCAGTTGCTAACCACCTCCTGACATGCTCCCCATTTGCCCCTTCCATCCGGTCTGCCCCAAAGCAAGGAGCTTGTGGAGTTGGTCATTAAGATTGTTTCATTGCTTTATGCCACATCTTTCCTTTCCATAAGAAAGGTTTACCTCTGTCTTAACCCTCAACTTACACTTTTTTTTTGTTTCTCTCCCATGATATTTGCCTACTATCTTGACCACACAGGACTAGGCAAATGGGAATTGCTGAATTTCTACAGCTATTCCACTTTCTTGATGTCCTGATATCCTGTGAGTCCCTTTGTGACAAAACTCTTGATAACAAGCATGAATACAGTAAACAACTGTGGCCAAAAATTTATAACCCTCTGAATGAAGACACTTCTCATCATCTCAGCCTAAATTGACCAGCCTGTCAATCTGAGATATATTCACTGCTTCTAGACTTGTCTGCCTGGAGAAAGTAGGAATTTTATAGTTCAGTGAAATTGATTATTCTTCTAAATGTTGGTGAATATGGACCATTGTTTCCTCATAGGGCAACTCTTCACTCAGTCAACCTTTGTCGTACACTCTTAAAGTAAGTACAGCAAAATCTGATAATCTGCTATCCAATCTTTTGGGTATCATGATGGTTCACCATCTGGCTTGCCTGGTTCTGTTTTCCACCCTCCTTTAAACCCACTGGGCTCTGTTTCCTGTGCTCCCATTAAATTCACCTGGTTCACTGGAAAGGTTATTGTACCACTGTTTTTCTTTCAAAGTGTATCAATAGAATTAATATACATGAGTCCTGGGTCCAGATTATTAGAGCTTTACAGTACGCCTTCCCTGGGCAAAACACAACCGATCTCATCAAACAATCATATAAATTGCAGCAGCATCTTTGCTAGTCTTTACCACAATCCCTTTCAGCAAAGGGTAGTGATTACTTTGCTAGACCAGCAGCCAGAATTCTGGGTCATTTATCTAGAGACAAGAATTGGAATCCACCATGGGCAACCGGAATGAAATTGAAGTAATTTCACAATTTCTTTAACAGTAAGTGGTGGTAATCATACCTGTGGTACTACCAGATTTTCATAAAATCCCATCTGCCTCTTCAGGTCATGTTTGCTTGATTTGGGGTTTATGAGATGCTAGATGCACTATGGGAGTGTCCCTTAATTGCCTCTTAACAGGTGCCGTTAGGGAGGGCAATAAATGCCAAGTTGCCAGCACAACATTGTGAATTCTCTCAAAATGTTGTGTTTATATTCTTTGCACCAAAATGGATAATTTCACACTTGCCCTAATTAAACTCTGCTCTCTTGCTCAATCAGTCCATATCTCTTTGTTTCTTGTTGCCTGACTGCCTTTGCGGTACATGTGGATGCATTGTCCTTGGCTCCCTCATCGAAGTTATCCATACAGATTCTATATAGCTGAACCATTGGCACTGATCTTTGCTGCATTAGACTGTTTAAAGCCCTGCAATTCTATTTATATCACTGTCTTGCAGCAAATAACAAGTCTTCAATCTATACCAATATCTTTTCAAAAAAAAACAAATCCTAAACTTGTTTAACAGTTTCAGGTGGCATTTTATCAGATGCCTTTTGCAAATCCAGATAGTCTACATCCTTTGGTTTTCCCCCTTATTTTCCAGTTAAGTGCTCTTCCAATAGACTGTTCCTGTTAAAACACTATTTTCTTTTAATAATACTGTGCCTATGCTCGCTTTTTCTTTCATATCTATTGGAGAATAATTCTGAGGGATTTTTAAGAACTGATGTCAGTTGACTAGCATATAGTTCTGTTTACTCTCTCCCTTGAACATTTACATTTACAAACAAATTCCCTTTCCCTGTGCCTGAGTTAGCTGAAACTGTAAAAGGTTTCTTTTCCCCTGCTAACTGCCTCTTAGTTTCAAATTTGCCTTCATCAGCACATTCAAATTATCCATCTACAGCTTGTTTTGTTTTCTTAATTCATGGAAGTGGAGGTGTCCTCTTCTAAATCTTGCCCATCTTTCTTGCATTATTTGATTTGGGGCCACTTTGGATTCTGAGAGTCATGGATTACAGCAAAAAACCTATAATCTGGCACACTCAGGACCTTGGTGCTGATTGGCAGATTTTCCAGACTACTGGATGTAATTCCTATTAATAACAGATTTTAAATACACTTGTTTAAAGGATGATGTTACCATTATTACAATAAACTTTCTATCGAGCCCAGTGAGTTTTGGTGCATGGGAACTGGGGCTCCAGTGGGTGCACAAAACATTGCCTGTGAGCCAGATACTGAACCATTAGGATTTCTGAATAATCAGATAGGGATTACAGGAGTTTTATGGTACCTCATATGTAACTGGCCAAGTTACTAGGAAGGAATGGGCTGTTTAATTCCTCAAGCTTGATCCACCATTTGGGAAGATTATGGCTGCTCCTGTACCTCAGTTTGGCCATTTCCTGTATCCCTTGATTCCTTTCTGCCCGAAAGGACTATTTAAAGTGCCTGGGGTAGACAGTTCCAAAGAATTTTAACCATCTCAGTAAAGGCCCTGTCTCCTCAGGATTTCTGATCAGTTCGACTGGGTTAACCACCCATCTTCCACCAGTACCATTTTTTTTCCTGCTGAGTGGGACTATCTGTGTCTGATAAACATTTGCACTGGGTTACTGAGACACAAGAGAGTACAGATGCAGGAATCTGGAGCAGTCTCGTGTCAGTATAAAGCCATCTCTGCTTTACACTCTCTGTCCTGGTGCAGGATCTCAACCCAAACTGTTGACTATCCCTTTGCCTCCACAGATGCTGCCTGACCTACTGAGTTCCTTCAGCAACATGTTTTTTCCACCGGCTTACCTCTAGACTGCTGTCTCTGGGGCCTGGGAAATCTCCCTCTGGAAGTTAGGTGTGGGTGTTCTGATTTTATATTTTTTCCATTTCATTCAGTCCCTTGGCAAAGACTTATGAATGGGAAAACATAAGTTTCCATCCATTTGGTGAAAATGCCCTGTTCTAACTTCACCTTTGACCCCTTCACTGCCTATCAGACTGGGTAAGCTGGAAGTTCTTCCATTTCATCGTTTGGGGTAGATTAAACCTCTTCCTTGGCTCTCACTGCAAGTTGTTCCCTAGCTACCAATTGCATTCCCCTTCTTGGTAACTGTCTTAAACTGAACTAACCTGTTTTACAATTTGTGGCTCTTGTTTGGCACTTTAGATTCTGTAACCTCTCTCTTACAGACAAGAGGCTTGTCTATTCCCCTGCTGCAGCCATCTGCTTTGCTATCTCCTTGCTTCATTGTTCCAGTGTTATCCTAGCCTCCATCTTCCACAAACTTATCCAAAACTATATTCCTACTTGCATTGTCCCTGTCGTCTATCATTAGTGGTCACTATACTACACTGTTTGCCAGTTTTGCAAGTCTTCCATTTTAACATTTTCATCCTTGTATTTAATTTCCCCGCAACTTTGACTAATCCATCTCTGCAAACCACTCCAGCCAAACCTAAGACACTGCTGCATTTTATTTACTCTGGAGGAATGGCACAAAATGTTAGCCTTCATCTCAAGGGAGCTGGATTATATGCATCCTATCCTCTGTTTTTTGCCCCAGTCATTAGTGACCTATTCAGCCATATAGGCCTCGGGGCAGATTTGCCCCTCTAAACCCCTTAGACTATCATTTTCATAAGACTTGTTAAAACATACCCCTGTTTAACCTATTAGTCACCTATAATAACTTAGGTTGATAAAAAATAGGTGATATCCCTCCTTTTGGGGGGGTTGGTGGGAAAGAAAGGTCATTTGTTTTATTCCACTCCTGTGACCACTGTGGGACAAGGATTCTGTTAATGGCTGGCTTTAAGCACGGTGTGAAAAGCAAGTTGTTGGGGAAGCTCAAAGGACTTAGAAATGGAGTGTTGGACTAATCTGCTGTGTAGTTTTAATAACTTGACTCTCATAGCTAAGGAGTAGGTCATATATCCCTTAAAGGCTATTATGCCTTTCAGTTAGATCATTTGTGTATTCATTTACCTCTGTTCCATAACTTTAATACTCTTGCTGGTATTAATGTTCTGAAATCTTGGGATGACCCACAGATTTCAGAGTGAGTGTCCTGGATTTTCACCATCTCTGCCTGAAATGGTTCCTTGTATCCCTAGACTACAGGCTTAATAAATGTTTGTTTTGAAGATTTGTTACATTATTCCAACTGTTAAGTAATTCTAGATGGGATGCGCTTCAGATGCAGACCGAGAGGCATAAAATGTGATGTCTTTTTGTATTTTAAAAAAAAGTCCGTATGTGGTTTACTCTGGTTTAATCCAGCCACCATAAATTAAGCATCTGACAAATTATGCCTGAAGTTGCCTATTCTTTTATCCCTACTCACTCACTGAACTGTCCAAAATGAGTAAAGGTTTTTGTCAGATTCTATGCTGGTATAAGAAAGCCATGTGAATGCTTAAAAGAGAAGTCTATTTATGACTCACTTTAATTATCACCCTTTCTAGTGAGGATTTATATCATCAGGAACTGTTTACTTAAAGTGGAAGAGCTAAAATCTATAATTGAGTAATGGAAAAACCCTATGAATGGAATTTTGATGGGACCTTTTCTTGTTAGTGGAACTGCTGCCTTGCTGTGCCAGTGATCTGGGTTCAGTTGGGACCTGTGCTATCTGTATGGAATTTCCATGTTCTCCTTGTGAACCTGTGGTATTCCTCCGGGTCCTCCATTTTCCTTCCATAGTCCAATGACTTGGGCTGGTAGGTTAATTAGTCACTGTAAATTGCCCCTAGTGACTAGGTGAGTAGTACAGTCTAGGGGGAGTTAATAGGAATGTGAGGGGAATAAAATGGGATTAGGGTATGTGGGTACTTGATGGTTGACGTGGACTCAATGGGTTCAATGGCCTGTTTCTGTGCCTATGACTCTTAAGTAATTGAGGTTGTCCTCTGCTTCTCAATTTTCCCTGGGCTCTCTTCTGAAGATGGTGATTATTTAGGTCCTACAGAACCACATACTCTAACAGTCTTGATGTACATTTCTCAAGTGGCTACAGCTGTAATTCTTGATTATGAGACTGGTTTAAGAATAAATTGGGGGTAGCTAGGGATGGCAGTAGCTATTTTCCCCAAACTAGTCCTACCCTCTTGACATCTGATGGAGTGTTTCCAGGAAGAGTTGCTGGTTGTCAGTCATAAACCTTGTGTATTTCTCTACCTCTTGCAAACCCTTTCATAGAAAAACTTCCAGGCTATGAGCAGGATAATATTTCTATCACACCAGCTGCAACTATATAATGGTGTGCAGATTCTTCCTTTCTTGGCAGGGTTTGGAGACAAGTGGGTTTTAGGAAGTTATTAAAATTTTGGCATTCATTTGTGATCTGGGGAAAAAAGCCGTTTTTTCCTTGCTCCATGTTTCTTGTTTTTGTTTTGAAATGGAAGGAAGAAACTAAGGAAGAAAGATTTATTTTTAAGAACTGAATTCGTGGTCAGTTACAAGTTACTCAACTGGGGAAAGCATTGACTTAGAGACATCTTCTTTGTCATTCTGGGGGGGTTTGCTTGAGTTGTTCTTGGTTTGTGAAAAATTCTTCTTATCTATCCTATAGGAAATTTTTTGAGAATGGCCTCTCCTACAGGTTTTTCTTGTTTTATTTTGGAAACTACCTAATTATTGTTATTTTTCAAACCATGGTGGAAATCGGGGAATTCCTGTCCGGAAAGTTGACTGGTAACCAAGTGCATGGATTATAGTACGTGATTGCTTCCAGTTTCTCCCTATGAAGCACTGTACTTTTGTCCATTATATGTCCACAGGATGGTGCAAACAGTCGAAGGCCTCGGAAGCGATGTGAAAAGAAGCCCTTGTTCAATGTAGTAAAAATACACAGTACCACAAATGATCAAGAGTCTGAGCAGAAACTGAAGGCAATTATTCCCTTAAAGGATGGTGCAGGAAGAATCCAGGAATGTAGAAATAATCAAGAACCTTTGAAACAAATGAGAAAAATTACACCTGTAGAAAATGTATTGCAAATAAAACAGTCATTCAGTTTTGAAGGTCAGTAATAGAAATTTGTTCTTGCGTTCACAGAATACTCTTGCATGTCTGCCTGTTAAGTTCCTGAATTCATTTTTAAATCTCAAATCTGGTTATTGCAATTCATTTTTATTACAGTCCATTTTTCTCCACTCTTAAAGTTTCTTCCTTATTGGGGCAAGGTTTCACTAGTACCTGATACCTTGCTGTACCTTGCTCAAGTGACTATTTTGCAGGTCTTTTCCAAATCATTGCCACTGAGGTTAATTATACAGGCAGTGCCATTACAACTGATTGACCTGTTTTTCCTGCATTTTTGCTGTTTTTCTGAATCCAATAGAACATTGGACATTGAGCCTAGAATTTAACTAATCACCCTTTGTGGAAATATTTCTTTGAAAAATGTTCCAGGCTTAAGTTGTCACCTGTAAAGTTAAATGTAAACACTGCTTTTTGAAAATTTTTTTTGTTTCATGTTACTTGGGTTTCATATAATTCACGTACAGTAAGTTTAAAATAATAAAAACATCTTTTGTATTCAGTTTGTATAGCCTAATTAGTGCCTCAATTATGGGTTTTAAAAGAGTGCTTCATCAAAGGGAATGACTTGGAAAAGGGATGCATCACTTTTGTCAGATGTGGCCTAGAGCAATTATAGCACCATGTTTTTATGAAAATGTATTGGTCAGCTGGAAACAAGGAGCTGTAGAATCTGATTTCTTGTTGATAACAAAGTTGGCCGTTAACAAGCATCCCATGAAATTTAATCCCATTTCATTATTTCTTGTTACCACATCGAATCAGCTGACAGCAGTAGATTCACATACTGGAAGATCTCTGAATCCCTTGGGTTGTAATGATTATGATTGTGAGTAAGAAACTTCTGTACTAATGCTGCTTTTAACTGATTTCTCCTTTTTAAGGGCTTTGCCTCGTAGGACACTGTCAAACAAGGACAAGGAGGAAATAAGTAGCATGAACTAGTAGGGACACAAACTAGATGGGGTGAGTTGGGGAGTGGAGGTGGTCAGTAGGTACAGCAACAGCAGAGAGGTCTCTGGACGGGACTGTTGCAGGATCATAGGATAACACTGGAGAAAAGTGATTGTCTAAAGTGCAAATTTGAAAAATAAAGTGACGAATGTTTCCTTGAAATGCCTGAAAAATTTGAAGGCCCACTTAAAAGCAATCCATGCACTAAGCTTCTAGTACCTAACTGCAAAACTCTCCAACAGATCCTCTGGACAGGATAGCAGAGATTGAAAAGCTTGAACAGAAACTACGGGAAGAACTGAGATGGAATGGATCCCATGAAATACTGCATCCAGTGCTACAGAAATGTTAGTACACTTTTTTTTGCTGTTTCACATGCACATGATCCTTTTGTTAAAAGTTCCATCACCCTTTTGATCCTTTTAACTTCTGCGGGTGGGCAAAAAGGCACAGAGAGAGACTTTAATATTCAACTTAAACATCACACTAACTGTTTTTTTGGCTGCTGAGTGGCATTTTACATGTCTGTGTGTGGTAAAGCCAATAATTGGCATTTAAAGCTGCAGGAAAGATGTCATGCTGGTGGAATGGGGAGTGTTTTTCTGAAATTGGAGCAGAGTAGAAGGCACTTCGAGTGTGACTACACTATGGCTGATATGGTAATACTTAATGTGGACACCATGTGCTGAAACTGAAAATCAAAAAAAGACTGCAGATGCTGGAAATCTGGAATAAAACCTAGAAACTGCTGAAAGCACTCTGCAGGTCAGGCAGCATTTGTGGAAAGAGAAATAGTTAACATTTCAGGTCCAGAATCCTTTATCAGAAATATATTAAGAATAATGATGGTCCTAGTATCAACCCCTGGGGTACTCTGTTGTTCACTTCCCTCCAGTTCAAAATAAAACATTTTGCTCTTCCTGTTGCTACAGACCCTTCTAGACATAGACATTAATCAAGAATGAAGAGCAATATGTGGCACCTAATCAAATGCCTTTTGGAAATCCACATGTATCATATCAGCTGTGTTTTCCTCATTACTCCTCTGTTATTTCTGAAAATGAATTTAACACTTGTAAAATCTCAGCATAAAATTCAGAACCTAAAAGAATTAGGCTCTACACTTGTACTTGTGTCTGCATGGATTTTTGTAAGGCATTTGATGAGGTCCCTCATAGTTGGCTGATCCAAAGGATTAGGATGCATGGGATTCATGGTGACTTGGTAGGTTGGATTCAGAATTGGCTGGCCCATAGAAGACAGGGTAGTGGTGGAAGGGTGTTCTTCTGGCTGGAGGTCTGTGACCAGGGGTGGGTGCTAGGGCCTTTGTTGTTCGTGATAAATGTAAATGACTTGGATGAAAATGTAGATGGGTTGGTTCATAAGTTTGCAGATGACACCAAGGTTGGTGGAATTTTGGACAATGTAGAGGGCTGTCAAAGGATACAGCAGAATATAGATCAGTTATAGAAGAGGTTTACTGGGATGCAGCCTGGATTAGAGGGTATGAGCTATAAGGAGAGTTTGGACAAACTTGGGTTGTTGTCTCTGGAGCGTCAGATGTTGAGGGGAGATTTGGTGGAAATTTATAAAATTATGAGAGGCATGGGTAGGGTAGACAGTCAGCATCCTTTCCCAGGGTAGAAATGCCAAGTACCAGAGCACATGCATTTCAAGTGAGAGGGGGAAAGTTTAAAGGAGATGTACAGGGTGAGTTTTTTATATGGAGAGTGGTAGATGTCTGGAATGAACTGCCAGGGGTGATAGCAGAAGCAAGTAAGAGAGCACCATTTAAGAGGCTTTATGATTGACACATGAAAATGGAGGGATATGGATATGGCAGAAAAGATTTAGTATAATTCAGCATCATGTTTGGCGGGGGCTGAAGAGCCTGTTGTTGTGCTGTACTGCCCTATGTTCTATATCCACCTCTCTTACAAACCTTTTCCCACTCGCATGCCTGTAGAATATTCCTTTGTTTATTTGCTGCCAGTATTCTCTCTCTTTTTGTTTCTGTAATCAGCTTGGTTCTCGGTTTTGTTAATAATTTGACTTTGGTTGTATGTTCTTCTGTTAGTGGTTAAGGAACAAAGTTTGTGACTGGGACAGAAGATGTTGGCTTTGGTCTTCTAATCTTTTAATTGGTTGAAATTGCTAATAATGATGCAATGAGTAAAACTAGGGACCTGAGTGCATCCAGCCATTTTCCTCCTTGGCAATGACCTTTTAAGGCCTAGGGAATAAACACAGCATCAAGAAAGAGAATGAATTAGACAGGTGAACGGAAGATGAAATTTGCTAAGGGTTTGAGGAAGTGAAAGAAAGGAACAGATACTGAAAATGAATTCCACAGTTGTAACGTTTCAGCATTAAGGAATTAGGCTCAGCACTTGTAATTTTACTCATGGGGTTGTGGCCAATATTTAATGCCTTCTCTATTTGCCCTTCAGAAGGTGGCTTTGGGCTGCCTCCCTGAAGTGCTGCAGCCCTCATGACGAAGATTCTTCCTCAGCACCATTAGATGAGTTGTTCCCAGGATTTTAACTACAGCAACATCTATTTCAAAGAGTGTAATTTGATGCTGTTCAATGCACCCCTCCCCTTTTACTCAGGAAGGTGAATTTATAGGTTTGGAATGTGCTGTTGAAAATGCCTTGGTGACTTGCTATTGAATCTTTTTACTCCAGAGACAGTCATTTCCAAAGACTGAGCAATCATTGACAATTGCATGTCATTAAAAGGATACTATACACCTATAATTTGAGTTTAATGGCCAAATATAGTGAGTTAACAGAAAATATGAGACTTGGAGAATGAAACTTTTCTTACAAAAATAGCTCAGCACTTTTCTCCACACAGCCCAATTTCCATGTTTCCTTCAGCCACTTGTACTCTCTGGCAAAGTGTCCACTAGTGAGCCCTTAAAAGTGAGCAAATATAGCTAATGTTATTCCTTATATCCCTCTTGAGTGGCCTGACTAAAATCAGGAAGTCAGTGTACATTGATTACGTGGTAATACTATGCTGTAGTACCTTAGAGTGATGCTCTGAATTACTAATCCATGGTCTTATAAACTAAGTCAAGTGATCCTCATAACCAAAGTAATCTTCTAAGTTATTGTGCTCATGTTTGCTCTCATTTTTTTTCTAGCTGGCATAAAGCTAAGTGGCCTTCAGCCCACTGAGTGGCTAAACTTGAAACATTTAGGACAGGCTTTGTATCATGGGCACACGGTTGCCAGTTCTGAGCAGAATGTTGAATTGAATTATTCCTCTTTTCTTGGAGCTGAAACGCATGGAATTCGAGGTAAGTAAAGTATTCAGCCTTGAATAAGTGTGCTCTTAGATAATCCAGTTCGTGCAGCCAAGGTTTTGGTGTTGTAAAAGGAAGGGATTACTAAAAGGATAACAATTCCATTCTTGCATTACCCATCTGAATTGGGCAGATTAGTTGCATTAATAATACCTTTAGCAAGTGCTTAGAGAGTGAATAATCTGATAATTTAGGATTCTAGGCAAAGACACTAACTTCAGGCTACTTTGGTGCATCTTGTGGAGACTTGGACTATTTTAAGTTAAGTCTTATGTATTTGCATTCAGCGCAATTGCTGATAAAACCAGAGAGACAAAATCACCTTATAGCCCTTTAGTGCTGTACTAAATTCTTTACATTAAAGAAGTTAAAAAAACAAATCTACATAGTAAAAAAAAATCAATGCTACCTTAAATAAATGGAATCATAATTACTTCTGTAGAGAACTAATGTCTCCCATTCAATTGAATGGAGATTGCTGTTCATGTTCAAGGTTTAATTTGCCACATGTTCAAGGACACATTTCCTAGCTGAGAGTTGAGACATCTGTGAAAGATTTGTTTTTTTTTCCCCCACAAGGAGTCCTTCAGAATTGCACATGGGCATGTGGCAGGATGGAAAATTCCATTGGCTGATTCAGATTCCCAGCACTGCAAACCAGGACGTCTGCAGGGAACCACTGGTACATCCTGGCACCAAGTGGAACATCTGCCCTAAAATAAAAATAAACAAAATACTAGAAACACTCAGCAGGTCAGACAGCATCTGTACACAGAGAAAGAGTTAATATTTTAGGTCAAGGAATATCCCAATATAATAGAAATGAAGATAATGTCCATTCCACATCCACTGCGATCATCTAAGCAGCATCCTGAAAATCATACATCAACCTCACAGCACAGAAAGAGACCGTTTGGCCGCTCAAGTCCATGCTGACTCCTGATGGAGCAATCCAGTCAATCTTGTTCCCCTATTCATTCCCCACATCCCTGCAAATTATTTTTCTTCCAGTGCCTATCCAATTCCCCTTTAAAAGCCCTGATTAATTCACATTGTCCAACTTGTCCAATATTCTCTGGTCAGTTTAGCTGAATCCATATGCCATAATTTGGATGCATCTGCAGCTGCTATTTTGAGGAAGGGAAGAAAAAGAGTAAAATTACATAAGCGGGCTTTGATGATAAAGGTTTTTATGCCATTTGTGACGAGTTCTCAATTTAAATCTTGTTTCTGTCGATTAAGGCTTAATCTTTGAAAGTTTTTTTCATTGAGTGACCATTAATGATGTTATCTGCAAACAAATAACACGTTATAATATATGAGAATCTTTTGTGTATCAGTCCTCAAAACCACAAACCTCCATCTAGTTGAAACCTGTGCTAATTTTAACATTGGCTCATGGTCACAGTACTACTTTAGTAAACTGATATTGGTACTGGGAGCTCTAAATGAAAAATCCATGTACAGGGGAATCAGAAAAGAGTATACTTGTGAATTTCTCTTATATTTACATGTCTTGTTAATGTATTACTTCCAGAAACTGGGATTCCATTTATTTCCCGGACAGGAAAAACAAATGATCTCACCAAGATTAAAGGTTGGAAGAATAAGTTTAATCTGCAGCCTGGGTCACCCGATGACAAACCAAATCCATTACCTATAAGTGAGCAAGAATTTTTTTGTTGTCTTTTGTAATTCTTTGTATTGCATATATTTCGAAGTTCAGAGATCAACACATTACTGATATTTGTGTAGTATTACAAAGGATTAAAATCCTAACCAATTTCTGGAGAATCATGAAGATTAATGCTGATGAAAATGTGTAGCAAAAATATACATATTTAAAGCAAAATATCATATTTCATACTGTTTACTGTAGTTTCTCAAATCACATCTTTTCTTTTACCCCTCATTTCATGTTTTCAAGGTAAGTAAAAGTTATACCCCTAAATTACTTCAAGGCCAAAACCAATGCTGCACTATTATGCAACAAAAACTGTAATAGTTAACACAAGCCTGAGAGTTGCATTGCGACAAATCCTCACCCTGTATTAGTTATTTTCATAAAGGCTGTATCTAATCAGTCTAATAAAAAGAAGATCCTGTATGAAAGGGTAGAGATGTTAATTCAGCTTGTTGAAGCTCTGCGGTGCTGGTGATTCGATTATAATATCGAAACACCAGTATACTTGTTTATGCTTTCCCATGTGGACAAAAATAACTGGGGATAAGAGCAAAGAGTTTCTTTTTAAAATTGAAGAGGGAATGATGGGCATTGCATTTACCAGCTTTAAATTTTGTTGCTCTGCTGTATAATATCTATTTGCATTGCAAACTGCTCAGTGTTTTTTTGAAATCTTGATTTAATTAATCTTTGGATGTTAATTTGTTGTATCTCCCTGTCTAAACAATATTCATATACATGTCATGTTTTTTGGTAATGTCTTTTTCAATTTTTGGCTACAATAATCTTTCATTCCTGACAGGAAGAGTAATAAACAATTATGTTAGTGTAGCAGCAACCATTTTACTTATATAATACCCATAATATGTAAAACAGCCCAAGCCTGTTCATAGGAATGTGCAGCAAGTGTGTAGGCAACCAGTTTGGGCAAGAGAACAGAATATTAAAATGAAAAAAAGCCAGACATAGGAAGTCCAAATACATAGTGCATTAAAATGTCATAGATGGGTGTAGAAAATAATCAGATGTCTGGAATTCTTGTCTTTTATATATAGTGGAATGACATACAAGGACAATGAAGTTGTGCTATACATGTATATGGCCTGGTTTAGACAGCTCCAGGAACACTGAGCAATTCTGTACGTGTCACCTTAGAATTGAGCATTTTAGACTTGTAGAGTGTACAAGGTAGATTAACAGGTTTGATACTAGGCTCAAAGTGCAAGTTGCAAGCTATTCTTTAGAATTTAGAAGATTAATGGGTGATTTGTTAATGTTTTCAAGATGCTAAGGATGGATAGAAATTATTGCTGTTGTTTGGGGAGTCTAGGTTTAGATGATGTATTCTGACTATTAGAGCCATTCAGGATTAAAAGTAGGGGATGATTCTGCATGAAGACAATGGCAGAAGCTTTTAGCTGTTCCCCAAGAAGTAAATAATACGATTGTTCATTTTAAATCTGATTAAATTTGTGATTAAACAATGGTATTGAGAGATGTGAAGAAAAGAAGTTGGGTTACAGCATCTTCTTGAATGGAGGAACATGGCTGAAGGGCTAAATGGCTTATTAAACAAAATTTAATGAAGAGGAGATATTAGGGCAGATGCCTGGGCAAAGGAGGTAGTTTTAAAAGAAGAAAAACTAGTTGAAGTAGTTCCAGAATTTGAGGTCTTGGTTGCAGAAGGCAAAGTTACAAATGGTGGAGCATTTAAAATAAGAGATGATAAAATGGCTAGAATTGGAGAGGTGGAAAGATTCAAAAAGTTTAGAGCTGGCAGTAATTGGAAAGAAAATGGATGTGCAAACAAGGCAAGATACTGCTTAATGGATAGTTACTACTATAGGTGGTCCTTGTCCAAGTTTCTCTTCTACTATCTGCTACATTGAAAATCAGTATGGTCTGTTCCATGTTTAAATTGTCCAGCACTAATTGTCCCCCTTACTTCTCCAACCCCAGCACCACCTGGATGGGGAGAGTGTTTGAACTTCCAGCTGGGATCTCTAGGGGATGAGCTCCCTGTGAGCCAGTGACCATTTGTAACTGGATAGGCACCACAAGGTCACTATACCAGAAGAATGCTGGTGATGCAAAGCATCTCAACTCAAGTGTTCAAGATTGGTTGAGGACCAGGTCAGCAGTGTTAGTCAAGTGTACAGGATGGTGTGGAGGAGGCTTATTGTGACAACTAAAGTGCCACACAGCTTCATTATGGTGTATTGTCCTTATCAATCGTGGAATTGAATTTAGGAGCCTAGAGGTAATGTTGCAGCTATATAGGACCCTGGTCAGACCCCACTTGGAGTACTGTGCTCAGTTCTGGTCACCTCACT
>JAUZTB010000082.1:13023179-13033608 GCA_034780895.1 Rhynchobatus australiae | reverse complement strand
CTTTGTGTTGGTGTAATGTGTGTGGGTCATGTGGCTTGCAAAGGTTGGTTTTAACACTGTGACCTCAGTGATGGGTAAATCCTAAATGAGAACACAAAAAGATGGCTAGAAACAACAAGATATGCAAGTTATGGGAACCTGGATTTAATCCTTGTACATGTTCCCCTGGGCTCCCTGCTTATGTATATATGCAGCCCAGAAAAATCCACTGGAACATCTGGTTATGATCACTTGTTGCTGTAATTTGTAAGAAGCTCCCCTCCTTTATCTTGCATGATTATGGGGACTAGGTGGGGAAAAATTGGTCTGATGTCGGATTAGAATGTATCCTTGAGAAAGATTTCTGGAAGTGGTGAACAGGTGAGAATACTTGTGCACATTTTCAGTACTGTATCTATATATTTCACACTGCTACACATGATGCACATTTTGCCATAATGGATTTGAAGGGCCACCAATGTTCTACCTCCTCGTGATCTGGCCTTGCACTGCCATGAGGAAATATCCTCAGACACCTTTTTGTTTTCCTATTGCTGTTGGGATTTGATTATTTTTCACATTGTGTGCGCACACAGCCATCTCTGGTATTTGTTGTGTTTCACATTCTGTTTGAATGCTTTTGAAATTTTCAGCCTAATTTAACAGTGCTTTAAAGTCAGAGGCATGGCATAGTTGTGCATCATTGGAGACTTTTTCTTAAAAGAAATAGAGGATCTATGTACAGTTTCTAAAATTCTTTGTGCATACTATATATGATTATCAGATTGGAATATTGCTGCAGAATTCAGCCATTTGGATGGGACTAGTACATTGAAGATGCTGCATTAAATAGGTCAACAACACTACATTTCTTAAATCCTAGTCTCCAAAATCTCTCTGGTTGAATGTACATTACACTAATGGTTAGTTATCCATAATAGGTTGAAGTTTAGTATTCACTTCAATTGCTTGAGCAAAGAATTAAATGGAAATTTGTGGGGCTAATTAGCAAACTTTAAGTAGAGAGTAGTCCTTTTTATTTTAACAGCTTCTAATCCATTAACCGCCTTCTGTTGAGTGAGCTGAAACATCAGTAGCAGTAATAGAATTGGCTTGTAACTTGTTTGGTATTTGAAAAGGAGACGCTTGCAAGTGTTTCATGTACAGTGGGAGGATGTAACTGGCGCTAAAGGACTGCAGGGATTTGTATCTGCTTCCCCGTTCCAAAAGCAAAAGTACAGCAAACTGTTGTAGTTCCATTCATACCAGAATGTGCTGCGTGAAGTAAGAGAAAACTTGGTAGAGGGCAAGATATATTTGTTTTAAAATACAAATCATTTGAATTAAAAACCAATGGTTAGAAGGGCACATCAGGAACAATTGAGTTAATGTGTCTGTAAATTAACTCTAATTGTTACTGGTTGATTTCTCACAGTGAGGAAATAGCTATTAACCAGCGCAGCACTTAAGTTCAGGCTTCCTGTCCTGAAAAAACTGCATGCAAAGTTAATTTTTTATTAGTCATTTTAAAGGCTGAGGGGAGGAGGGCGGGACTGCTGGTGAAACTAAGCTTTCCTGGACACTACTCTGTTTCTCACTCCAGTTTAAAACGTCGTTCTGTTTTTAGCTTGACTTTGTTTTTGTGGCTATGCCAAAAAAACTGTTCCTACCGCCTTGCACTACACCTTGACCTCTATATATCTGTGATTGGAATATAGGATGAGGAGCACTCACAAAGACAACCCACTTGTGATATTGGCCTTTTAATCCCTGCTTGAATTTGAGCGGCATCTGGTGAAACTCAGGGTAAACGTAGAATACTGTGTTTGTTCACTTGTGCAGGTGTAAGAATGAGAAGCGTGCTTGATCCCATGGACAACCGAACTCTCGCGAGGGAAAGTCGGTTCACAGCACCTCTACATGCCTTTCAACAGCTCACATAACCATTCCTGAAGTGGGAAAGTTTCTTTTAATTCCCCTTTGGCCTGTAGCATTCCAACCCTTTGCTGCTGCTTCTGCTCTTCCAGATAGTCTGTATGTTTCTTGTCATTTCAGTTTAGATTAAACCTTACTGCAGCTTATGGAAAATGCAAAGATCGGAACCTTGCAGCTTGAGAAAATGTGGGCACCCAACTTGAACTGCAAAGCAAAATGTACTCTATGCACTGTGGCAGATATCCTAGTCTGTCTTCAACAGTTATTTAAAAATAAGTTTTGTTTTATTTTTAAGCTAGCCTTTAGATTGCATAGTTGGTATACTAGATGAGGGAGTGAACATGTCTGTTATGGAAGCTGTCAGTTACATCAGTGATTAATCATGGGTGAATTTGGATCAGAAAATACTTCTGGATTGCATTCCCAAAACAAGTGAATCGTAAACTCGAAATAAGTATAAAAACAAAAGTTTTGAAGACCTCCAACTTTTTGGGTAGGTGGAAGCTACCCTTAGGGAGGTTCTTGCTCCATACCTCGAGTTTACTCTCCCAACTCTCCACTGATCACCCTACCAATGGGTTGATCTGGTGCCAAGATATTTTTCAAACTCAGAAGGACTAATAGAATCAAGAACACAGCCATTAAAAGACTGTTTGTTGACAGAATAAAAAATATAGAAGAATATAAAAACCTACCATTGTATTTGTATTGACTGCAAGACCTGTTTTCTTTGACAAAATGTGATTATTGGCACCAGGTTTGGTGTAGACCTGGTGGGCTGAAGGGCCCGTTCCTGTGCTGTACTGTACTGATGACTAGTGGGGATTCAACCTCCCATGTAGTCCATTTTAAAAAAAAGTGCCCTCCCATCTAATGCTTTGGCCAAGTACTAGAATATCAAGTAATTGTTTAATCATGACTGACGTTTAGAATTGAAGGAAAATAAAGTGGTTGTGTCAGCTTGGTTCGGTTGCTAACACTCATCTGAGTGAGAACATTGTGCACAATCACCACTTTAAGACTCAAGTCCATAATTTAGTCTAACCCAACCATTGTTAATGAAGTTGATCTTCTTAGGATAAGGTACCGTCAGCCTATTAAGGTAGGCATTAGAGACCTGTATGTCAATGAAGAGGAGAGATCTCATGCTGACCTAGCCAACATTCCTCCCTTAACTGGGTATCACACTCAATATTAGTGAGCTCTTGGTTACCCAAATTGGCTGCTTAATTTGCCCACATAACAATCACTGCATTGCAAGATAATTGTAAGTGTGAAGCTCCTTGAGACATTCAAGAGATGTAATTAGGTGCTATGTGAATGCAATTTTTTTTATAATTGTAACATACAAGGTATTTATCAGTGTAACTAATTTGTGTTGCAAGAATTCTGTGAAAATGGATATAAGCTGGACTGTGTGAAGATTCCAGAGCATGACTGAAACATTTAATGAAGAAAAACTCTTTAATGTTATTTCATAAAATGTAGAAAACATGACTTATCATTTTTAAAATTCATAGTGTGTTCAAGTGCTTGTCTGCATAATGGAAGTTTTCCTTTCACGTTGTTGTAGTTCATTGTGACTAAAGGATATCTTTTTTAAATAGCAAATATTGATTTGCTAATGAATTTATCTAAATCTGTTTGTAAAGTAATACCAGTGTTATTTGTATTTTTAATATTTTTCAATGAAAGGTGCATCACCTAACAATTGGTGAGAATTATTTTTAGTATGAATACTCTGTAAATACAGCAAACTAATTAAAAAGTATGTTTGCTGCAAAGTAAGTGTTTTATTTGGCTAGATGATCTTATTTGCATCCAAGTGACAATCTGGTGATCTCCACAAGTTTTGATCTCTCTCCCCTTCTTTACCTTAACTCCTGTTCTCTTCCTTTCACTCACTTCTGATCAATTTTAATCATTCTTGTTCATCTCAAATCCCTAGTGCACTTCTAGCATGCCCTTACTATATCTCTACTCTGTTATTTTACTACATTTGCTTACGGTGAAGAGTTGGCTTGTGGACAAATTCCACCAGTTTTCTGGTATCTCGCCAAGTGGCCATTCAAGTAGGTGGGGCTGTTGGTCCCAACCTCTGGGATTATGAGCACAGGCTACAGAGACTGGGCTCTTCCTCCCTACCTGATCTAGTTGAGATGCTTATGACTAAAGGATTTGATGAGAGAAGCACTCCTGAGGTGAAGTTCAAAGCAAAGAAGCATAACTTTAAAGCGAGTAGTAGGCTGTTCAGGAATGAAGTCAGGAAGGGCAGTGGGAACTTTGATCATTTGTAAACTCAAAAACTGAGATCTGATTTTTAAGATGAGCTTATTACCAATACGAGGGTGAATGGAATTAAAGGACTATGTTTACTATTCTGCACTTAGTGATACAAGAAGAATGATTATTCCATCAGTTTAAATTTATTACATGGTGATGATTGGTCCCTGAACCACAAGGACCTGCATTTATACACATTGCAATCTGAATTCCACTACTTTTTCTGGCTCCCTGAATCAGGATTGTGTACCATCTGGTCCTATTTACAAGAACAGGCTTCCCTTCCGCCCTTTTGGATGTGACACTAAACCAAAATCCCAGTTGTCTTTTCCACTGGTTTCAGGAGATTTGTTGGCAATGTTTAGAGAGCAGAATAAGCACATGAAATATTAAATTGTTTCTGTGTTATTGCACAGTGGAGACTGCAGTCTAGGTTTATTATGATTTACTTGCTGAAGTAGAGTCTCTCACAAGTAGAGGGAATGTTCAATTATTTATTCCCTCTTGCCAAATCTCATATTAAAATTTCAGCCAAAGAAATGATCAAATAACCATTAGGTCATTTTAAATAAAGAAGTCATGTGTTTTAAATAGGATATTTAAACTCTCAGTGGCACTGCGATTAATCAGCTCAAAAACCTCTTGCACATTATTATGCAAACAGTTTGTTCAGGAATTTGCAATAGAAATCATTTCCACTGTCTAAGACAGTATTCCTGTCATTAAACTACTTTGCAATTTACAGGCATAAGAGCCAAATGGCTACCTTTGCTTCTATTTCCTATCTCTCCCCCCCCCCTTTTTATTTTAAGGATACTCAGGAAAATCTTGAATAACCTACACAAATTAAAAACACTCAGGAGGTCTCTGCAGGTCAGGCAGCATCTATGGTGGGAACTGGACAGTAAACACAAAATGCTGGGTTCCTCCAGCATTTTGTGTGTTGCTCTGGATTCCAGCATCTGCAGTATCTCCATTTTTGACTAAGCTATTAGCCTTCTGCTGTAAAGCTTCCTGCTCTGGCCCAGTGTCAAATTTTGTTTGATGTTGCCTGTGAAGTATTTTCAGATGCTTTGCCACATAAAAAGGCATTATGTGAAAGAACTGAAGCAAGAGAGAAGGACTTTTATTGATGGCCTGCTTTTCACTACCCCAGAATAATCCAAAATGTTTTGCAGCTATTTAAATACTTTTAGAAATGTAGGGATTGAAGTGGTCAATTGCAGAAGAGTTGAGCTTTCGGCAATGTCCAAGTGATTCATGTAATGTTGGTGAAGGTCAAACACTTTCTGGGATGTAGATGGTAACTCCACAGCTCTTGAATCTTTTACATCCACTCATGAAAGCAGAAGTCACCTCTGATGGTGCAAATGCAGACTGTTAGAACTTCCACCATCTCAGCCAATATATTCCTGGTTATCGTAACTTTTCCCATTGTGATTCTTGGGTTAAGACCTAAATTCCATGTTTAAAACAAAAACTAACTGCTGGAGGAACTCAGCAGGTCTGTGGAGGCAAAGCTATGGTTGACATTTTAGGTCAGGACACTACATCAGGACTTCATCCAAAACATTCAACCATCCCTCTGTCTCCACAGACCTCCTGAGTTCCTCCAGCAGTCATCCAGATTATAGCAGCAGCAGTCTCTTGTGTCACCAAACACTATATCCTCTGGTTCTCATTGACCCTATGACCACCATTCCCAAGTTTGAACACCTCTGTTAAATTTCTTAATCTTTGATGTTCCAGTAAGAATAACTTGACCAATATCTCCACATCACTGAACATTTCTACCCTCTCTGAGACCCTGACATCATTCCTAATGTGTGGTGCTAAGAATTTGCTTTAATACTCCACTTAATCAAAACTGACTTACATTTGTATTCCACGCCCCTATTCATAAGGACAATTCTATGCACCCTTGTGGCTGGGCATTTAGCTGTTTGCCTCCTGGAACTCTCCTGGAGGCATTCAGCCATTTCTCATTCTGTGGATTTCCTAGCTATCTTAGACACTGCTGGCCCAGCAGTGCATCGGTGTTGGGAACTGCACATATTTCATACATCAACGTTTGTTCCCATATTGTCCAGGTTGTAGAATGAAATGAGATCAATGCGCAAAGAAGGAATGTATTTTCTCCTTTGTTTATTTGACAAGTTGTCCATGATTCTCTTCCATGAAGGACTGAGCACGCAGATTTTATACACTGACCCATTCAGGTCAGGTTGCTCCAAATTTTTTGTGTTCAATCTCCCACTGTTTCCATTCCTGATTCTGATTTTCATGTCAGGTTGGAGGTTGTCAGTTATGGGATATTTGGTTGGGTCTTAAGAGTGTTGTCCCATAATGTAGGTTTTTGTCAGGCTTATTGTAAGGCCATATTTAGTAAATACTTGCAAGAAACTACCAGTGAGGATGTGTAGATTAGTCTTGTTATCTGTATCAGAGGTCAGGCAGTCTGCATAAAGCAAACCCCCTGACAAGGGCATGACAGACATTTGAGTTAGTCTTGATATGAGCTGTCTTGTAAAAGTACCCTGTCTGTGTGTGGAGATGTATCCCTCCTTTTGTCAAACTCGTAGAGAACAATAAGCTAAACAAACCAGCTTGGTGCAAACACACGACCTGCTTATAATGTACAGCAGCATGGTAGTCAAATTACTGGACTTGTCTTTAAGTCTTTAATGACCAAGTATATTGGTCTAGGGATAAGTTTGAACCCAACCATGGAATCTGGGAAATTTAAACATTTAAATAAATCTGGAATAAAGTGCTAGAATCGTGAAGCTATCAAGCTTCCATAATCTGCTTTACTTAATGACTTTCAGAGAAGGAAACTTGCTATCCTTCTCCTGTCCAGCCATGTATGACTCCACATTTGCCAGTGTGGCTGACTCTGAATCCCCTTCTGCAATGGCTCAGCATGGCACCCAGTCCAAGGGCTTATTAGGCATAGGTATTAGATTCTGACCTACCAACAATGGCTACATCATGTGATTGGAGAAATAAGAAAAAAAACTCCACTTTGAATCTTGCTTGCACCATTGTTGAATGAAGGAAAGTGACTATGTTCAGTTGTCTGAGGATTAAAGGTTTCACTTTTCACTTCATAACAAATCATGAAGAAACTATCTGTACCCAGAAGGTTGAATGGAGCACTGAGTGGAACACTCCTTGAGAGGTATAGTATGCACAGATACTGTCTCCAGTCTAGTACTAGAAACCACTGAAGATCTGGCTAACCTAAGCATCATAGAAGCAAATAAAGCTCCAGGTCCTTGCTGATAATGAAATCAGATATGGCAATCCAATGTGGGATAATCTTGCAATTAGATAAACTATTCCTTCCAAACCTAGTGCAGGGCTTGTTCCCACAAAAATTACAAGATCCTACATTAATGCACCTTGTAAGAGTGTTACAATGCATTAATGCACCTTGTAATGACTATTACCATGGCAATCCCTACTGAGAATTATGCTGTTTGATATAGTGAGGAGTCTACAGGACCTGGTTCTGAATGTAACCACAGCCCTCAGGTAGCTTTAGGGCAGGAGGGTCAATGTTAACTAAATTGATTCAAGAGGAAAGATTAAGCAGATTAGTAGAGTGAAGGGTGATTTTTATTGAAATATGTAAGGTTCTGAGGGGGCTTCATCAGGTGGATTCCCCTTGTGAGAGAAGCTAGAACAAAGGGCATAGCCTTGGCATAAGGGGTTCATTCATTTAATTTGGAAATGAAGAAGATATTTTCTCAAAGGATTATGAATCATTGAAATTCTCTCCTCTTGAGAGCTGTGAGGCTAAGACAATGTATTCAAGGATGAAGAAGATGGATTTTTAGACTTTGGGAGAAATAAGGGGGATTGGAGAACAAGTTGGGAGGTGGAGCTGAGGGCAGATGAACCATGAAAATCAAACAAAAAACTGCAGATGCAGCAGATTTGTTCCACCCATTGCCCTGCCCCAGCTGAGAATGATTGACCTTCACACTGAGGCAGCTTTTCACAGAGTACAGTATCGAGGCACCCTGGTGAAGCCAAACTTGGTGGGCATCAAAGGGAAAACCCTCTGGCTGGAGTCAGATCTCACACAAAGGAAGATGGTTGTGGTCAATCATCCTAGCCTACAGAGTGTGCCATCTACAAAGAAGACTGCAGTTTCCCACTGAGGCTACTCCAACAGCACCCCGTCAAACCCACAACCACCAAAGAAGCACAAGGGCAGCAGGTGCATGGAGATGCCATCAGTAGTGTTTCCCCTCCAAGTCACACATCATTCTTAAATTGGGAATACATCACTATTCCTCTAACCTTGCTGGGTCTAAATCCTGGAATCCCTCTCAACAGCACCGTGGGAGGACCTTCACCAGAAGGATGGCAGTGGTTCAAGATGTTGGTTCACCTTCCCCAGGGCATTAAATCCTGGTTTTGCTGGCAACCCTTGGATGGCAGAAAATTATTTTTCAAATGACACATGGGCCAGGAAGGTTAGAGGCAAGAGGTCAGGTGATAAGACTTCCAGGAATACATTCAGAGTTGGCCTTGCTACTGGCCTAGCAAAATAACTAATCATCACATAACAGAAGTTTTAAACTAACCATCATGTAACTACAGTCCAGAAACTGAATCACTCCCACTTTCTAGTCAGGTGCTGTTTGCAAACTCATACCATATCTGTAGGTTCTGTAACTTGTGTTTAGTGTTTGCCTGTCTGAAAGCAATCACCACAATGCCAGCCTTCAATAACCTTCCTGTTTTTGATGATTCAGAATTTGGATGCAAGTCTCATCTCCTAATGTGGAAGAGAATGAAGAGCTTCACCATTTTTGCCACTGATTTAGATGAGTAATGTTTGGAAATTGAGTTGGAATCTAATTGAAACAAATTCTGATGCAATAACATTTTTGAAACATGATTCTGTGTCTGTTGCTAATGTGTGGTTTGAATACACTGCTGCTGTGTCCGGACTTGCAAGAAAGTCTCTCTTCCTGGGTGGGGCAAGCGGGGCACTGCCCTGTGAAGTGCAGAATACAACGTTATGTAACCGTTGGGCTAAGGAAGAAGATGCTCACCAAAGATTTTGTTGACAAATTTCCTCCTAGGAGCCTGCAGATTTCTTTGGCACCAAGACTGAGATTAAAGATCAAATCTGTTGTCTCTGTCACCTCCCTCCCTCTCCCTAGCCCACCAGACCAAACTATTGATAATTTAATAGGTTGGAGAGCAACCTTCCTCTTGGGAAAGAGTCTGGATCTAATGATTAGTGTTTAACAATATGGAGTTGCCCACTTAAGGCAAAGAAAAAGCATTTTTTTTCCTCAGTGGGATGTGAGTCTTTGGAACTCTTCCTCAAAGGGTGATGGAAGCAGAATATTGAAGATAAAGCAGGAGGCAGATAGATTCTTGATAACCTTTCACCCCCTTACTTATCACAGGTAGGGAGAAATGTGGAATAGAGGTCACATTCAGATCAGTGATGATCTTATTGAATGGCTGAACCTACCCATGGGGCTGAGTGGCCTACTCTTGTTCCTAATTCCTAGTCTTGTGTGTCCCCTCCAGTCCTAAACTAAAGCATGTACCTTCCTCCAGTTTCTCACCCGTTCTCTGCTCTCTGCAAGCTTGCCTTTTGTTCCCTCAACATTACACCCAGTGGCCACTCACTTCCCTCCTGACGTAGTGTAGACAGAACATAGAACATTACATCACAGTACAGGGCCTTCAGCCCACGATGTTGCACTGACACTTCACCCTGCTCTAAGATCTATCTAACCCTTCTCTCCATTTCGCATACCATTTACGTGCATATCTAGGAGTCTCTTAAATGTTCCTAATGCATCTGCCTCCACCACTTCTGCTGGCAGAGTGTTCCACACATCCACCACTCTCTGTGTAAAAAAAAAAATTGCCTCTGACATCCTTCCACAATCACCTTAAAATTATACCCCCTCATGAGCTATTTTCACCCTGGGAAAAAGACTCTGACTGTCCACTCAATCTATGCCTCTTTTCATCTTGTACTCCTTTGTCAAGTCACCTGTCATCCTCCTTTGCTCCAAAGAGAAAAGCCCTAGCTCACTCAACCTATCCTCATAAGACATGCTCTCCTAACATTGTTAAAAATCCTCTCTCACCAGGGAGAGACCACTTCACCATCAATCCGTCATCACGAACACTGTCAACAGAACCCTCTGTCCCTGTAAACTACATCTTCTCCAACTGCCTTTCTTTC
>JAUZTB010000082.1:12636099-12653011 GCA_034780895.1 Rhynchobatus australiae | reverse complement strand
AGAAGTGTAATGTGGGAAAATGTAGAAGTGTCTGTTTTGTCATCAAAAAGTAAAAGACACACAGCTTTTGCTCTTAACCCCAATGGACCTGCTCTTACACTCCACTCATAACCCCAATGGACCTGCTGTATTTTTCTGGAATTTGTAATTTGCACTTGAAGAGTTTTGTACACCTTTTATCAGATGGTGGGTCACTACTCCCATATTGCTTGGGGTTTTCTTAGTATTTTAAGGTGAAATTTAATGCAGAAAAGCATTGCACTGAGGATGAAACTGAGAAGCAGGAATAAGACATTAAAATATAGGAGCAGAATTGGGCAATTTGTTAGCTTTTCTAACTATTTGTTCTGCCTGTGACTAATTCCCAGATTGCTCTGCACCTCCCTCTCCCCATTTAGAAATTGCACCTTGTTTTTAATTTTTCCTGCCAAGACAATTTAGCATTTTTCCACATTATACTCCATTTGCAACGTCTTTTCTCATTAACTTAAACTACCTTTTTATTTCTTGCGTAGTCTCCTTGTGTCCTCTTTGCCCATCTTTTGTTTTCTGACCTATTGTTGAATCGCAAGCAATATTACCAAATGTACCTTTGCTGCCTTTATCCGTTAAGGGATTGTGAAAGGCTGTCACGCAGCACCAATCACTGTGGGCACCCCACTCAAATCTTGCCGGGAGGTGTGATGAGTAGCCCTGTGTGGGGGCAATGCATGGTTTGTGCTTGGAGGTCAGACAATGAAACCTGCAGGAACATCACCATCTAGAGTTGGACGATACCCCAGATGCAATCGTCACCTAGAGTATCACCATCCTGGGGGAGGTTATGTGAAGCTGTTTATGCCCATGAAATCCATCCCTTCCTCTCCAACACCGCCACGACATAGAGCCATACAACACAGAAACAGGCTCTTCGGCCCAACCCGTCTATGCCGACCAATTTGCCTACCTGAGGTAGTTCTATTAGCCTGCATTTGGCTCATATCCTGCTAATCTTTTCCCATCCGTACCTGTCCAAATGCCTTCTAAATGTCGTAATTGTATCTGCTCTGGCAGCTTGTTCCATACATGCACTACTCTCTGTGTGAGATAAAGTTGCCACAGGTCCTTGAGTCTTTCCCCTTTCACTCTGAACTGATGCCCTGTGAATTTTGAATAACCTACTCGAGGGAAAAGACTGGCCCCTCATCTTTGCCCGTCGTGATTTTATAAACGTTTTTATAAGGTCACCTCTCAGCCTCCTATGCTCTAGGGGAAGGAAGACCGAGCATATCCAACCTCTCCTTATAATGCAAACCCTCCAGTCCTGGTAACATCCTCGTAAACCTTTTCCAGTTTATTGACATCCTTCCTATCGCAGGGCAACCAGAACTGTACACAGTACTCCACACGTGGCCTTGCCAACGTCTTGTGCAGCTGTAACTTCCTTGGAGAGCAAAGTTGCATTCTAAATACGGGAAGTACGTGGCTGGTCTCTCAGATTATGGGTAAGCCCTTCCTTAGAAGGTGTTAACCACTCTTAACCCCAGTGGACCTGCTGTACTTTCCTGCAATTTGTAGTTTGCATTTGAACAGTTTTGTTTATCAAATGGTGGGTCACTACTCCCATATTGCTGGGACTTTTCCTAGTATTTTAAGGTGAAAATTTAATGCAAAAAAGCATAACGCTGAGGATTAAACTGAGGTTCAAGAACAGCTACTTCCTTTCAACCATTCGGTTCTTGAACCAATCAGCAGGACCCTAATCACTACAGCTGAGCAACACTGTGACCACTTTGCACTAAAATGGACTTTTTTTTTGTTCTAATTATGTTCTTTCTTAATTATGTTCTTCCTTGTAAAAAAAAATTGTGTATAATTTGTGTTTTTCTTGTGCATGCTGCTTGTATGATGCTATGTGCCTATGATGCTTCTGCAAGCAAGTTTTTTGTCATTGCACCTGTGCATACATATACTTGTGCATATGACAATAAACCTGACTTTGAATTTAGGGTTGGATTTTTAGTGTTGTTGAGAGACCAAGCAGGGAGTGGATATGACAAGTTTGGAGGTTTTGCTTTACTTTCCACAAAATTACCTGGTGAACTATCTCCACTGAGATCCTCCCATTGGGAAGGCAGCCAGCAATCAAAGACCCTTCCCACCCCGATCATTCTCTCTTCTTCATCCCCCACACCTCTTTCCACTGGGCAGAAGATACAAAAGCTTGAAAACATGCACCATCAGGCTCAAGGAAGCTTCTCTCCCTCTGTTATAAGACTCTTAAACTGACATCTTCTGCACTAAAGATGAACTCTTGATCTCTCAATTTACTTCATCATGGTCCTTGCACCTTATTGTTTGCCTGCACTGCACTTTCTCTGTAACTGCAACCTTATTTCCTGCATTCTGTGATTGCTTTTCCTTTTTTCTACCTCATTGTACTTGTGTTTGGAATGATCTGTACGGATAGCATGCAAGCAAAGCTTTTCGCTGTGTCTCTGTATATGTGGCAATTATAAACCAATTGCCACAAGAGTGGAAAGTTTTGTTTCTTATTTCAAAATGTAAGTAAGCAGATTTCTTGTTTTCCTTTCTCATTTTGGAATCTTCTGGAAGGCCAAAAAAATGAGGGCTTCCTCAGTCCGAAATGGTTGGGTATTGACATAGTTTGTGGATTAGGTATCATTAAGCTAGGGCCACAAAACTGATTTGCAAACTGAAATGGCTCCTCTCCTGAAGCAGTCAAACTAGAAAGGAATACTATGACATGAACATTGCTGCCCAGAGAATTTTGAGTGGACAAAGTTTGTATCACCCAAAGGAAAAGAAAGCCTTCATTTGTATAACGCCTCTCACATGCTGTGGATGTTCTGAAGACGTCCACAGCCAATTGATTATGTTGCGTGGAGATGAATCATGAGTAGGTGTTGTCCTTCTGCTGCATGTAGAGTGCCCGTTAATCCATCCCCCTCAATCTGGGATTGGGTTGACAAAGTGGACTGTGGACAGTAATTGTCCATTAGCTGCCATCACCCCTGTGACTAACTACTTGCAGAGATTTTAGTGAGGAAACTGTGTGGGCTGTTAAGAGGATGCAGAGAGGCCTCGGGAGAATATGGACAGGCTAAGTAGATGGGCATGAACACAGCAGGTGGAATATAATGTAGGAAAATATAAAGTCATCAACTTTGGTGGAGAAAACAAAAAAGCAGAGTGTTTTCTCGTAAACGGTGAGAGACTGAAAGGTTTCGATGTTAAAAAGGATGAGCGTCCTTGTACAGAAATCACTGAAAGTTAGCATGCAAGTTCAGTAGCAATTAGGCAGCTAAATATTGTGTTGGCCTTTATTCCAATAGGATTTGTGCACAAGATTAGAGACATCTCACCGCAATTATGTGGGGAACTGGTGAGATTGCATCTGGGGTATTGTCTATATGTCTAATCTCCCATCCTAATGAAGGATATAGGGTAAAACTCTGATAATCAGACTGGTGTAGGACTGACTGATTTTTTGGAACTCTAGGATGCTACTTACAATGCACAAACACGCTTTTACTTCACCTTTTCTAGATGTTACACAGTGACAAAATGCATTTTCTAGTGAGTCTGATGGGTTTAAAGGGAGACATGAGAGACTACAGATGCTGGAATTTGGAGCAAGAAACAAACCGCTGGACGAGCTCAGCAGGTCAGGCAGCATCTGTGGAGAGAAACGGACATTCGATGTTTTGGGTCAAGACCCTTCATCTGGACTGGGAGCGCAGTAAACAAAGCTCCAGTGATTTTAAAGGGAGTGTGAAAAACAGCGACCTGGTGAGCCACATGCCATACAATCAGGATGAAAGTGGATTATTTGAGTTTTACTGTACTTGTATTAGATGGATTGCAACATATTTGCAAGATGATCCCTGGGATGGAGTCTGTCCTTTGGGGAGAGATTTAAACAGCCAGGGCCTATACTCTGTAGAATGTAGATGAATGTGAGGTGATCTCAAATGAACATACAAGATTCTTAAAGGAACTGATTGGGTGGATGTGGAGATGTTCCCCTGTCTCAGGTGTCTAGAGTGAAGGGGATCACAGTCTCAAAATAAGGGGGTGGCCATTGACAATTGGGCTGAGAAGAAATTCCTTCATACAGAGCTTGGTAAATGTTTGACATTCTATACCCTGTGGAGACCCAGTTGCAGAGTATGTTCAAGGCAAGTGTGGCAGATTTTTTTTAGATGTTTGGGAAATCAAGGGATGTGGGGCTAGTTCAGGAGAGTGACACTGAGGTGAGAGATCAGCCATCATCTTGCTGATAGATGGAACAGATATGTGGGGCCAAATGGCCTTTTGCTTCTAATTCTTATGTTCCAGAAGGGCTTTTTGTTTGATTGAAAGGTCTCCTTCACAGAATTGACAGTAAGGGTTCCCTTGCTACACTGAAATGTCTGTCTGGTGTTTGTGCTTCAGTCTGCATAATGCAACTATGAACCTTCTGAACCAGAGACGCAAGTTATCCATTTCCAGTAAGCACTTTAAATACAGGCCCAGGTAACCAACTGGTACCTTTTTTTTACAGACGTTCAGAAGTTGATTTTGTCCATAAGTCAGAAAATACACAAAAGTCACTTGCTATGGTAACTGCCCTTCCACAGTTTTGTAATGAATGGCATCAAAACCACACAAGACTGCTAAGAACGAACAATTACTAAAAGTGGAGAGAGAGAGAGGAAACTAGTTCTGCCAAATTTTTATTGCTTTTCCGGAGGAGGTTTATTCAGTGATTACATACCACATCATTACAATACCACAGTATTCCACGATTCACACTATTTACAGTCAATAGTTTCAAATGATAACATGCTCATCGCTATCCAGGATGCACTTGAGGCCCTGAGGCACCCACCGGTCCTGGAAAGCCCCCATTTTATCCATGGACACCACATGCTCCTTCTCCGGGGACAGGTAGGCACGGATGTAACCCCAGCAGAGGGACGGGCAATCGGCTCGGGCAGAACCCTCGACTGGGACCCGTGAATGGCCACCTTGCTTGTCCTGCCAGTTGTAGGAAAGAATATTTGTGCGTATGTCGGACTTTTGAATTGAATAATATTGTGGGAGCTCATTCACTTGTAGGAGTACCCATAAGCCAGGTGTCCATAACCCAGAGGTGGCCTGTACAGTACCTATTCTAAAGCATCATTTCTCTGTCTTACAGGCCCTTGGAAGCCCCTGTGCAGCCACAAGGCCTTCAGCGTGACGTGCTGCACTGTCGCAGTGAACCACTGGGAGGACCATGGATGGAAACGTGGATATGAGGTCGGAGTTGGAGGAGATGCAGCGGTGTGCGGATCAGATCACGGATGAGGTGAGTGATGAATCTGAGACTGGAGAGTGTTTCTCTGTCAGCACCTTCATCCCTTAACGACAAAAGATGGAACGGGAGGTGGAAATGGTAATAGCAGAATTATCATTAACGGCTGCTGTGTGAACAAGCTGGTTGCAGTGGTTATGATCTGAAAACGAGGAACACGGCATTGAATCTGAAAGCTGTAACGTGTCTAATAAAAAGATGGGACACTTTCTTTGGCTTCATTGGAAAGAGCAGGTGACTGAGACAAAGGAGAAGTGACTGAGTTTAGAAATGTTGTAAGTGCCAGTAGCTTTGGGTCGTGCCTGCCAGCTGAACAGAGTATTCCATTAACCAAATCTGTGCTTGGTATTCCTAGTACACAGAAATGAAGGTTGACACTGGTGTGGGGCCCTAGAGAGGAGGCTAGATCACTCGGGGTATTTAAAGTGGAGGTAGATAAATTTCTGAAAGGGAATTGAGGGAGCTAGCACAGAAGATGAGATGAGGCCTGGGGCAGATCACTTTCAATGGCAGGGCAGGCTTGAGGGGCCTATTCCTTCCATTTTCTCTGCTCATGTGTTTAGCCAGTAAAATTGAGAGATGTTTCTGAATCTGCAGCCAGTGTAGGTCAGTGAGAATGGGGATGATGCGTGAGTTAGGATAGGGACATCTGTATTTTGGATAGGATTAAATTTATATTGCGTGTCCAGCCAAAAAAAGTGCAGAACAGCAATAATCTGGATGGTGTGGTCAGGTCAGAGATGTTACAGGGGTGGAAGTAGGCGATATTGGTGGTTGCAGCAACAATCAAAGCAATTGAATGTTATGAGGTATAGATGGTGTAGAGAGTCTGAATCTTTTTTCCCCAGGGTAGAAATATCAAATACTAGATGACTTGCATTTAAGGTGAGAGGGGGAAAGTTTAAAGGAGATGCTCAGGGCAAATTTTTCTTTGTACATGATAGATTCCTGGAACAGGATGCCAGGTGTAGTGGTGCAAGCAGATACGATAGTGGGGTTTAAGAGGCTCATAGATAGGTACATGAATGTGGATCATGAAGAAAGTGAGTTTAATTTGGTATTGTGTTCGGCACAGACATCGTGAGCTGAAGGGTTGTTGCTGTACTGTTCTAACTGTATCTGAACCACTTTGAGGCATTTCTGTGAGATATATTCAGGCTTTATGAAGATGTCCTTTATCAAAATTGTGATTGTCGAACAGAGCTGGCCGGGAATGGACATGAATTTCTACGGCATTGGACAGGTTGCGAGGGCTACTTTGTTTATTTTTCTAAGGCACTGTGTGGCTGTAAAAGGGCAAAGCATCAGGCGGGCAGCAACGTCCAGCGTGTTCAATGGGTCACGGAGATGTGAGCATTAAACAAGTAGTGATAGATGTGGGCAGATCGGGAGAGGTTTCACCTTGAGAAAGGAGGAGATACTGAAGGCGGGAGGCAGTAAGGAGCTGGGGCATTGAATAATTAACGACGGCAGCTGGTGGTGGTGGTGGGGGTTCGAGGCTGCATAACGCAGAGGCGACCTTCAGAATGAGCAGCTTCATCAAATGAGATGCCAGTGGGGAGTAAGATGGATTAAATCTAACCGCAGACTAGAGCTTGGCTGCGGTTTCCTGGCAAATTGAATGTCACAGTTTATTTCCAGGCAACAAAATTGGGTGATAGCACAGAGGAAAGGACATTCCAAACATATCACTGTTTCCCCCTGCGTTAGCTGACCTACAGATGCATCAATTTACATTTCTGGGGATCCTCGGATAGTTCCACAGGCATCTTCTGCCCTATGTGGGAAGCCGCCTCTAGCCCAACAATTTCTGCATTCCTCCATGTAAGGCCCTTGTGCGTTCCTAAATTTCATCGCCAATTATTGGCCTCCATGTCTTAAGTCAGCTGGTTCTTGAGTTCAGGATTTTCTTCCCTAAACTCTTCCACTTCATATGATACCCATGTTAAAACCCACTGCTTCAAATGAGTTTGGGGTTGATCCAGTGACCCCTGGTATTAATTTTAGTCTCAACATGCCCCTGTGAAGGACTTCATTATGATGAAGGTGCTACATGTATTCAGATTAGTGATTGTACGACTCAGTGGGTCAGGCAGCATCTGCGAAGGGGAATAGTTGGCATTTCAGGTCAAGACCCTTCATCCATTGACTGTCCATTTCCCTCCACCGATGCTGGCTGACCTGCTGAGTCCTTCCAGCATTTTGTTTGTTGGTCCATATTCCAGCATCTGCAGTCTCTGGTATCTTCATGTTGGTGGTTGTTGCTGTGAGTCTGAATGGGAGGTTGACCAATGAAAGGTCACGGAATCCAACGCATCAAAAAATGTCAGTAACCTTTCCTTATCCACGTCATTTGAAGTGAGGTTCTCATCAGTTCCAATCATTGTTCAGATATGAACATATTGGAATGATATTTGCTCCATGTAGAATTTCTTTTTATCAACAATAATGTGCACTTGTACAATACCCGAAACCTTTAACCTTGAATTAAACTGGACAACACCCCGATGGAGATGTGAGGAAAATGACAACGGTCAAAGATGTGGATTTGAGAAGGTCCTGCGGGACGGATGTAAGGATCCAGGAAGAGAATTCCAGATCTTGGAGCCTCGGGGAGCAGGAGACAGAACATTGCCCCAGGATTGTTGAATGTGCTGAATGCTGTACAGTATAATGTATTTGCATTGGCTAATACAACATCGGAAATTAAAACAGATGGTTGCAATACTGAGAGTGATAATATTAATTTCTGAGCTGTGTTTACACTGTCTGCTTGATGTTCCATACATTAACTCTTGTGTGTGGCTCACACCTCCTGAGCAACTGCAATCTCATCTGGGTGCTGATATTGTGCACTGTGCATGTGGTTGAGGGTATGTCCATCAACAATGGTTTTAAAAAGTCAGTTCAGAAAAAGGGTCAGCTCTGTTTTTTTCTCTCTCTACAGGTGCTGCCCAACCTGTTGAGTGTTTTCAGCATTTTGAGTTTTTTTATTTCAGACTAGCTGCTGTACTCGGTGTTGCTTGGGTTATTCTGCCAGCAGTCATGGGTATTGGCATTTATACCCATGGGTATTTGCATTTATACCTATAAAACCCATGCAATTGGGTTTTATAACACTCCTTATAAATGAAATAAAATCTAACTTAAATATATAATTACCATGAATAATTAGGGGTTAAAATTATGTAACTTAACTAAAGTCACCAATCAAAACATACGCACTGAAAATAAATGTATACAAAATTACATTTAATTTAGTTCTCTCTAAGTAGGTATGGACCTGTGCACAATGTGCAACTTTACTTGATTTCAATGTTGAAGTGCTTCAGAATACAATATTTCTTTGAATCCAATGTTAAAATGTATAGATTATTTTTATCTCCAACTTTTATACTTGTAAGCCAATATGCAAGCTCATTTGATGGACAATTCATCTGCAAGACAGTTTGCTTTGTGTTTACTCAAATTAGGAAACAGGGAAAGAAAACACGACAACTCGGCAGGAATGATTGTGATGAAAAACTTGGACTAAATTGTTACTGCACTTCATGATCTGATGCAAGCTGTTGTTCCCAAAATGACACTCAACACTATCTGAATTACCAGTGGTTGCGTGAAACATAGTTGACCACGAGGAACGCCTTGAGTTTCATAATTAAGACCAACAACTTTTAGTGATTGTTCTTCTGCCTTGTTAATGCTCATAACTAAACCGAGTTGAACAGGGAACTGAAGTTGCTTGAATTGAAAAGGTAGATCGGATGGGGAAAATTGGCATCTAAGGGATGAAGATATTTGCCCCAACAGCATTACCAGTCATTATTGCAGCCTCCATTACATCTGGTAGTAATTTTTGAACTGATAATCTTGTCCTGTTGCATAGTATTGATGGATCCAAATTCTTGAGTAGTATGATTGAAACTTTTTTGTTCAGTTCAAAATTATTATGTGATGGCACACCAGGTGGTGGTAGAGTTTAAAAATTGAAGAGGAAGATGTACAATATCTGTTACCCTGTCAATAGATTTATACTGTACAGGTTGTCCAAGAAGCTTTGAAAGAAGGTCTTTATTCTGCTCTGTCATTTTTTTGGTGCTAAAATTACTCTTTCATGCAACCACTGGTAATTCAAATAGTGTTGAGTGACATTTTGGGGAAAAACAGCTTGCATCAGATCATGAAGTGACATAACAATTTATTCCAAGTTTTTCATCACAATCATTCTTGCTAAGTCTTAGTGTTTTATTTTCCCATTTCCTAATTTGAGTAAACACAAAGCAAACTCTATTGCAGATGAATTACCTATCAAATGAGCTTGCATATTGGCTTTCAAGTGTAGTCATTTAACATTTTCCCAAATATATGATGCTTTAGTACAGGCTTTTCAATCAGTCTGTTTTAGTACCTCATGGAATTATTGGTGGCATTTGACGGAAAGCTCCAGCTAGCACTAAAGTAACGCCTCTCAGTGATTTATTATCCTGTCTAAGATCTTGCAACCTTCAATCTAGTGCTGCAATGGCTGCCTGTCGTCTCAGACAATAAGATTAACAATCTCAAAACTTTTTTCCTTGGCAGCTTTCTGACCAATGTTACATATTGGAGTCTCTACATTTGTCGAATTTAAAAACTGCATGTGTAGTTTTGCCCCTGTCAAGTGTTGAAGCCCTGGTCAGGGCAAACTGTTTTGTCTTTGAACTTCAGCCAAAAGTAGATTAGTAAGGAAGGTTTTTCTTGTTCCATCAGAAGCATTTAAACAAAAACAATTCCTTAGTCATTGTGAACAGCCTCTGCAATAGTATCTGGGGCATTTCTTTGGTATTGGTAAATTGGCTTAGTATTGTCACATGTACCACGGTAGAGTGAAAAATCTTTTCGTATGCCATCCATACCGATCATTTCATTGCAACAGTGCATTGAGGTGGTAAGGGGTACACAAGCACATAGGTACATGGAGGGGCAGGGCTTAGAGGGATATGGGCCGAATGCAGGAAATTGGGACTAGCTGAGTGGGAACTATGGTGAGTATGGACTCGTTGGGCCAAAGGGCCTGTATCTGTGCTGCATTGCTCTGACTCTTAAAACAATAACAGAAAGCAGAATAAAAGTGTTACAGTTACAGAGGAAGTGCAGTGCAGGCAGACAATAAGGTGCAAGGTCATAATGAGGTAGATTGAGGTCAAGAGTCCATCTTATCGTACTAGGGAACCGTTTTAATAGTCTTATGACAGTGGGTTAGAAGTTGTCCTTGAGCCTGGTAGTTCGTGCCTTCAGGCATTTGTATCTTCTGTCCGATGGGAGGGGGGAGAAGAGAGAATGGGTGGGGCCTTGATTGTGTTAGCTGCTTTATTGAGGCAGTGGGAAGTGTAGACAGAGTCCATGGAGGGAGACTGGGTTTCCATATCTCATTAAACTTAGTTCTTTCTCTTGGATATATTTGTCTAGCTGGTTTAAATCATAGCTGGTCTCCCACAGATCTTGGTGTGCACACTTTCATTTTCTCTTTCTGGTTCAGGTGGACCAAAAGTAATTGGGTTAGATCTACCCAAATATTTAGTACCTCAAAATTAGATCTGAAAAATCTCATCAATTTTCAACGGGGGGAAAATTAAAATTTTAGGTCCTCTTTGGACTATGGAGGGTCTCCAATGGGGGCTTTAGTATACTGCACATCCTTGTACTAAACCTAACTTGCATGCAAAATTTCAGAATCAGATTTATTATCACTGACTTGTATGACGTGAAATTTGTTGTTTTGTGGCATTAGTACAGTGCAAAGACATAAAATTACTATAAATTACAAATATTGCAAAACAAAAATTAGGAATAACAAAGTTATTGGACTGTTCAGAAATGTCATGGTGAAGGGGAAGAAGCTGTTCCTGAATCTTTGAGTGAGAGTCTTCAGGTTCCTTTCTAGGTTGTATTGTTACTGAGCTATGCCTTGGACACCTGGACATTCTATTTTATCTTATCATTTGGATTGCTAGCATCTACAGGCTTTTCTACTTCAATGACAAAAGGCAGCCAGTGTTTCCTCTGTGTTACCCACAGTCTTTTGAGCCTGTTGGTAACTAATTAGGCTGTTGAGAGATTGACTCCTCAGTAGGAGTGTAACTTTAGTTCCAGGACAAGAAAGCCAGCATTTATTTCCCCATTCTTATTGATCTTGAAGGTATTGGTGACCCATCAGCTTCAATCATAGCAGCCCCTCTCTAAAATGTTCTCCCAAACAGTCTAATAATTTTGATACAACTGAATAGCTTCCAAAGCAATTTCAATATTGTCCCCCACCCAATAATCACTAAATTTAGGAGCCTGTGATCAAGTGAGCATAGTCATAGAGCTATGAATTCATACAGCACAGAAACAGGCCCTTCAGCCCACTACGTCCATGCCAGCCCAATTATCCAACTACTCTAATCCCGTTTACCAGAATATAATCCTTAGCCTCCTGTGCTTTGGCAATTCAAGTGCCTGTCTAAACAATTCTCAAATGAGAGAGTATCTACTGCTACTACCTCCTAGGGCAGTGTGTTCCAGATTGCAGCCACCTTCTGGGTAAAAAAATTCTTCCTCCAATCCCTTCTAAACTTCCTACTCCTTTATCCTAAGCCTATATCCTGTAGTATGTTTTAAAAGTCTAATTGAGTAGCTTGGTTAGTTACTGTGGATCTGGAGTCACATGTAGAATGGACTGGCTAACGATAGAAATATTGGTGGTACATATTGCACACTTGTCCTCTGCATCAAAAGGATAATAGGCAGTATTGGTGCATGTTTAACCTGTTCACAGAATGGTATCTTACTTGCTGTTTTTTTTTCCCTCCCATTCTGTGACAGCCATTCACAGTAACCAAGTCCATAAATTGCACTAAGGTTTACAGACTGGTTGGCCTCCTGTGCTGGTGTGCAAAGCCCAGAAAATTGGAATTGGTTTATTATTGTGACATGTACTGAGGTACAGTGAAAAACATGTCTTGCATACTGTTCATACGGATCAATTAATTACACAGTGCATTGAGGTAGTACAAAGTAAAACAATACAGAACGCAGAGTAAAGTGTTGCAGTTACAGAGAGAGTATAATGCAGGCAGACTATAAGGTGCAAGGTCATAACAAAGTAGATTGTGAGGTCAAGAGTCCATCTTGTTGTACTTGGGAACCTTTCAGCAATCTTATAACAGTGGGATAGAATCTGTCCTTGAGCCTGGTGGTATGTGCCCTCAGGCTTTTGGATTTTCTGACCAATGGGAGAGGGGAGAAGAGGGAATGTCCGGGATGGGTGGGGTTTTTGATTATGGTGGTTGCCTTACCGAGGCAGCGAGGGGTATAGACAGTCCGTGGAGGGGAGGCTGGTTTCGTGATGTGCTGAGCTGTGTCCACAACTCTCTGTGGCTTCTTGTGGTCTCGGGCAGAGCAGTTGCCATACCAAGCTGTGGTGCATCCAGATAGGATGCTTTCTATGGTGCATCTATAAAAATTGGTGAGTGTTAAAGGGGACATGCCAAATTTCTTTAGCCTCCTGAGGAAGTAGAGGCACTTGTGAGTATTCTTGGCCATGGCTTCTACATGGTTATTACCAGGACAGGCTATTGGTGATGTTCACTCCTTGGAACTTGAAGCTCTCCAACTCTCTTGACCTCAGCACCATTGATGTAGACAGGAGCATGTGCACCACCTCCCTGAAGTCGATGACCAGCTCTTTAACTTCAGGAAGGGAGGCGCTGCATGTGCTCCTGTATTCAAGTGAGAGCCTGAGGGACAATTGCAACAGGGCAAAAGGATATCTGTTTAGTGCCATTGTTAAACCATACCAAGGGTAGCAGAGTGGTGCAGTTAGTAGTGCTGCTGCCTCATAGCTCCAGTGACCCAGGTTCGATCCTGACCTCCAGTGCTGTCAGTATGGAGTTTACATGTTCTCCCTGTGATCGTGTGGGTTCCCTCTGGGTGCACCAGTTTTCTTCCACAACCCAAAGCTAAGTGATTTGGTTGGTTAATTTGTCTCTGGAAATTGCGTTGATGGGAATGTGGGGAGAATAAAATGAGTTTGGGTAGGATGAGTGTAAAAAAAAAAAATGGGTGGCTGATGGTCGATGTGGACTCTGGGCTGAAGGGCCTTTTTTTCCCCATCCTGTATCTCTCCAAGTCTCAATGAAATAGATTCAGATCATATTTTATTTAAAACTTTGATTCTGTATGCTGTTATTTTTGGTAAAATGACAAAATTTCAAGTGATCAGCTATGTGTCTGCTGATTAAAGCACTGGCTCTGATTGTGGGTAAAATGAAGTGTTAGTTTGTCCACTGATCTAACCATGTGGTTCTCTCTGCTCTCTCCCCACAGTCCCTGGAGAGCACTCGCCGTATGCTGCAGCTGGTGGAGGAGGTACAGTATCAGCAAACTCCGTTTATTGTCTTTATTAAACACCCAGAAATGTTTTGGCTTTGGTTGGGAATGTCACTCTGTGATCATTCCAATATAGTGGGACAAAATGGGAATAACTTATCAAATCCTTGCCTTTCCAGTCTCCTCCTTGCCCCAAATATATATTAATGGTTTGACACCACTCTTCTTTATGTGGCTATCTCTTATGTCACTATTGACAGACTATTCAACCAGGAAGTTTCACATAGTGACATTTATTAAACCTCACTAACGATAAACTTTATCATACAAATATCCTTTGCAGCAAGTTATTAGTTTACTTACCTCAGCTGATGCATTTACAGGAACATCTGTTGAGTGACTTTGCATTGACAGCATTAGGCAAATGGGTTGTTGATGGGAATCTGCAGCCTCATTGAAGGATAGATCCCAGGGCCGTGGTTCTTTAGTCACCACTGACTTTGACAGCACGATATTTTGTCCATTGTCCTACCTGTACAAATATCCAGCAGCATAAGTCGACATTTCTGGACATACTAATTAGGAGTAGGAGTAGGCTCTTGGGTTTGCTTCACCATTTCATAAGATTGTGGCTGACCTAATTGTAACCTCGGCACTGCCATCCCATTTGCTTATCGACTTATCTATCTACCCTGCCTTAAAATGACCCAGACTCTGCTTCCAGTGCCCTTTTGAGGAAGAAAGTTCCAAAGACTCAACCCTTGGAGAGAAAAGAAATTCACCCTCTTAAATGGGGGACTCCTCATCTTTAGACGGTGAACCTTAGTTCTATATTCTCTCAGAAAGGGAAAGGCCCTCACCACTTCCACCTGTAAAGACCTCTCGGGAGCTTGTACACATTTTGGGCAAGGCTTTTCTCCGTCTGCCAGCAGATACGAGCTGCACCATCCAATCTTTCCTCATGACTACCTGCTCGGTATTTGTCTAGTAAACCTTCTCTGAACTGCTTCCAACGTATTAACATCCATTCTTAAATAAGGCGATCAATACTGTACACAATACTTCGGATGTTATCTCAGTAGCACCCTATATATAAGCATAACCTCCTTATCTTTTGTATTCAATCCCCTATCAATTTCCTTGGATTGTGTATGGAATGCATGCCTTTATTAATCGAGGCACTGAGTTCAAGAGTCAGGAAATTTATGTTGCAGCTTTATAAAACTCCGGTAGGCTGCATCTGGAGTATGACATTCGAATCTGGTCACCCCATTTTAGGAATGATGTGGAGGCTTTGGAGAGGGTGCAGAAGAGGTTCACCAGGATGCTGCCTGGATTAGAGGAAATGTGCTATAAGGAGATGTTAGACAAGCTTGGGTTGTTTTCTCTGGAGTGGCAGAGGCTGATGGGAGACCTGATAGAAGTTTGAGAGGCAGAGATAGAGAGCCAATATCTTTCTCCCCAAAGTTGAAATGTCTAAAATTAGAGGGCATGCATTTAAGGTGAGAGGGGGTAAGTTCAAAGGAGGTGTGTGGGGCAAGTTTTTTTTTTAGTGGTGGGGACTGGAATGTGCTGCTGGGGTGGTGGTGGAGGCAAATACGATAGAAGTGTTTAAGAGGCTCTTGTATAGGCAGGTGAATGGAGGGATATGGACATTGTGTAGGCAGAAGGGATTAGTTTAGTTCGGTTTTCAATTACTAGTTTAATTAGATGAGCACAACATCGTGGGCCAAAGGCCCTGTTCCTGTGCTGTACTGTTCGGTGTTCTAATAGAGCAGCATAGTGAAATGGCACAGAAGAGTTACTGAGGCAAGCATAGATCAGCCATGATTATATAATAAATAGTGGAGCTGGCTTGAAGGGCCTGCTTCTATTTTCTTGTGTATTTGGAGAGAGTAATAGGGTGAACGGTTGCTCGTTTTGGACCAATCTCTGGTGCTATATCAACACAAGCTGATTGTCACAGAGACACAGCAGGTAGTGCTGCTGCCTCACAACTTCAAGGACCCAGGTTCAATCCAGACATCCGGTGCAGTCTGTGTAGGGTTTGCATATCTTGATGTCAGAGTCATAATGCAGGGTTTCGACCCAAAGTGTCGACAGTTTCTTTCCTCCCACAGATGCTGTTCAACCTGCTGAATTCCTGCAGCAGATTTGTTTGTTTGTTGCTAGAGTTTATATGGTCCGTGTGACCACATGTGTTTCCCCCGGGTGCTCCGGTTTCCTCCCACATCCCAAATATGGTTTCCTCCCACATCCCAAATATGTGCAGGTCGGTAGATTAATTGTCTGCTGTTAATTGCCCCTGGTATGTAGCGTGGCAGGAGAATTGGAAGATGAGAGAGAGCGAAAAGGTCATAGGATAACAAGTGGGGCGCAATGGGTCTGATACAAATATCCCAAGAGCCAGCATGGACTCAAAGGCTGAATGGCCTCGTGCTGTAAGAAAGTAAATGTAAGTTTATCCACCTTCATTAATCCAGGCTGCAATAATGTAGAATTGTTATCCGGTAGTGTAACATAGCTTGTGAGAAATCTGCTGACGTTGATATCAAGCTGTGCTCAATTAGAGCTTAAATTCATTTTCTGCCATTGTACACTGATTCCCTTACACACCATTAAATATTACATTATGTTTTTATGTTAACAATTCATTGACATCTGCATATTCAAGGCACCTAACAAAGTTGGCTTTATTCATGGCAAGAGGCAGAATATTATGTATAATTTAACCCAGTAATGATTCTACGTGACCCATTTAATCCATTGATGGAATATTCTTTGCCAACCAATCCTTATCTCCAAGGGTCATGCTACAAAACTCCTGGGAACTTTAAGGCCGATAGGAAACCACGATTCTGAAAGGCATTCTGGTGGCAGAATTCTGTCTGTTGTGGAGAAAAGTTGTATTCAGTTCTGGTCTCCACTTTATAGGAAGGATGTGGAGGTTTTGGTGAGGGTGCAGAAGAGGTTTACCAGGATGCTGCCTGGATTAGAGGGCATGAGCTATAAGGAGGGGTTGGATAAACTTCCTCTGGGGTGGCGGAGGCTGAGGGGAGACAAATACTAGAGGGCATGCATGTAAGGTGAGGGAGCAGGTAAGATCAAAGGATATGTGCTGGGCAAGTTTTTTTTAAACACAGTGGTAGGTGCCTGGAATGCACTGCCAGGGGTGGTAGTGGAGGCAAATACGAAAGAGGCAATTAAGAGGCTCTTAAT
>JAUZTB010000082.1:12552549-12562884 GCA_034780895.1 Rhynchobatus australiae | reverse complement strand
CTTGGCCTCACAATCTACCTTGTTATGGCCTTGCACCTTATTGTCTGCCTGCACTGCAATTTCTCTATAACTAGAACACTTCATTCTGCATTCTGTTAATGTTTTCCCTTGTACTACCTCAATGTACTCATGTGATGAAATGGCATGCTGTATGGATGGCATGTAAAACACTGTACCTCAGTACATGTGACAATAATAAACCAATTTACCCACTTAACCTCCAGTTCAAGCTAAGAGTCAGCAGACCCCCTGTCTAATACGGAGGTTGCCTAATATGTCTCATAAGGTGAGACAGTTCTCTATGTTACAGACACCCCCGTTGTAGTTTCCTGCATTAGTTTCAATGGACAGAAGATGGAGATGGATGGATGAGGAGTTGGGAGGGGAGAGTGTGGGCAGGATAGGGTGTGGGGATGGTGGGGCTGCAGTTAATTGAGGGGAGGGGGGGTTGTGCTGTCTGTGGTCCTGGGCCAATGAACGTTACAGTGGTTAAGGCACTGGACTGATATACTGAGGCATTGATCGTTGTTCCAAAGACACAAGTTCAAATCCCGCTACGGCAGCTGGGGAATTTAACTTCAAGTAATTAAATAAATCTGAAATTTAAAACAACTTGCACAAGTAATGGTGGCTGAGAAGCTGCTGTAATGTTGTCAGAAGCCACGTGGTTGGATAATGTCCTTTGGAGAAGGATTGCCTGGTCTAACCTATCTGTGACTCCAACCCAAACCTACCTCCCCTCTAAATGGCCTCAGATTAGACATAAGCGATAAATGTCAGTGAGGTTAGTGTCCGGGAAGTGAACGGAAAGTATCCCTGTTCATTATCTTATACTTGTAAACTTACAGACTCAACAAAAGATTCTGCAGTCCAGAGAGTGTCAAGGAGAGGTCATAAGCTCATATTTCCTTACACCAGAGAAGGAAGCCATTCGGCCCACTGAGTCATGCCAGCTCTCCTGGTAATCCCATCAGTCCCACGTCACTTATTTCACTGAACCTACTCTCCCCACATTCCTATCATCTCCCCCCAGATTCTACCACTCACCTACACACTAGGGGTAATTTATACCCGGCCAATTAACCCACCCAGTGTTTGTGTGAGTGAGTGGTAGAATCTAAGGGGAATTGATGGTGAGAATAAAATGGGATTAGCGTAAATGTGTGCTTAATGGTCAGTGCAGACTTGGTGGGCTGAGGGGTCTATTTCTGTGTTGTATGGCTCTATAACCAATAAACACCACAGACAGCGATTTAAATACTTACATGTGTACTGGTGCTGACAGGTATCTCAAGGTCCATCTCTGTGTCTCCCAAGGCTTAACAATAACCATTCCTTCACTGCAGATGAATTGTCACGGTTTATGTGCAAGTTGACAGGTAACTGACGCAGCCAACCTCGCTCTGGTGAGTCCAATTAATTCAAGGTTGCAGGAGAATGAGAGTCCCATTTTTCACTGTCAGCCCTGCTCTCTGAGACTGCTGCTGTTTGCAGGATCAGTTTATTTCATTTTGTTGCAGCTTCATTAGCCCCTAGTTTTGTAACAGGATGAAACTGTAATCTCTCCTGATTCTAACATTATCTGGGTTTTGTGCTCATTCGTAAACACTGAGACCAATGTGTTAGAATATTAGCAGTGATGGTGTTGCAGGGATGTTAATGGCACTGGTAGAAATTGCATCTCTTCAGTCACTTAAATCTGCTTTGCAATTAGTAGGTGCCAATTCTTTAGTGCCAAGGATTCATTGGATGGGGTGTATATACAACTGAAACCAAACATCAAGAAAACATGTCCCAACCAAAACAGATGGGAAGGAACACAAATTGTAACATTGCATAGATAGGAGAATGCCCAAACACAAGACTAATCCGAATAATATTCTGCCCGGACAAAGCACAGACCACATTATGAGCAGTACACTGGATAGGAACAAGTGAATTGTTGCTTTACAGAGACAGAGTGTTTGCGTTCCTAGATGTTTGGATGGGAGGAGGTAAAGGGACAGGAGTTGTATCTCCTGTGGTTGCATGACGCTTTTAATTGTCCTGCCCTTCTTTTCTATGTTCTTCTGCTAGGGCAGCACAGTAGCACAGCGGGTAGAGCCGCTGCCTCACAGCTCCAGCAACCCCGGTTCGATCCTGACCTCTGGTGCTATCTGCGTGGAGTTTGCATGTTCTTGTGACCACGTGGGTTTCCTCTGGTGTCCTGGTTTTTTCCCACATCCCAAAGATGTGCATGTTGTCAAAGTCAAGTTTATTGTCATATGCACAAGTCCATGTGTGCACAGGTGCAATGAAAAACTTACTTGCAGCAGCATCACAGGCACAGAGCATCAGATATGCAGCATTCACAAGGAAAACATAAATTAAACAATTTTTACAAGAAAGAACACAATTAGAACAAAGAAAAGTCAATTTTAGTGCAAAGTGATTGTAGTCATATTGTTGTAAAACTCTAGTGATTAAGGTTATGCCGGTTGGTTCAAGAACCGTATGGTTGAAGGGAAGTAGCTGTTCTTGAACCTGGTAGTATGTACCTTCAGAGATGGCTGCTGTGAGAAGATGGCATGGTCCAGATGGTGGGGATCTTTGGTAATGGATGTTGCCTTCTTGAGGTAGCGCCTCCTGTTGGTAGGTTAATTGGCCTCTGTAAAGTGCCTCTATGGTGTGAAGGTGAGTGACAGAATCTGGAGGGGGGAGGGAGGTGGAGTTAATGGGAATGTGAGGAGAATAAAAATTGGGATTAACGTAGGATTGGTGTAAGTGGGTGGTTGATGGTCGACATGGTCTGTTTCCATGCTGTATCAACTCCATGAATAAGTCGTCACTGCACTCCCCCAGCCAGTGCTGGCACTATCTTGGTCTCCCCCTATCACAGACATTCCCTATTCTCTCTCCACCCCTCCCACTTCTGTGCAACTTATGATATGTTTGATTTCTAACTTTACCTGAGTCTTATGAAAGGACTTCAGCCTGAAACATTAATTCTGTTTCCCCCTTGACAGATGCTGCCTGACCTTCTAAGCATTTCCAACAATTTCTGTTTTGATTTCAGACTAAACCAATCTACAGTAATCAAATCTACATTGGACTAAACCAATCCAGAATCACGAACAAAAACCGAATCAAACTAAACCAGTCCACATTAACAGAAAAAAATTAGTTTACGAGGAAAATTAAAAAAAACTGCAGATGCTGGAAATCTGAAATAAAAGCAGAAAATGCTGGAAACACTCAACAGGTCAGGTAGCATCTGTGGAGAGAGAAAAACAAAAGTAACGTTTCAAGAGTTCTGACCAAGTTTTCACAGACTTCTGATGAAATGTTAACTCTAACATTTCTAACGAAGGATTTACTGGGGAAGAGTGATAAGATAGAATTTCATATTCAATCTGCGAGTGACAACTAAAGTTTTAAACTTAAATAAAGGTAGCATGAGGTAGGAAAATTAACATAAATGCAAATGCTGTAAATGTGAAAATAAAAGCACAAAATACAGGAAATATTACGTTGCAGTATCTGTAGAAAGAAATAGGGGTAACATTTCAGGTCAATGACCTTGCACCAGAGCTAGGGAAAGTTAGAAAACATATTCTTATGTTCCTTTGTTAAGCAGGCATGAATATTTCAGGAGAAGTTTTTCAAAAGCAACACTTTACATTGGCTATGGGCCGTGTAACAGACCCAATCAGATCATATCTGACTTACACCTTTAAACCTCCGTAACTCCTAATGGACTTGCCAAACAAATATTGTATTTAGTAGATCCCTCATCTTTTTGGAGGAGAGAATCCCAGACTTTCAGTAGCGTTGGAATGAAAAAGTGACTCCTAGATCTAATTATAAGATGGTTTCTTTATGATTCCAAAAGGCCTGCAGTGTGGAAATAAGCCCTTTGGCCCATCACGTCCATGCCAGCCATTGAGTAAACATTATACTAATCCCATTTACCAGTCCACAGCCTTCTATGCCTTGGCGATTCAAGTGCTCATATAGATACTTTCTCAGGCAGTGTGTTCCAGATTGCAGGCACCCTCTGGGTGAAATTTTTTTTCGTATGTACCTTTTAATCCTCTTACTCCTCACTTTTAATCTCATGCCCTCTGGTTTCCATTAAGCTGAAAGTTTCTCACTATCCACCTATAATTTTGTGTCATAATTTTGTATTCATAATAATTTATGTATTCATAAATGTATTCATAGTAAGCCCCTCATAATTTTGTATCCATCTATCCAGGTCCCCCCTCAGCCCCAAGGAAAACAAACCCAGCCTCTCCAGTCTTTCCTCGCAACTGAAACGTTCCATCCCGGGCAACCTCCTGGTAAATCTTCTCTGCACCTTATCCAGCGCCTGCACATCCTTCCTATAATGCGGCAACCAGAGCTGTACATAGCCCTCCAGCTATGGCATAACCAAAGCCATATAAAGTTGTACCATGGCCCCCATGCTGTTCATTGCTTCAGCTAACGGCCATCATCCTGTACGCCGTCTTCACCACCTTATCTACTTGTGCGCCACCTTTAGAAATCAATGAATTTGGACACCAAGGTCCCTCCGATCCTTATCCAACCCTTATTAGACCACCCCCATCTGTCCCCCCCAAAATGCATCACCTCACACTTATTGTGGTTAAATTCCATCTGTCATTGCCCTGTCCAATATACCAGCTGGCCAATATTGTTCTACAATTTAAGATTATTCTCCTTATCAGCAAGCATCCTCATTATCTGGACTTTAATCTTCTTATACGCCACTAGACTGTTCCTCAATCTTCTATAATTGAGGGAGTAAAAGATGAAACATTATTTTCCTTTAAGATGTAAAAGGAAGCCATTCAGGTCATCAAGTTTATGGTAGCTCCCAAGACAATCCCATCAATCCACTTCTCCCATTTGATGGGAGCTCAGTGGAATCACACATTCAAACATAAGAATTATTGTCCAGGTTTATAAAGAATGGCTACTTGAGAGACGGAATGGAACAGCCACACCCCAGCGAGGAAGACATGTTTTCAGGGAAGTGGCAGAGGTCAAACAAGCCTATTGAATTGCAAAGATGTCCCAAGTTACCCAAAGCTGAGGAACATGAATGGATTTGGAATACTACCTCAAGGCAGGGTATTACAACACAGTATGCAACACCACTCAACATCTAAACACTGGAAAGCAGTTGAATATATTCCAAAATGAAGACCTAGATGCAGACACTCGACATAAAGAAGACGAAAGACCCAAGGTTGTTCTAGAAATTTTAATGCATTTCCTTTTTTTTCTGTTTCATAGCAGTGCATTGCCAGAACTGATAGTTTAGGTTGTACATTGGACTTGGGTGAATACAATAGTGATATAGCCATTGGTCACACATTTATAATTTCTGTGCATTGAACAGAAGTTACATGTTAAACACTAACATGCAGCAAACAAAGCAGATCATAGATCCACTGACAGTGACTCTCAGACAGGGTCTAAAGGAAGGAAAGCACTTTATCAACCTGTGAGAATAGGAAAAAGTTGAAATGCGGATTGTAAGGGGGAATGTAAGTGCTGGGAGTAAGTATGAGCAATGGCAAGGGTTTTCATCTGAAATACTCAACAAAGACTTGAATAAAACTGTTTGTCTCTGATTTCCTCGCCAATAGCAATAATTTGTGGGACAAATTCTCCAAGGAGCTCCTCAAAGCCTGCATTACCTTAATGCATCTGCTCTAGAGCTTCACTGCTGAAGTGGACAACACAGAGAGCTTCATAGCAGAGCTCAGTAAATGGTAAGGGGATCACTTGACACACACCTGGAAACGTCTAAATATCTCGCACATCAGCTGGGGCAAGTATATACTCTGCCAGTTACTATACATCCTAACCACATGCTACATATATTAATGTCAAGAGGTCACCTGCACAGTGCTTTCCAGCAAAGATCTCACAGTCACAAGAACACTTTAATGGAGATTCGCTCACACCAGTCTACCTTAAACAGTCACACTCAGCTGCAGAATGCATCTCTATATTGCTCTTGTCGACAGGGCTTCTCACAATCACAATGTTCACCCACACCCTCTTCCTTAAACACACTCACCTGCACACTATTCACTGAAACACACTCACCTGCACACTGTTCACTGAAACACACTCGCCTGCACACTATTCACTGAAACACGCTCACCCGCACACTATTCACTGAAACACGCTCACCCGCACACTATTCACTGAAACACGCTCACCCGCACACTATTCAATGATACACGCTCACCCGCACACTAGTCACTGAAACACGCTCACCTGCACACTATTCAATGATACACGCTCACCCGCACACTATTCATTGAAACACGCTCACCCGCACACTATTCAATGATACATGCTCACCTGCACACTATTCATTGAAACATGACACACACTCACTCACACTATTCATTGAAACATGCTCACCCGCACACTACTCACTGAAACACACTCATCAAAACACACTCATCTGCACACTACTCACTGAAACACACTCACCTGCACACTTCCTTGACTCCTTAAAGTTGCCAGTGGGGTGGTAGGTACAGAAGAACCTTCTCCTGTCTTTGAGACTTCTGCACAAACCAGGAGCTGCCAGACGGGAGTGCCTGAGCATCCTTCTCCAGAGGTCATCCTGAGAGGGCACACAGAGCGGGACAAACTACTAGAATAGGGAGGGGTGAGGAAGGTGAGGAGGTCTCTCAGTGAAGGCCATATCCAACTTGAGAGTGATAGAGCGACTCTCCTACCTAAATCTAATGGAACAGGGACACGTGTGCAGTTCAATGAGTTCTGTCACCTGGGTATCCACAGTGCATCTCCCCTCTGAGAGCTGAAGACTGGCTTTAAGAGGTGCTGAGCCCAATACTGAGAGGTGTAGGCCCCGGACTGGTGATACTGACTGGATGCTCCAACCACATTAGTTACTGGACAGCAGATGTCACATTGCCTGCACTGGAAGTATTGTGTAGGGGGTTAATTTAGCCTGCAGTAAGCTCGAGTTTGCAGAGATTCACAGGATGCGTTTACTTCTTGACCAGGTAAGGTTTCACAAGGAATTGTTCTGTATACCCAGCTTCAATGTTAGAAAGGGAAATTTAGATAAATTCCTTCACTACATGCTCTTTCTCAGTTTCCTTCTTTACCTGGACAACAGTCACAAGAACACTTTAATGGAGATTCGCTCACACCAGTCTGCCTTAAACAATCACACTCAGCTGCGGAATGCATCTCTATATTGCTCTTGTCTACAGAGTTTCTCACAATCACAGTGTCAGCTACATAGTGGAGCTTACTCTGTTGCAAACTCAGAGTCCATCAGAGAGCGAGAGGTTCACAAACACCTATCGATCCATCATAGATGTTAATGAGGTACTCATCCAAAGACGCTCACTCAGTCAGACCAGCAAAAGGAAGCATTCATTCACACTGAAACTTACCATTACAGAATCATACATACCCACAATAACTATCAGAGAATAGCACTCACCCACACTGATCATTACAGAGGTAGTCATTCACAATGACCACTACAGACTGGTACATCCACAATGACCATTATAGAGTTGTACACACCAACAACAACTACTAGACAGTGATACTCACCCACACTGACCACTACAGAGGTGGTCATTTATACTGACCACTACAGATTGGTACATCCACATTGACTACCAGAGTTGTGCACAGCCACTCTGTCCATCAGAGAGTGGTACTCATCCACACGGACCATTACAGAGTCATACACACCCACGCTGACCACAACAGAGGTAGACATTCACACTGACTACTACAGACTAATACACCTGCATGGACCATTAGAGAGTGGTACTCACCCACACCGTCCATTAGAGACTGGCACCCACTCACAGGGATCATTACAGAGTAGCGTTCACTTAGGACCATCGCAGTCAAACAACTTCCTTGGGTCAATCACAGTGAGATGTTCACTCACAGAATCGATAACAGAATGGTATTCATCCATTCACCCCAGAGAGTACTGCCATAGAGTTCTACTCTATTCAGTTTTCTAGCCTATACTGGCCCTGCCTTTACTGCCTTGTCTATACTGAGCCCTGCTGAAGACTGTGAAGCCACTTCAGCAAGTATAATGTGGAGCAGATACGTGTGAGGCGCTTTCAGGCAAGCAGAGCTCTCCAAGGATCCTGGTGCCTCCCTATCCTGCTCTCATGGCCATTGGCAATAGTGGACATTTCCTACAGATTTTAAAGCTTCTACTAACTAATAAATCCCAGCTTACCTGTGTGCTGAAGCAGGTCTGAGCTTGGAATTCATTAAAGCAATTCATTTGATTAAATAATTGTCTGTTAAAAAAGTGTCGTCAGGAGAGACCTGTATATATACACACACACACATATACAATAAAAAAATAAAAGGGCATATCTGTAAAAGTAATAATTTAACTTTTAAATATACGGCAATGTGCTAGGTATTTTTGTAAATACTTTTGTGTTTCAAGGTACATACACGGTGTTATGAAGTGTCTTGGAATTGCTTGGGGGGGTCTTCAGGCTGGCTGGGAGAGATTTTAACTGCTTCGAGCAGAATCCAGTGTTTGCCTCTACTTTTCTGTTATTGTCAGGAACAGAAACTGAATCAGGGTTCATTTTCCAGTGGCTCTTGGAGGTGGCTATCTTTGTTCACAAAGTGCGTCTTGGCATGCGGGTGTGGACACCAATTTCCAGCTGAGAATTAACCCTCTATCTGCTGGACGGGATTATAATTAAGTAAGAGTCCACAAATCGCACTGGGGTTCACAGCACAACTCAGTGAGCCAGTGAGTAAAACAACAGGCGAGGAAAAGATAATCAACTATCAACAAAAAAATGGAGAAAGAATCATCTTTATAAGGTGGGATTCGAAGAGCAAGCTCCCTCTAAGTTTAGGTTAGCTTTAAGGACCCAGTGTAACCCGGCATGGTTACAGGTCACGACTGAGTGAAGACAGGCAGTGAAGGTGGTGGTGAGGCTCTGGGTCTGCGAGCAGCAGAAGGGTGCAACAGGCGCGGACACTGACATGCACCGTCTACAAACGCACGGTCTTCATTGGCGGAGGAAGAGTAGATCTCCAAGCTGGGTTGGGGGTGGCAACAAGCCGTCTGCTCACCACAATGTCACTGACGGCAGTACAGGGGGAGGGGGAGGTGGTGGGTGGTGGTGGTGGGGGGAACAAGTAAAGCATTTATACCTTCACACTGGTCGCATGCAGATGTTGGACCAGGCCAGCGAGCTGTGTGAGTGGGCTGGCGCTCAGGGGTCAGACCGCGATGAGTTCCGTCACTGCAGAAACCAGCAGGTGACCACAGTAACAGTGGACCCACGACCCAACAAGCACGTAAAGAGACAGCATCCCTCTCCCCATTTGTATTACAGAAGAAAGGCTCACTTCCAGCTCCCAAAGGCGGGGCAGGCACTGAAGGGGTTAATTGCGGTATAAGGCCTCTTGTGCCCAATTTATCTGTTGTTTCAACATTCTAAGAATAAGTTTGCTGCTATTAACTATTCTCAGAGAGAATCTAATATTGGGACCATTTCTTAAAGGGGCAGCATTGATATCTTCCGGGCATGCTCCACTCCCATAGACACGTGGCTCCCCCCTGCCTGGAGCAGGAACACCACTAGGAGGGGAGGGATAGGGGAACTTCGGGAAGTGAATTTTCCCTAAGGGAGGCACCCAGGGTTGGCTCCTAAATCTTTGGGGTGCAAATAGCAAAAGAACACATCGGACCAAGGGAGATGCCTCCCAGGAGGTGGAGGGAAATATGTCAGAGTATATCAGGCATCAGTGGAAGGAGGAGCAGGGTAGGAAAGGAATGTGCCTTGTTGAGAGGAGAGGGTGTGCTGTGCGGAGGAAGTGGAAAAGTACTGGGGTGTAGCTCAGCACATCTGTCCAGACATTCCAAACTCCCTCTCACCCCCAGGTTTGCTGGAAATTTGGCCGGAATGTCTTAGGTTATGTTTCTGTGTTTTATAAGATAGAAAGTACAAAAAGAAGCCTTGGGTTTCACCTCTGACTTGCTCTAAAGTACACAACGATGCAGAAACCCCAACCCCATCAAAGGGCAAACACTTGGGGAAAAGGCTGCCTCCTTTATAGCAAGCTCTGCAGCTGAATCCTGATAAACACTCAGCCCCATCCGGACTTGGGAATCCCCTGAAGACTGTCCCAATTCCCATCCCATTGCACTAAACAAGGAGTTGTGATTACAACACAGTATTTATTGGCATAAGTCACAAAGATTTAACAGGGAGAGTACACAAGGCAATGTTCTGGAGTGGCAGTGGAAAAGAAATCTTGGGCACCCATCAGACC
>JAUZTB010000082.1:12240158-12251868 GCA_034780895.1 Rhynchobatus australiae | reverse complement strand
ACAAATGGGTAGGCACTTTCCATGCCATTGTTTGCATTGGTAAATGGACTGAGTTCTTTGGCAGTGGTAACAACCAACATTGTTCTTGTATCACTAACATACAAACTTATGGTGAACTTGTACTGACAAAACAATGAACTTCCCATGAGTTCTGTTATTTTGCACTGCTTAGTGGGTTACTGAAACCATGCAGCATAAAAGGGTGCTGCTGACAAACTATTTTGAACTGCAAATTCTCAAATCAGTTCTTTGTAAACATAATATAACTGCAACTTGCAGTGTCTGGTCATCTTGGATATTACAATAATTTATCTAAAATCAGATTTTAAAAAACTTGAATATCATCCATATCTTTGTATGTGAAGTGACTTTATGATTTTGCATAATCATTTCAGATGAAAGCTAAAACATACCAACAAGCCAAGGGCATCTTGAACTATCACTTTGTATCCACTGGAGCAGGTCCATGGCCACAGAAACGCTTAGTTGACAACTTCAGCAAATAGATTTCATTGGGATGGAAAAGAACTTAATTTTAAAAAAAAAAAAATTTTGTTTAAACAAAGATCATCCTGAAGTTTAGAAACAGAAAATGCTGGAAATAATCCAGTCAGCATCTATTTCTAGCAATTATTTTTATTTTGTGTAACTGTCATTTTTCTTTCAGATCATGCTGTACTGCTTTTTGAAGTGATTGGGAATTATATTTTAAACAAGCACCCATTTGGTTTGTTTCAGTTGTAATATTAAAATACTGTTTCAAAGAACTGGATGTGTTGAACTTCATTTGTGAAGTAAGGTAAATTGTTTATTCTCTCCCTGCTTTGCTGCTGGTTCAAGTTTTTACACACAGCTCTATTGCTATCACTGGCAATTGTCCAAACTGTGACATGAAATCCACCAGTGTTAGTGCTGGTCAGGAATATAGGAATGAGAACAAACCATTTAGTTGCTCAAACTGGCTCCCAAGTGCAATATAATGACTTACTGGCAGATGAGTGATGCTGATCACTGAGGCCAATCTCCCAGGGCAAGGTCATCAAGGACAATGACAAAGGTGTGGAAGAAATCTGAGGACTCAAGATCTTCTAATCAAGTGACTGCACAATGAGAACTTAACCTGTTGGCACAGAGTTGGATCTTCATGCAGATCAGAGGACCAATTCAATGTCTTTCTAGCAGCTTTAACCTCTTCATTGCAATATCCACTGCAATGAACGCTACTGGAGGACGAGGTTTTCACAACACTGAGGGTGATGGTGAAGAACCTCTGATGGAAGCCCCTTCCACAGTGATGACTTTGGAATTTAGGAGTATGGAGGTTTTGTTAAAGTTGTACTGGGTGTCAGGCTACACCCAGAATACTCTGCAGTTTTGGTCCTCACTTTTTTTAAACAAAATGGTTAGATTAGCCTTGGAGGTGGTCCAAAGGAGATTCACCAGGTTAATTCCTGGGCTGAAAGGGCTGTCACATCAAGAGAGGCTGGACAGTTTGCATCTGTATTCCCTAGAGTTTAGAAGAATAAGGGGTGAACTTGTTCAAGTATGTAAGATACTAAGAGGGCTTGACAAGGTAGATGTTGAGATGTTTATCGAACAAGGGGACATAGTTACAAAATAAGGCACCAGTTATTTAAAACTTAATGCAGAAATTTCTTCTGAGGCTAGTGAATCTCTGGAACTGTCTCTAAGGGCATTGGAGGACATACCATTTGAGATATATATTTGAAAGATTTGAGGCTGATAGGGAACTGGCACAGAAGTAGTGACACCATAGATCAGCCATGATTCTATGAATTCTGGGGCAGCCTTGAGGTGCCTACTGGCCCACTCCTAGTTTTAGTGAAGGCAGCCCTAATAGAATGATGCAAGTTCAAAGCCAAGGACTTATTGGCTCTAGGATTTCTTAGGTAATGTATATTTCAACATTACCTTCAAGGACACTGAGATGGCAGAAGCTGCAAGATTTCCAGAAGGGAAGTGAAGCCTCACTGTGGCTGCTCTTCACTCTCCCCACAGAGCATATGATCACTATACACATGTTCAATGTGCATGCTCCCATCTTAGTTGTGCTAACTTTCCTGTCCTACACAAGAGGCAAGGGGTGTCAGAGAAAACATAAGCAAAGGAAACTGTTGCAGACAAGACATCAGCAACCACTCCTCATCTGAAGATGAAACCTGAGTTGACAAAGCAGGTAGAGGAGGAAAAAGCTAGCAGCTGGGAACATGTGAGGGAAGCAACCAGCCTGTTGCATCCCAGCTCTGGAGACAGGAAAACGGGCTGATCTCCCCTCAGCAACACTGCCAGCTTCACCACAGGAACCCATCCTCTGGAGAAGGGCAAGTCTCTAAGCCTGAAAACAGGGCAAGATGGTGAAAGCTGTATGCATGTGGGCTCAGAACAATTGTCTACAACAGTAGAGGCCTTCTGTTCTAAGCTAACCATGTGAGTGTCCACCTCCTGTCCTGCAGGTAGGTGACAGTATCCCTGAGCAGTGCAAGACTCTCCATATCGTTCACTAGCTCTGAATAGTAATTAGGAGCATGAGTAGAGCAGCCCTGTACTTCTGCTCCACCATTCAACAAGATCTCTGCACTCTCACCTAACTCTTGTTTATCAAAAGTCTGTCTGCCTCTGCAGTTGGCTGTCAACCATCTCCCAGTTTCATTTAAAAATTAACAGTTGTTTGGCCCAAGTTTCCATTTGTGGAAGAGGTTTCTAAACTTATGCCAGCAAATAGTTCAGATTTGTAATTGAGGCATGGAGTACAGAAACAGACAGATCAGACAAGTTTGTATCCTGCAACCAGTATTACATCTGGAATCAAAGCCTTTCCACTTATACAAGTCAATTGTACTCTGTCCAAAGTAGGGGGTATGGTTACAGCAGATGATTATCAGCTAATTTTTCCTTTGTTTTATCACAGTTTATGCCAGATAGGTTCTTAAGACATTCAGATGGCTTTTTAAAATATCTCTTGGTTACCTCCAATCCAACTCAGACAATTGGGCTGGATGTGTTCCAGGTACACGTTGTAGCTTAAGACAGCAGTAGTGTCCCATCATCTTGTACTGAACTCTGCTGCTTGCAAATATAGAGCCAGACTCTTCAGACTGAACCCTATTGCACTGCAAGGTAGATTAAACAAACCTCAGACCTAATGGAATATCTCATCATTTATTCAATAATTTAACAATGAACTATTTATAATTCATTGGGGCAGATGCTCAGAGTGCTTGATACACAGAAAATGGTTAATGTTATTCCACAACTGTTTGCAGCATTATGGAACTTAAGCTCATGTACTATTTATTAACAGCAAATTAAACTAAGAACTCTCCCCAGTAGCTAAATGATAACCTGGAGAATCAAGATATTACCATCTCCTAGGTGCCTCTTCAGTACCTGAGGGAGCTGTGCACAAATCATTCACAACTCAGGCAGGTAATGTGATCAAACCCAGTTAAGCTACTCTCCAGAAATAACCTCTCAAATGGTAAGCTGATATATAAATGGCCACATATTTGTAGAGGTATTCACTAGGATTATAGAAATTTATAGCACAAGCAAATCATTTAACTGCCTTGCTACTCCAACAAGTTCTTTAGCTGATCCATTCCTCCAGCACTGTAGCTTTTTCCAGAAATAGACAAAGCACAGAAGGAAAAGGACCCAATATAGGCAAATGGGCAGAAAGGTCAGTGTGAAGAGTGGGCTGAGGAGCTCCTCTGTGCTGTACATCCTTCAATCCATAATACATCTCAGTGTAGAGTGCATATACAGGAGTCTAGTTTTGGGCCTACCCAACATAACTGATCAAGTCTATGACTTGGGGGGAATGATACTGGTTCATGTCCTCTACAGAAATACTGACAGTATTTTTTCCATTCCCTCAAGCTGGATGCCTGTTGTAGCTAATCCAGGTCTGAAACAGGAGTCATTATTACCTGGAAAACCAAGCTTTGTGCTGGATTTTGGTCCCAATATTCAAAAATCCTTTCCTCCTCTGAAGGCCAAATGATACATTTGTGAAGGTTGGCAATTTCAATGTCTGCCATCCTCAAATGGCTCCTGATGTCTGGGAAATGTTCCACTTCCCACACCTCACCTTCTCAACTTAAGGGAAGGAGGTTTACTCCAGCATCTCAAGATGAAATGCTGATTAAATCAAAAGGAGGCCAAGGGAGAGGTTTAAAATCCTTTGTCCAATGAATTAAAACTCACTAGGCCTGCTAACATTCCAGTAAAGCTCTCCTACAGTGCTGCCACATTTTCCTGTGGCCTTATGCTGCACTCACTTGTATATTTATAGCTTAACTATTCAAGACAAGCATTTTACCTGCCTCCTTAATTACTACACATCCACAGCTTTCTGCATGAGCTTTCCTGCATTCTGAACCTATTATCCCTATCATTGTATTATGGAAATTGAATTCCATTTGCCTCCCACCGATACAAGTGACAAAGGAAGCAAAGCACTGAAACTGACTATAGTGTTGAGCTATACATGACCCACAGGCCTGACAGTTACTTTAAATACCATTATCCATTACTTTGCTGTGTTAATTGTTGCCATGTTTAGATATAAACTAAATCAAGTGAAATCTGTTACATCACACACTAAAGTACACATGATCAGATGAGCTACTCAAATCAAGATGGTCAGATAAACTTTTAATGAAGGTGAAACTGCACTTGTGTAAATGATACTAATTTTCCCAACAATTTGTCCACTCAAGAATTGACCTGTAGTTACCTGGTCTACTCTTTAAACAACAAAACTAATCTTTAACCATCTTCTAGCATAATGCCTGTAGCTTATACTTATAATCAAAGCTTATCCTCCCTTTCTCCCCCTGCCTTTTTTTTGTATATAAAAGGCTACCACCAATTACACTATCTACATTTGCATCCAAATTTAATGTTACAAGGGTCCCAGTACTAACATGGGATTCACCATTGGCCTCAATTGCAAAAACCCTTACCCATCACCTGCCTCTCACCAAGCTAACTAGATACAATTTGACAAGTTGCCTTGGATCCCATTCAGTTTTAACTTTATGGACTAGTCTCCCTTGTCAGAAGTCTTTACTGAAATTCATGTTGATTACATCAACCACATGAGACTTAAAAGTTAACATATGCATTGTCCTCATTTTCTAGCTCCTCTAATGAGAATTGAAAGCCTGTCAAAGGGCCCTAATCTCCTCCGTTAGTGGCCCAGGACATACATCAGGGCCGGGCAAGGGGATTTATCTACCATTAAGCCCACTAAGACAATATCTCCTTAAGTGATAATTGGTTCTAGAGTTCTACACAGCCCCTCTGACTTCAACTAAATGCCTTTTGCCACTGTCAAACAAGGCAAGCTGCCTCTTGCTACAAGATTAACACTATTCAAACATGACCAAACTCAAGCTTAACCACATTTGAAAAGCCTGTCCTGATATATTCATGTCAAGACCTATCCTACACTCTAGAGGCTGGAGTGGACATTACATTCACATGCAAGTTGAAATTCTGCACCTAGTCTCCATTTCATGCCAGATTTAATCAAATTAATTTTTGTATACCAGCTTCATTTCTTAATATCCTGGAATTGCCCTTTGAGACTGCTGCATAGAAAAATTCTTTTGTCCTCTCCAGAGGAAAGATCCTTTTCCAAATTGCTGATATTTGCACTATCCCTCTGACTGCTTGGGGCCTGTTGCACTTCAGTGATTGATATGCAGCTCCTTCTAGAAGATTGCTTCAATTGTAACACCAATACCCAACAAATCTTAGACCCAGAAAGCAACTGGACCAAGGCAAAACTTCGAGCATTAAATACCAACTTTATTTTAACTTCCTACTCAATGCTGCAAATTATAAACTTCTGAAGTTTAAGTACAAATTGTTACAAATACAAAAGCCAAAATGCCTGCAGCTGAATCATTGCACAAACAGAATACACTGGGGTGTTAACACCAAATTATACCAGGAGTGCAAAGACAATGCTGAAACTTTGGGTCACTATGCCCTGAACCTCAGCTATCACGTGTGCCCCCCTATGCTGTGCTGTACTGTTCTGTTCTAAATCAGCAGTGCTAATCTTTTGAAGCATCCAAGTCTAAAGCACTGCTAAAATCATTTAGCCATAAAATGCCAAGAGGGCATTTTTAAATAGCAAGCAGTACAATCCTTGCTTGTTTCACATACAATGGAGAGATTGTTCAGTATTCACAGCACTGGGAAAATAAATAGCATCAGGTTTCTGTACAGAAAAATAAACCAAACAGCAGGAGGGAAGTAGACTTTATTTCAATCTCCACAGACAGCGGCATCAACAAGAAATCCAAGAAAGGTGGTCTCCATCTTCAAAATTTAGGACAAGTCATTTTACAGATTATGCAGAGGATAGCCACAGACAACACATCAAATCAACTTAAATGAAGTGGGGCAAGAGAAGTCCACAGGTACATGTCCAATGCACATCTAATTTATTGATTTTAACTTCAAGGGCACAAGGGGGAAAAAAAAAATCACAGGGCTAATAAAGCCTAGTGGCAAATTATTGATCTGGTGAGCTATAACCAGAATCACCAACATAGCCCACCACTAGTCAACTACTGGAATTTTAAATCAGGATATACAATTTGGTAACTTGGTTGTTGTTACATGGGCACAACAATTGAACACATGCCCCAGACATGTCTGGTACAAGAGCTAGGATTGTAAACGGTCCTTAAAATCTAAACTGCAGCATTGGAGATTTAATTCAGTGCACATCTCTGGGATGTTTAAATTTAAAGCTAGATATCTGGTCAAAATAATTTGAATAGTCCACAAATGACATTCCTTTCTCAAATGTTCAGTGTTCACTTAGATAACAGTGCTCAAGGTCCTTTAAATATCAATATTAATGGCTTAGTTGAGCAAGGAATTAAAACAAAGTCAAAAATTCTGAGCAAGATTACTGTTTCCTTAAAGTCCTGGAAATTCTTGCAGTACTAGACATGCAAGCTCAGAGGAAACAGGCACATTATTGGGGTTTGGCTTAGATGCCTGCACATGCTGGACGAAGGAGATTGGTGACAGTCTAATACCAGGACTTTCAGCATCAGTCAGCCAAGAACTGGATAGTTTATGCAAGCTTCCACCTTGGTATCATTCCCAATACTGGAGTCCAAAAGAGACTGGAATACACAGAACAAATAAAGTGGTACTATAGTGCAGAATGGCAGGAAATTGCTGTTAATCAACCACTAACATTACCTGCCCAATAAAAAAGGCATTGCCTACAGTATTATTTGCTGTACATTTAATACCAAATGCAGTGAGTATATTTTGAGTGAAAGCAAGGGTCCAAAAAAGCAAAAGATATAGGAACCATTTGTTGTAGATAACAAGTTTTGCAATGTGATCAGAACAGTATTTAAATCTGGTCCATTTAGACATGTACACAAATGGCATACAACACCACAAACAGCTAAACATACATCTGACCTTGGGCTTACTGAAACATGAGGGGCTGTGACAAACCACAGTAAAAATCACAACCTGAAACCATAATTAAAACTTTAAAATGCTAATAAACTTATTCATAAATAATCAAGAACAATTGTACATGTGAAGTAGTTTCCAATAGTTTCAAGATGGCCATTGATCATACAGTGGAGTGCAATAGTGAAATTAAACAAAGTTGTCAGGGCTATGGCCAAGCCCACATTTGGATGTTAATTATATGCACAAGACCAAAAGTCTTGGCACACACTGACGAAGAGTCCTGCAGGAACAGTTGCAGACTAAAAAAGCCCCCAAAAATTCTGGGTATAATTACATTCAATGACTGCTTTTGCAAACCAGAGTGATGCAAATTCCAGTGCTACTAAAATAGTGAGGAAATTTAGGCAAAGCTGGAAGTAATTAAATATCCAAAGCAAATAGATCCCATGTAATGTACTTTACCTTGGCCAGCACATATGCACCAACTCAAATGCAATTCGTTGCAACAATATGAGATGTGAATTGGAGGATGAAATTCAATTAAAACATGATAAGCAATTCAAATCCAAAATAGCAATTTCTGAAGGCACATCAGGATCTGGGAAAGGAAATGTTTAGCCTTTAACCAAAAATGACAAGTAGCATTGACTTACTGGCCAAACACTGCTTTGTGGTTCTGTGTAAAGAGTTTAAAACCCCATTTGCAAATTACTGAGCAAAGTGGCATTGCCGTGCAAGTGTTTCAATTAAGGAAATTTCTGAATAAGTTCAGAATGGTGAGGAAAGTATAGGCTTGAAGTTTATAGCTTAACATACCACACATCCACATCAAGATTGGTTGTGTACTAATGCTTACAATTACATGTGGTAAAATGTTTGGTCCACACAATTATAGTTCAATTTTACTAGAGTCAAAAACAGTAGGAAGAGACTACTTAACAGGCATATTAACTGAATACCCACAGTTGGAAGGATGTTACACTCATGGGCAAATGTGTAGTACGGGTGAACTGGTAACTTCTGCATGCATTAATTTTTAAATAAGCAATTTGCACCAGACATACTGCACTACAAAATATCTTATCATCTAGATCTTAAACTAGCTTTGCCACTATTTACCTCTGGACAGAAACTTGCTAGACACTAGAAATTCAGTGCCAGGAATGGGGGTCCAGCAAAAAGCATGTACAAGAAATAAAGCCAGTGGTACAATGGATTGTTCCAGCACTTGTGACAGATGTCAGACATTGTCAATATTTTACAACAGACCACCATTATGGACCAAAATTCAATTAGAACTGTTAATGCTAATCAAAACTACCACAAATGGAATGGAAGTTACAAGATAGGTGCAGCAACTTTGGCCAGTTGAATTAAGGCCTAATGGATAAAAGTCAAACAGGTTTGCATGTAGGACCTTTCCAGTTGTACAACCATTCTCAAAGCTTCCCCACAGCCTTTCAAAGCCCAGCACTCAATTCACCCTCTCTCATCTTAACAAAATTGACCATTTCCCCCACTTTCTCCACCCCCACCTGCTACAGACATTGGGGCCATGGAAGCCAATCAGGCCAAGCTACATCCAAACCATTTACCTAACTAGCATGCATTATCTGTATTAATTTCAAAACTGGCTACTTGTGCTTAGTCCATTCAACATCATGTCACCCTGGTTAGCTTAAATACAACTTGGATATTCAATGTGCAAGTGAATTATTTCACATTGTAGGGTTGGAGTAATGTCAAATCTTAGTGATTAAGTTAGTAATATTAGTGGGCAGGCTAAACATCAATTATACTGGATACCATTCCTGTAGGGAGCAAATAGAGGTTACAACTAGTAAAGCAGTCAACTCAATGTTGGTTGATAAAGACCAGCTTGCCTTTTTACATACTGCCTGGCTTGTCATAATGTGAGCAGTGAAGACAAACTGGTTACAATGCTTTCAAAGAGAATCAAAATGTGGGGTTTCAACATTTGAGAATATGCAGACAAAAACTAGTAAATTGATGTACAAGATGGAAGTCACTTTGCAAGTGAGTCAATTCTGTGCATCTGCCAACTTTTAAACAGTTCCCATTACAATTATATTGACATGCAAAAGCTCATTCCCAGGGGAATTTTAACCAGATTTGTACATCTTACTTTCCTTCACTTAATACCACAACTTGACACTGAAGGGTGGAGTGTGACCAAACCTCAAATCTGGCTGTCAGATGTCTAGTTAGTCTTGACCCCAGTGCAACAAACCTTTGTGGGGGGAAAAGGGAAAAAAGAGGGAGAAATTGAATACTACAAAATCTTACAATCCAAGTGTTTCAAAACAGTAGACAAGAACTTTCAAGACAAGTTAACTAAGACAATTTTTCCTGGAGTTTCCAATTGGTCTCATGTCCATTTAGTCAGAAAAGGATCTGCCAAGAATGGGCACAAATCAATGGGCAATTATGTTAAAACCATTACTGCTCAGGAGACAATGTTGTAGTTTCAATATACTGTGCAACAGGAATGGATCTGTCTCTGCTGCTTTCTTGCCCTTAGCAGCAGCCACCTCCACCACTGCCTTGCTTCAAGGGAGTGCTCTGGATTCGGATATTGGATTTCTCATCATTGTGTGTAGGGCCAGTGCCCATCCGATTCTTGATCTCTGCAGCCATCGTCACAAATGCCTGTTCAACATTGGTGGCATTTTTTGCACTCGTTTCCAAAAATGGAATTTGAAGAGAGTCAGCATACTCCTTTAATATAAAAAATAGACAAGTTTGTCAACTATACATTTCCCAAACAATTAGAAAGGCACATTTAAGTCCATAACTCTGGACTAAACAGCTGGATCTGTTGGTTGTGCGTTTCAGGCCCTGGATAAGCAAATTTATGCCTCTAATTACCCCAAATCAATCCATTCAAACATTTTGGTTTGAATAACACTCAGTACATTTAAAACTCAAGTTTTGCCACAGCAAGGATTGAATGGCCTTGTTCCTTTCCACAGATCCCTCCTGGTCAGATGCCAGCACTTAGCAAGTTCCTGATCAGAATGCCAAAACTGCCACTCGATCAGGTAGTTTGTTACTGAAGAAATTCAAATTTTTTTTGTATGTATGTTCTTAACTTCAGATTAAGAAAACGCAACTTTAAATTAGCAAAGCCTATTTGAACATACCAGAAACAGTAAAGCTGACCATAGACCAGAAAGATAGATTTAATCCTAGTTACATTATTTATGGCCTCTGCACATTAAAACATTAAAGTATTCTGAAATTCAACTTTCATCTTTGACAATTACAGCATTACTGACAAATACTTCGCAAAAATAAAGGCAATTATATTAACATCCAATATCTTGCTGGCAGTTTCCATTTGGACTGACATAAGAACAAACATGTACTACTACATTGCAAGTCATTCAGAAAAGCATGCTACAATTTAATCATTCCCACAGCTTTACTGTCTCCACCCACTTCCTTCTCAAAACCTAGTTATGCAACTCAGATGGAATTAATACCTACAGCTCCTCTTTTCTGCAGAGAATTTCACAATTCATTGTCAATATTTGCCAACTGAATTGGCTCAATACACTTATCACATTGCATATAGTCTATTACTCAAAATCCACCATTTTGAATTCTGCAAGAGTAGCCTTTTACTGCTGAATGCTTACCACCTTGCCAATGCAAGTCCCTTGAGAAAGTGCTTCACTTTAAAAATCAGAATTTTTGCAGTTAAGATGTTACTTCATAGATAATGTAGTACTCTAGTGCTGTACCTTAAGATCAGCAACTCTGGTTTCAGAGGATAATTCATTTGCTTATTTCACGAATGATTTATTCGATATTGTACAAACTAGTTAAACTGGAAGAGCAGATTCCTTGATATTACAACTTTCCATCCCAATTTACCACCTCCTAAGTTGTAAAATATGAAGAACAGGCCCAAACACAAATAGGCTGCAGGATCTTTGGATCTCCAAGTAACAGTTTATACCTTGTGATGCAGACCAGATCACAGTGCAAACTTGGCCAACAGGCACTCAAAAAGGAGACAAAGATAAAACTACTGGAGTCAGCCTTCAACCTACATGCATTTTGCAGGCTTCCCCTTAGGTGGGCAAAAAAAAATCTGGTTACCCAATAGAAAATTTTCATAGAATAGCTAAACATTCTATAGAATTACACACCATTTAGGGAGTGCCACCAAATCTAATAACAAGTTCATGGCTTA
>JAUZTB010000082.1:11083272-11093333 GCA_034780895.1 Rhynchobatus australiae | reverse complement strand
ATGCAATTTGTCTTCCAGAAACGTTTGAAAGCAGCTGAAGCAGAGAGCCGATTAAAACAGGTGTACATCCCCAACTAGTAAGTACTGCCATGGATTTGTCTCGCCCATGTCAAAGAAATGTCATGCCACAATACTACTTGCAGAATGAATTATTCAAAATCATAATAGTTGCCAGATTGAACTAGGTGTGAAACCTTAGTATAAACAGACGTGTGCTAGCTCACTCAAGTGACGGACTCGGGAGTTTAATGCTGGGCCAGTCACTAGGTTACATTATGACATTTTGCAGGGCCTTTACTTGTAACTGGAGGGGACAACCTTATTTCTTTCTTCCATTTCATGTGATGGAGATTTGAGGGGTAGGTTTTTCACATGGTTATCTGGAATGAGCTGCCAGAGAAGGTGGTAGAAGAAGATAAAATTACATTTTAGAAGACATTTAGACAGGTGCTTAATAGGAAAAGTATGGAGGAATAAAGGCCTAATGCAGGCAAATGGGATTAAGCATCACGATCAGTGTTGACAAGGTGGGCCAAAGGGCCTGTTTCTGTGCTGTATGGTTCTCTAAAGCAGTTAAGTTATTCACTACATTTACCAATTTTTCCTTTCTTGTAATTAAGGAGAGTGGCAGTTGTTGCACTAGCAATAATAGTGTTAAAGCTGATTTACCAGGTGCAGCTCTTAACATTTAATATTTACTTTAAGCAAAATGTACAATTTTTAACATCCATCTCGCATTTTCCACAGCAACAAACCAAACCCTAACCAGATCAATGTGAATAACACAGTCAGCAAGCCAGGGATGGTGAATGGAGCTGGCTTCCAGGGACAGAACGGAGGAGCTGGCAGGGCCTGTGAGAGCTGCTATAGTGAGTAGAACCTGCTGTTTATCCTGATGAATTTTCCATTGACTGTCTATAAAGCGTCAGCATGTAGCATATTGCTTTTCCACTCAGCAAGAGTGGGGTCCCTGTGATCATCACAAATTGTTTGGCTCAAACCTACATTTGGGGGATGGTGCAGCACTGGAGGATAAACACTTGAACCAAGTATCAGTTAAACTGGAGCAACAAGGTGGCTGATTTGGGAGGTGAAACAATAGTGTACCTGGTGGGGGTATTTGGTGGGACACCTTTTCTCTGTATCTGATCTGGGCTGTACTTTCCCTAGGCATTTTCGTTTCTCTGCAGCCTCGATCCTCCCTCCAAAGCAGCCCCTGTTCTCTGGTCTGTTTATATTCTCTCCCCGTTCCCACTATCACCATCACCAAGTTCTGGTACTCCATTGTTAATACATTCAAGGTCAACCATCAGATCCACGCTGTATAGATTCTGTTTCTGAATCTTTCCATTTCACCAGATCCTGCCCAATTTCAAACCCTTTTTGTTTAACTCCCATTGTTCTTCTACCACCTCCTATACAGATTGAACCTTCACAGTGATAAGACACTGTTGATTTTAAATATCATCTGAAAATTGTTCTTTTTTTTTGCTGTTTTCCCCACACAAACATAAGCTCTGTGTGATACTAATTTAGCAATTCGCATCAGTGTAAGTACACGGTACCCGTAGGCTCCTTATCTGATAATTGAATGTGATTGATTTCTTAGACTGTTGACAAGGATACTCTTTCCATGTTTCCCTCTTTAGCAACTCAGTCATACCAGTGGTACTCATGGGGCCCTCCTAATATGCAGTGCAGACTTTGTGCAGCTTGTTGGAATTACTGGAAGAAGTACGGTGGGCTGAAGATGCCAACAAGGCTCGAGGGTGAGAGACCTGGGCCTAACCGTAATAGCTCAGTAAGTGTTACAGTTTCATGATACAAGAGAAGAGGTGGAAAGAGAGGGAGACCAATTTGTTCGAACGTCACAGGGTTTTGTTTCTCATGTTAAGATAATTATAACGCATAACCCTCCTGGATCCATTGGCAGTGAATCCATCCTGTGTCTTGATCACATGGAAGCTGCTGGTATGTGAGAACAGGAGAGTAATCCAGCCTCTTTAGAGAGAGGGTGGCATGTTGCAGTTAAATGGTTTAAGTTACTAGTGGAATATGTCACTAGGACAGGAAGTAATGTCCCAAACACTTATCCTTATTCCCTCATATTTCCCATTTAGACCTTCATCAGAAAGCAAAGCCTCAGTTTCCACATATATGATGACAACAGCTAATTGTTACACTCTCTTCCATTATCCTTGCATTTTCAATGTTTGTCTGACATTTGGGACTAATTGAGCAAAAGTTTCCTCTAGTTCATTATTAGAAAGGCCATGAATCTTAAGGGTGAGGGAGAAAGCATGTAAGTGGGATAAGGGAAAGGTGGCAAGTACTGAAGGATGTCAGGAGCAACCGTAGAAGTCATAAAAATATTAGCATACTGAAGGAAGTAATTTGGCCATCGTGTCTGTGACAATTGAGAAAGTTTGCCAACATTTCCTCACCATTTCCCACCAATCAGCACTGGGTCCAGCCCTTTGGCAATCAGCAGTGAATAGTTTAGATGGGAGAGGATTTAATGGTGGCACTTCATGATGTTTAATGTGACGAGGGTTTCTTCTACCAACACCCTTTCAGATGGTGGGTTCCAGACCCCAAGCACCCACTGGGCAGAAAAGAAAATCCTCATTTACTCTCTTTCCAATTACTTTATACCTAGGTGCCCTTGGTTCTGATCCTCACCAAAGGAAATAGGACCTTCCTATTTATTCTATTAATGTCCAACACTGTCCCAAATCACATGTGGTAGCTACCCAGCCTCCAACCCATCACTGGATTCAGCCCCTTGGCCGCCATATACTTAATGGTGGGGGATGCCGTGTGTGTGATAGTAAGGGATGCAAGTGGTTTGGATGCAAGGATATAATAAGAAGCTGTGTGATTTGAGTTTGGAACAGGTGAGGAGCTGAGTGAGGGGAGAATGAGTGATGAGATAGGATTGAAGGTGTAAAGTGATTAGAATTAGTACCCTGATCCTGTTCTTACCATTTACTGTCCTTGGGACATTGGATTGAAATCTGATTTTCAAATTGGTTGGGAGTGCTGTTGATTGATGGACACCTGGGCATACCCTGGGGTTTAGGGGTGGCTAAGAGGATTTACTAAGAACATGAAAGCTGTTGTGGGGGGCTGGGATGGGGTAGGGGAAGTGTTACCTAAGATCAGCAACTCCTTGCTGAGCTCTTCTGAAGTGTGTCAATGGTAGAATTTGGAGTGATTGCTGGTATTTTCCATACTTGGGGTAAAAGTTTTTTTAAAATGCTGATCTAAGCCTTATGGACAAAATCCCTGTGATTTTTTTTTCTCATTCTGCTGGCAGTTTTAAAAAACGTTTACAAGCTTGACATTTTGTTTAGATTCTATGCAAGCTGTGGGTAATGGGAGAGGACCAGAATGTTTTGCTGCTTCACAAACTCTGCAGCTGAAGTAAAAGCAAGATATAATGTTGTTTTGCTGTGTGTTTCTTCTAATTATTTTTATTTTTTAGAATCCACATGGGTACTGGGTGAAGAATGCCAACCCCAAGTTTACACTGAAGACTAGGCAGGCTTTCTGTCTTCAGACAACGAGACTAACCAAAATTGCACGGTATTACTGTCGGAACCTATTCCGTCCACGGCAGGCAGCACGGCGTCCCTTTTTACCAATCAACAGCGCAGCTATCAAAGCCGAATGTGAGTGAGTTTTATTGCAGAATTATAATGGACATACCTTCTCTATAACTTCACCAACCTGATTTCTGTCATACCTGTCCTCTCAACTACATTTCTCCATAAATAGATGTCCATTTAAAACTCTCCTTCTCCTACCTTAACCTGTACGAAGTTCTCTTCACCCACCACCTTGTTGCCTTTCTCTATATTAATCTTGATGCATCCACCACTTTGATGTTAAAACAGATGTTTCACCTTCCTCTTTCTCTAACTGCTTACAAACCTTCCAGTTTTGGCCTTTTGTTTATGAACAGCGTGGGTGGCTGTGATTTAAACCATTTAGGCCGTAGTCTATGGAATTCCTTAACCTTTTGTTTTCTTGGCTGCTTTAAAACAATCTCTTGGTGTTAAATTTTGTCTGATTCTTTTTGAAATTCTTTGGGGTATCTTCATAGATTAAAGGTGCTACATAAATGCAATAAGTTTCCATACCATAAAGAAGTTCTGTTCTAAACAACAAATCAGAACAAGCAGATTTATTGACTGTTTAGAATTTGTGACCATGGCCTCCCTCTTGGCCTCTCCCAGATCCTAGACTTGCCTGTTTCCAGAACAGATCCTGCAAACCAAGTCTACCATGTCTCTGAATTGGAGCACTGATCTGTATAGTGTTAATTGAATGATAAACTACAGTTACAAAGGTAATGGTAACTGAAGTCCAGAGGCATAGTTTAATGGGATGATTGAAAGATTTTTAAAATATATGAAAACTGTTTATCTGGTTCAGCTAGTTCACTGCCACCCTCACCACTGGAAATGAAAGTGCAAGTTATCACGGTTAATATTACTTTCTCACAATTTTGACTGTCCATAACTCGCAAATTTTGTTTTAAAGTTTACCCTGCAACTTGGGTAGGGCCTCATACATGCACCATCAACTATTTGGGGCCAGAGTCAATGTCTTAAAAGAATAATAGTTTGAGCAGACCCTACATGGATTCATGAAATGTAAATTGTGTTTGGTTTATTGGAATTCTTTGAGGATGTGACTACTAGAATAGATGATAGGGAACTTGTGGATGTGGTGTATTTGGATTTTCAAAAGGTTTCTGATGTCCTACACAACTGATCAAGAAGGTTAGAGGAAATGAAATTAGGGTGATACACTGACATGGGGTAAATGGAATTAGGGGTAATACATTGATGTGGATAGAGAACTTGGTTATTGGGCACAAAGCAAAGTGTGGGAATAAACAGATCTTCCTGGAGTTGGCAGGCTGTGATTAGTGGAGTACAGCAAGGATCTGTGCTTGTGGCCCTAAGTATTCACAATCTATATTAACAATTTGACTGAGGGGACCAAATGTCATTTTTCCAAGTTTATTAATAGTTAAAGAGGTAGTGATGGAGCTTCTAAAAAACATTAGGATATTAACATTAGAATCCCTGGGGCTGGATGGGATATACCCCAGGTTACTCCAGGAACCAAGAGAAGAGATTGCTGGGGTGTTGACAATGATATTTACACACTCCCAGAAGTGGTACCAGAAGATTGGAGGATGGCCAATGTTGTGCCCTTGTTCAAGAAAGGTAATAGGGATAATCCTGGGAATTATAGACCAGTGAGTCTTATGTCAGTAGTAGGCAAGTTATTGGAGAGGATTCTTACGGACAGGATTTACAAGGATTTAGAGAAGCATAGTCTTATTAGAGATATTTAGTATAGTTTTGTGAGGGACAGGTCATGCTTCATGAGCCTAATTGAGTTTTCCAAGGAGGTGGCAAAACAAATTGATGAAGGTCGAGCAGTGGATGTGATGTATATGGACTTCAGTAAGGTGTTTGACGAGGTTCCCCATGGAAGTCTCATCCAGAAAATCATGAGGCATCCATGGAGACAGCTGTGTGGATTCAGAGTTGGCTTGCCCACAGAAGGCAGGAGATAGTAGTAGATGGAGTGTATTCTGCCTGGAGGTCAGTGACGAGTGGTGTTCTACAGGGATCTGTTCTGGGACCCCTGCACTTTGTGATGTTTATAAATGTTTTGGATGAGGAAGTGAAGGGATGGGTTGGTAAGTTTGCAGATGACAAAGGTTGGAGGTGTTGTGGATAGTGTAGAAGGTTGTCGTAGGTTACAATGGTATGACAGGATGCAGAGTTGGGTGGAGAAGTGGCAGGGAGTTCAATCTGGAAAAGTGATACACTTTGGAAGAATGAACTTGAAGGTGGAATACAAGGTTATTGGCAGGATTCTTAGCAGTGTGGAGGAACAGAGGGATCTTGGGGTCCAAGTCCATAGATCCCTCAAAGTTGCCATGCAAGTTGATAGGGTGGTTAAGAAGGCGTATGTGTGTTGGCCTTCATTAGTCGGGGATTGAGTCCAAGAGCTGCGAGGTAATGTTGCAGCTCTATAAAACTAGTTAGACTGCACTTAGACTATTGTGTTCAGTTCTGGTTGCATCATTATAGGAAGGATATGGAAGCTTTAGAGAAGGTACAGAGGAGATTTACCAGGATGCTGCTTGGATTAGGGAACATATCTTATGAGGAAATGTTAAGTGAGCTAGGGCTTTTCTCTTTGGAATGACACAGGATGAGGGGCAACTTGATCGAGGTGTACAAGATTGAGGGGTATAGAGTGGACAGTCAGCACCTTTTCCCCAGGGAGGCAATGGCCAGTACAAGAGGACATCACTTTGTCAGAGGAGGAAAGTTTAGGGGAGATGTCAGAGGTTTTTTTTACAGAGTGATGGGAGCCTGAAATGCACTGCTGGGGGTTGATACAATAGGGGCATTTAGGAGACTCTTAGGCACGTGAATGGAAGAAAAATGGAGGGTCATAGGGCTCTGTAAGAGGGAAGGGTTAGATTGATCACGGAGTAGGTTTATATAGGTCGGCACAACATAGTGGGTCGAAGGGCCTGTACTTTGTTCTATGTACATGGCTCTGAGGAGGATTTAAATGAGCTTTAGGGGAATTAGATAAGCTGAGTGAGTGGACAAAAACATGGCAGATGGAATATAATGTGGAAAAGTGTGAAGTCATCCACTTTGAACAGTACAGAAAATGCTGTGAGATTGGGTAAGTGTTGATGTTTAAAGGGATCTGGCTGTGTACACAGGTCCCTGTAGGCCATTGTACAAGCTCATCAGGGGATCAGGAAGGCAAAGGGTTGATTTTATAACAAAAGGGTTTGATAACAGGGAGTCTTCTTAAAATTGTAAAAGGTCTCAGTGAGAGTGTGCCCAGAGTATTGTGTACAGTTTAGGTTTCCTTACTTAAGAAAGGATATAGTTTGCCATAGAGGGAATGTTGCAGAAATTCATGAGACTTCTTCCAGGGATGGCGAGTTTGCAGTGTCTGAAGTGATCGAGTAGGCTAGGCCTCTATTTAGAAGAGTATGGTGAATCTCTGAAATTCTTTAACCTGGAGGGTTATGGAGGCTGGATTGTTGGAGCTATTTTGAAGGGGTAGATAAATTTATGAAAGATTAGGGAATGGAGAGCTATGTGAAACTGTCACACGAGGAGTTCAGAATTGACGAAGATCAGCCATGGTCATACTGAATGACAGAGCAGGCTTGAGAGGCCAGGTGGCCTATTCCTCTTATTTTCTTGTGTTCTTTGAATGAGAGGGGCATTCTTCAATGTTCAAAGTTCTTAAAGAAATTGATAGGATAGTTGCAGGGAGAATATTTTCCCCCTGACTGGGAAGTACAGGACCCAAGGTCACATATTGAAAATAAGAGCTGAGACTGAGAGGAAGGAAAATCTTTTCACTCAGAGGGTGGTAAACTTTGGGAATTCTCTTCTCCTTGCAGCTATGCAGGCTTGTTCAGTGAGTTAATTCAAAATATCTTTAGATGTATCTATAGTGAATGGAGGGATATGACATTGCTGGAAAATGGCACTGAAATAAAAGATCAACTGGGATTTTGAATGGTGGAGCAGGCTCAAAAAGTCAGATGGCCTGCACCTGCTACAATTTCTGATGTTCTTGTATGTACATGCATCCTATGCAGTGTCTCCTCATTATGCAACCCTCTCATTCCAGGTATCAATCTGTTCAACGTTCGTTTTACGCCTTCAAAAACAAGTACATCTTTCCTTCCATGAGGAGTCCAAAACTATATGCAGTACTCCTGGTGTGGCCTCACCAAAGTCCTGTATAATTGCAGCATCATGTTGATTTTGTTATAGTCCATCTCCCACATGATACTCCAACAGAATATTGCCTTTCTGGTCACTTGATGTTACTAACATGTTTCCATAATTCAAGCAAAGGGATCTCTAAATTCCTTTGCATAACAACACTTACTCATCTCTACTTCTTTAAAAAAAAATTCTGATTTTCCCTACTTCCTATTAAAGTGGATAATTTCACACACTCCTGCATTATAATGCAACTGCCCTTCCTGTCCACTCATTTCATTTGCAGCCTCTATATTTTCCTCACATTTTACTTCTAGCCTCGTATAACCATCAAAGTGAGAAGTGTTATACCTGGTCCCCTCATTTAAGTTATTGACACAGGTTGTTGAGGCCTGAGCTTTGATTCAACAGGCACTTGACTAATTAAACCTTCCCATTCCTAAATGACTCATTGGTTCCACCCTGTATCTACTGTCCATTAATGAATCTGCATTCTGTGATAATATATGACCACCAATCCTTTGAATCCTAACTGGGTGCAGCAATGTCTGTGTGACAAGTGTCTGATAAGCTCCTTAAAAATCCCACTATATTCCATTCACTAGCTCTGCTTCATCTAGCTTGTTAGTTACATCTTCAAAAAAAAACTACAATAGTTTTGTTAAACCTTGCATAAAATTCTCTTGTCACTGCCTACTTGACCAGTGATTTATTTTCCCCCAAGTAGCCTGATATCATTTCATTCATGAGATTTTAGCCTTTTCTCTGCTGATTAGCTGCCCTTTGGTTTCATGCTTCTCCCTCCCACTCTTCTTCAGCAGGACTTGTCGTGCATTCTTCCATTCCAAAGGGACTTCAGAGTTTAGAAACTGCAATCAACTTTTCAAAGTCAGATGGAATTTAGTTTGTTTTAATTCCATTCATTTCTGTGTTTTTCTGTCAATTTACTTTCCTCATTCTCATGAGACCCACAGTCCCCATAATTTCAGCTGTGTTTTTTATGGTGAAAGTAGACTATTTGTCCAATGTTACTGTTGTATCTCCATTATAATTTCTTGTAGTCTCTTTTATACTGCTTGGTAGATTATTCAATCTGTTTCTTCTAGAAATTTATTGATAACCTTTGATTTTTAAAACACACGCACACCTTGGGTTTTATCCTATTCATTGCAATATGCATTGAAGTGCCACCTCTTTTAAACAACACCATCCTCTAGTGGGCTATGGCTGTACATTTTTCCAGTGGAGCTTTAATCCTCAACAAATTGTACATTCATTGAGAATTAATTCTTTAAATACTTGCCATTATTTTCTGTCATACCTTTTTAATTTCCCAATCCATTTTATCCAACTCACCCAACATACCTCTGATTTTATTTAAATTGACTTTAGATTTAGGCTTGATCAAATCACTCTGAGACTTGCTATAAAATTATTTTGTAATACAGTTACATTTATCTAGAGAATCCTTTTATAAGATTGCTAATTAACCCTCCATGATTGGAGGCCCAAAATGGCCTATTCCACTGTTGATTCTGTGACATACTGGTCCAGAAATTCACCTAGTGTACATTCCATGAATTCCCCCTTCAAGCGATTTATCATAATTTGTTATTTGGCTTTATCTGAAGATTGTTTCCCAAAACTCTGGCATTACCCTCGATACATTCTTGCTGATCACTATTACGATTACTATGTGGGGGCTTCACTCCCTTGTGTTTTCTCCTCTTTGTCTCTTAGCTTCACCAGACTTGAGTTTCTGAACTGAGAGTTATTCTCCCTGTTCTTGTCTCATTCTTGTTTTCAAGAAACCCCTCTACCTACTGATCTCTCTTCCACATTACCTATCTACTCTAGAAGTTATTATCCCTGAATATTTAATTCCCAAAGTTTGATCACTGTGCAGCCACTGTGCTGCACTCCGTGTTATGCTCTGTACCTTATCATGGCAAATGGATAATTCTGGAAATAAAACTTGTCAAAATGACCATGTTTATCATGTGATTTCCTCTTTGCCTGAGTGATCTGCATTGGTCTAGTTACGTGGGTTTTAGGTTGTGCAGCTTGTTAGGAAACTGAGTGAAAAAACTTTAATTGAGGTTTTCAACCACAATTGATATTAATTGGACAGAAGAGTTGGCTAAAGGGGACAAAGGAAGTACCGCCTTGCAGTGTCTGCCTTGTAAAAAGTCAACTAAGAAGTATTTGATAATGGATCTGGTAATGGAGAATGAACTAGTGGATAAGGGAAGTAAA
>JAUZTB010000082.1:11056033-11067901 GCA_034780895.1 Rhynchobatus australiae | reverse complement strand
GAGGGCTCCGGGCCAAGTGCTGGAAAATAGGATTGGTTTAGATTGTTCTCGGTGGGCTGAAGGACTTGTTTCTGTGCTGCATGGCTCTATGACTTGATTACTACGATACTGCATATTGTGGGTACCCCATCACACAAAGAATGTGGTGATGAAAATGAGGATGGGGACATTTGATGTGGTTACCCAAGCTGAAGAAGTTTAGTTCTTATGAAATGTTTGCCAGGCTGGGATTGTTTCCTTTGGAAGAAGAGGCAGAGGCAATGGCAGGAGGAGCATAAGAGAGATTAGTAGTTGGTGAGCATCGGTTTAAGATAATTGGTAGCATTAAAGGGGAGATGAAAAGATTAAAAACTTTACCCAAAGTATGTTGGGGGTCTGGAACTTGTTGCCTGGATATGTGTTTAAGGCAAAACCTTCACCAAATTTATTAAGTACCTGGAGGAACACTTGATATGTTGTAACCTGCAAGACTACAAATTGGGAGCTGGAAAGTGAAGTTAGTCCAATTTGGTCTTTTATACCTTGCATGGACATGATGAGCTAAATGACAATCCGTCTGTGTTTTTGATTTCTGTGATTCTATGAAAGATAAAGCATGATTTTGAAGTCTTGCAGCACATGAAGCTTAGTGATCTGCAGAAAACAGCAGGAGCAGATGGTGTTTAATTTTAAGTGTGAGGATGGGAGGAGTGAATGAGATGTGGAGTATAAAAATAGAGTGATTCTGTGGGTGGAACTTAAGGCTCTAAATATAAACAGGAATTCCTTAAAGGTGCAAATAAGCTAAAAATGTCATTAGTCCAGGAAATAGAGGAAATGCAGAAGAGGGCTCCATCAACCACAGTAAGGGGGAAGTCATGTTTCCTGAAAAAGGATATTTCAGATGTCCTGGAATGGAAGGCCTCATCTTGAGAGCAGATGTGGTGGAGACAGAGAAACTGAGAGAAAGGGATGGCATCCTTACAAGAGACAGGGTGGGAAGAAGTGTAGTCAAGGATAGCTGTGGGAGTCAGTGGGTTTATAATATTTGTCAGACAAATAAATGTTTGTCTCCAGAGATAGAGACATAGAGATCCAGAGAAGGAAGAGGTGGAGGTGGTCCAAGTGAATTTGAGGGCAGGGTGGAAGTTAATAGCAAAGTGATAAAATTGACATTGTGCACAAGTGCCAGAAGCAGCACTGGTGCAGTGTAAATGTCTATCCCACATTAATACATTGTCTCCTAAATGCTTTGTCAATAGAGAACATGCCTCAGATCACAGAGTATTGTTAATCACAGTGCTAATCTGTGAAAAGAGCAACACTTAAGGAGAGTAGATAGCAGCAAGGAAATTTTACCTTCATTTCCATATGAGGAAACAAAAAATGGTCTTCAAGTATTTGAAATGAGACAGAATCTGTGCATTCTCAGCTTTATAACTAAAGCCTGACAACGTACTACCTTGTGCACCAGCACTGTGGAGATTTATTTAATGTTTCCTCTCTCAAAACTAGGAAGGTGCGTAAGATGCTGGGCCCAGTCGATATGAAGAGAGCAGCACGCCAGCCCTACAGGCAGATTCTCATCCGACAAGGACGTGCATCTTCTGCATCACAGCAGCCTAGGCAGCCCATGAATGAAGAGCCAATCGTCATTGAGGATTAATGCCAAGTGCAGTTTTAAATAAAGCAAGAGACTGTAGTCCCTGTTATACTTGAACCTTCAGTGCGCATGAAGTAGAGCTCCTGAACTAGACTCCGAATCAAGTGCTTGTCAGCCTCGCGTTTAAGATCAAATTGAAGGATTATTATTTGAGTTAGATTTCCAGTATCCCTGCAGAATGGATGATGGCAGTGGATGAACAGTGACCGGTGGCTACAGTTACAGGCAGCTCCAACAGCCTCTTCCACATTCACCATTGTCCTCAAGAAGTGGAGCTGCCAGGTGATGTTATTTGCAAACCTGAATGGCCTGTGGTTCTCTTTGTTCTTCGAACTAGCCTCTGCTCCAGTTTGTGCTGCTGGGGGGCCAGAACAGTGTGGTTGTCTTTGGTTTGGCAAAAGGTTTTTTTTAAGAAAAAGAAAAGGAAAGAAAAAAAATTTTAAGAATTCCTTTTATTTTGAGAATTGTCTGTAATAGTTTAAGGAGGTGCCGTTTATCCTCAGTTTAAGAAGCAAGTTTTGTTTTTATGGACGGGTTGGCGTGCAGTTAATGCAGTGCATTGTTTTTGCATGTTACACTGTATATTGTATCCTTGATCCCATTTAAAATGGTGCCGTTTTCCAATGGAGCAGAAGAGGAAAAAACTTTCTTAAAGACTTTTTTTCATGTATGACCTTGAATCTTTTCATCACTTGAGATTCGTTATTGCAAGTTTCACAGTGAATAATTATGTACAAAATATTTTTCCATGTTTCTGACTTGGGTTGTGTTTGAAGCACCCTGATTTTCACAGTGAGATATATTACTACTACTACAAGGTTCAATAGTTTAGTGTGCTGATATGTACATACACTGCAAATGTAGTTGGTAAGTTAGTGTTATTCAGTCATTCCATAGGATTCAGGGGAGGGGCAGGGGGTGTAAAGTTTTACTGATTCTATTTGTTACAGCATAAGTTAGTACAGCGCCTGCTGGAGGCAACTTGGGACAGTGCCCATCGCAGAACATTCAAATGAAGGTCATCCTTAGCCATTCACAAATAAAGCATCAAATGAAATACTACTACAGTTACTTTCTTTTACTCCAAGCTCTTATTTTGTGAACTGTTATTCTAATGTTTTGATTTGACAAATGCAGTACTGTTCCTTTTCAGCATCTCTGAACTCTTGTGCCATTGTGCAGAGGTTGTATATTCTGGCACGTTCTATATACGTTCAGTGAAAGAAGCATTTTCTCACCTAGTTGGGTAGCAAGAGATTAATGGTGTGGCATTAATTTTCACTTTGACCCAAGCAGTACAGGCAAGAACATGATTTTCAACTTGCTGAGAGCTGCACGTTCTTCTACCACTTCACAGTTGTGCTCCGCTGATGGTGCTGAGTATCTGGGGAGTAGCACTCAAGGTGCTGACCCTAACTGAGTACATTTCCTGAGGATGCTGATGTTTCTTTTGGCACCATTCCCAAAGGTGCTGACTCTTGAAGTGCAGGTATCGATGGTGAAGTTGGTAATGGGGTTCTTTGTATGCATCTGGCAAGAATGAGCTTGAAACACATTATCACAAACATTTGGAAGTTTATTTCAGTTTAAATGACAGAGGCAGAGCCAGTGGAGAACTTGCATTGTGCTCACTTTCAGCCTTATGAGTTAGGGTGCATATCTCACTCCATTTTCGATTGTTTCCAGCTGCACTAATCCAAAGGTACCTGCAATCCATAGCTCTTCAGACACCATATAATCCTGATGTCTGACAGTTCCTCAGGATGTAACAGGCTATCTAAATATCTTAGTTTTTTTTATGCCTTTGCTTCCAGGACACAGAGGCTGGTTTTAAGATTAGTGAGGCATACAATGTATGTTAGCCAAAGCAGGAAAGCGGGCTGTTCTGAACTTTGTAGCTTCTTTAAATAGAAGACTTTATCAGTAGAGCTAATATATGGAACCTAGCTATCAATTGCCATCTTTAAAAGCCCCCATACATGCCTAAAAAGTCATATTGCACTGTATTAAAAGCAGAGACTTAGTCACTCTAATGCCCTTGCCCATCCTCCCCAAGCACTTCCATAAGAAATCAAAAGTCTGCCAGCTCTCTTCACTTGCTAATTTTGTGAACAGTTCTGACTAGCATTTGCCTTGAGCAATCAGCTGTTCAACTGACTTAGAATTTCAGAAATGCCTTTTAATCTCAATCCCCTTGAAAGGTATCTATCTGTTTCACTGCATGCAAAAATTCCTCTGTGATTTTGCCTCAATCCATCTTTATCATGTATTCTACATACTGGTTGCCTTTGTACATGCCTGAGCTCGTGCTTTGGTATGGCATCAGATGCCTTCTTGTCAAAAGACTGGGCGGTGCTTGGACGACCTTGCTTATTTCCCCCTTGTCCTTGTGCATCAGCAGCAGATATCTATTCCCATTGTTTTGTATGGGCATGGACACGGCTATCCCAAGAAACCAACCCGTTAACTATTTTTAGCTGTGCTTGCTTGTCCTTAGATCACTGTAGTTGTTTACCTCAATATTTCATGTTGAATTACTTGTGTGTGTACTCCAATCTTTGTTGAATCCTTAATTCTGATTTGGTCAGTTCTCACAGTTTCCAGGTCGTATTGTCAGTTCTGAGTGATCATTAGATCCCTGTAAAATGTATATTACTGTGTATCCCTGGGTTATTGGAATGCTTACTATGACCTTTGGAATTGGTTGTTGTGATGTAGTCTCTTCTGCTCCCCAACTAATTCCTGTGAACAACTTGTGCCGGAAACTGAGGAAGGAAGCTCAGTTACCATGTTGAGAAATTAACATTTGATAACTTTATGAATGTTGAAACCAGCAAGTTGTCAGCCTGCAACATATATTGGGTAACTCAAGTTGTTAGGAAACCTTAAACTCCAGTTCTATGAACTAACATTTTGTTCAGTGCTGCTGTTTAGCAGCTTGTGATTTGTAAATATTTTAAATCTTCCTCTCCTAATTTCAAATTTCTCTGTGGAGTGAAGCTAATCTGCAGGATGCACGATAAACTATAATCTGTCATCTCCACTCTGGAACCTCAATTGTTGAGCTGCAGAACACAGATGAAGCTTTAATGTGTCCACGCTCAGAGGCTAAGCTTGAAGTCATTGCTGAAACGTGGAAGAGAATGGGCCTTGCACTAGAACAAAGAACTTCTACCAACCTGTCGTTGCTTCACAACACTGCTCTTGATAATAAAGGTCAATGATGAGATCCTAGAAAACTTGGACCACAGCAGGATAAGGAAACCACCATTAGCATCCTCCCCTAAGCAGACATTGCCAGAATCAAGCTAATAATTACACGCGGCCAGCTGCAGTGTCATTGTCATGGCATGTCATTGGCATGCTTGCCACTAGAATCCTGAAACAATCCCTCTGAGCTTCATCGCTACAAGAGATTATCAGGAAGATGGGAAATGCTTCAAAGATGTTCTCAAAGCCCCCTTGATCCTCGTTAACTCATGGGAATCCCTGTACTGACAACCTTGAGTCTGCTTACTGGGAACATACAGAAGCCCAGGGGAAAAGGCAAAAGGAGTCCTGTACCACCTTTCACCATCCACCTACTGCCCCACTCGTGGCAGACTCTGCAAGTCCTACTTTCTCTACATCAGTCATGAAACTGAGAGATTCAGTCATATCTTACAATTCTCCAAAGCCATTAAGAACCTACCTCAGAAAACTGCAACAGCGGTTACTGGCTCATTTTATGCAAACACATCTAAAGAAACAGTGATTTTGCTACCATTCTGTACTTCTGTAATTCTCCAGCTTTCTTTTACACTTATATGGAGCCAACAGTCAAGTAACTGCTCCATGCTGTTCTGTAATGGTGCACCCAAGGCTTCTCCCACCCCTCTTCTATCATGTTCACCTTGCTTCACTTAAACCTCCTGCAGCAGTCTCTCAGGGTTGAGGATGATTTGTTTCCATGACACTTAGAATATGGAAATATGTGCAGATATAGAGTGTGTTAGAAAAAGATAGAAACATAATGTGTGTTTTAAATGGTAAGAGATCGAAAGGTATTGATGTTCAGAAGGCCTCAGTATCCTGGTACAAGAATTACTGAAAGTTATTATGCAGGTTCAGCAAGCAATTCAGAAGGTAAACAGCTTTGTTATAAGAGGGTGAGTAAAAGAGGAAAGAAGCCTTGCTGCAATTACATAGGGCCCTGTTCAGCTGCAATATTGCGTACAGATCTGACCTCTCTATCTAGGAAGGGAGTATATTTGCAACACGGAATGCAATGAAGGTTCACAGTTGATTCTTGGAACTGGTGGGGAGATTGCATTCTAAGGACGGATTAAGTAGACTAGACCTATACTCTAGAGTTTAGAATTGAGAGAGGTGATCTCATTTGAAATGAGCATAGTTCTCCAGGGTAGATGCAGAGATGGGTCACAAAATAAGGGATTGGTCTGCAGAACTGAAATGAGGAAAAAAATTCTTCATCCAGAGGACAATGAATCTGAAATTCTGACCCCAGGCTTAATTGCTGAATATGTTCAAGACATAAATGAAGAGTTAGTACAAGAAAGTGGGATGGAGGTAAGTGTTCCCAAGTTCTAACTTGCTACTTCCAGTTCCAGTGCTACAAGCACACCACTTAACTACAGGTACACTATAAAGAAAATTGATTTCACCATTGAAGTATCCATTAGAAAATAAAAGTCTCAAACAGAAATCCTTACTTGATAAATATTATTGTCTATATATTAGTTGGCTGTCTCAAATATGTTCAGAACATAGAATGTTTTATTTATGTTGAAAACTGCCTTGTCTGCGTAAATGTTTGTCATGAAGCACTAATTTCTGATGAATTGTTTGTTTTGAAATCCCCTCATCACCTGTATTCCTCACCACCACTCTGCATACAGAATGTGTCCACTTGTTGCTATGGGGATGGCAGGATCTCCTGGCCCTTGAATTAAAGGGTGATGCCTGTCGCTGGATTTAACTCATTGGACTGTTTTTCTTTAAAATGTCAGAAATTTTTAACGTGATTATAAACTTCCTAAGTGTTTAGCCTTAACCAAAAACTGGATTTCATAAATATTTTGAATTTAACTCCGTGTGAATGATATGAACTATATTTCAGAGTTCTTAAACTCAACTTTCCTGTTAACACCTACAATTCATTCGTTTACACTAACAGTTTTGATTATTCATTCTGTTAGGGATGCTACTATTACCACTTAAGTTTATAACAATCGTATCTTGATGGATGTTGAATTTACTCAACCGCTTCCCTGCTGTGGATATCTGGAGTGAACTGGCATCAATTATTTATCAGACGTGTTCTATTAACTTGTGCAGCAAACAAACTCATTTCCAATCCAGAAGCAATCGATATCTCAGAACAACAAATGCTGGAGACTTGAAAGTGATGAGGCCAGCCACAGTTTTGAAGCTCCATGTGCATATTTAATAGAGTACTTGGGGGATAGGCTGGCTGTAATATGGGGGGGAAAAGAACTCTTCCTCCTTCAAATTTCAAAGCAAACCCTGGCCTTGCCCTACCAGAGAGTCCCATTGTTCTTACCAACCTTGCTGCTCCCTGTTTGCAACTTAAAACTTATTTTCTCACTTTCATAATTCTAAAGAAGGGTCTTAAACATTAACTCTCTTTCTTCAAATGTGACATGATCTGCTGAGTGTTTCTGGACAACTGCATCTACAGATTTTTTTGGTTTTCTGATAAATTGCGTGCCATTGGAGGGCAGCAATAATAATACATCCATAATTAAAAGTGGTGGCTCAGTGCTTTCTTGAGCCACTGCATTCTGTGCAGTGAAGCAACTCCCACACTGTTACTGGTGGGAAAGTTAGGCCCAGCATCCATGGGGGGAGAAAAAGTGATTCAGAACATAATGGGCCCATTCTTGGATGGTTCTGGGGAAGGGGTCAGGGTGGGAGAAGTGGACGAATAGGCAGTGGAGTGAGAATGGACAGGAGTGACGTGTGTGAATCTGGGTCAGTGGAAAATAGAGGTGTCAGGTTTTTGGGGAGTAGACAGATTCTCAAAGTGGACAGGATGGATTGTGAGAGGCTAGCTTAAGAGTAGTAGAGCTTTCCATGAGATGGTATGGATCAGTCAGGAGGAACATGGATCCAGAAGAATGAATGGGTTCTGGGACAGTTTGAGAATTAGGCAAAGTAAACAAACTTGCACATTGCAATTCAAGACTCTTGAAGAGGGGGGGGGGGGGAGTAACTGCTGGAAATACCTTCGTTTTATTGTAGACAGGCATGGACTTCTAAGTTAGTACTTGCTGCAAAGACCAGCCTACAATAAACAACCAAACGATCTTAATGGAAAAGATTTGGGAGGCATAGGGGAAAGTGAAATGACAAATGGGGTAGGAGTATAGATCATGGAAAATAATGCATTTCTACAGTTTGGGGATGGTGATTAGAATTAAGGGATGGAAGCGGAGCTGGGTATTTATCGTCAGTTCCACCCTGTGAAAGAGAAAGGGCAACATCTACAGGATTAATAAAAGGATTAATGCACTTCTTTCTTAAAAAAAAGCACAACAACTCGATTCCAGGTCTCATCACAGCCATGGACCAAGGAGCTGAAATCCAGCGTTCAGGTATGACCTCAGATTTGTTCCTCGGTTCAGGCCATCTCGCCTCCTCTGTCCATCTGTCCCGGACATCATCAGTCGTTCCCTTGACCAACACTGCACCAGCCCGTCCTGCCGCTTCTGACAACCCCGCCACCGGCGTGAGCTGCCGATACCTGCCCGTCATTGAAGCTCAGTCCGCGGGGAATGGCGCTCGTCACCGGACTGCAAGACGGCGACCCTTTGGGGAGCGCGGGCAGCCGGCGCTCCGGACCTGCCGGCGGTGCGCGGCCCCGCGGCCCCACCGCGGGCGCGCGCCCTGCACCCGACTCGACGCCCGTGCGGGCGAATCAGCTCCGAGGGTCCGCCCGGCGGATTGACTGACGCGCCCGCCAGCCAATGGGCGCGTGAGGGCCGCCCAATCACGGGCCGCGGGGGCGGGGGTTTGTGGAGCTGGCGGCCGGAACCCCCCACCGAAGATGGCGGCACCGTTGAATCAGCAGCAGCAGCAGTTGGCGGCACAGGCCCAGGCACAGGCCCAGCAGCAGCTCGTTCAGGCTCAGCAGCTGGCGGCGGTGCAGGCACAAGCCCAAGCTCAGACCGGTCAACCGGCGCTCGCCCAGCAGCAGCAGCAGCAGCAGCAACAACAACAGCAACAACAACAACAACAACAGGCTCAGCAGCAGGACGACCCAGTGGCCAAGTTCAAGCTGCTGATCCCACAGCTGAAGGACTCGCTGCAGGTACCGGCCTGGCCCCAGGGGGTCAAGCGCCACTGGGGTCTTCTTTATGGGATCAAAAGGTCAGGGGGACCCCAGGAGCCAGAGGTCATGAGATCCTTGGCCTAGGGGCAGTGCTGCGGTCATAGGTCGGGGTTCATTGTCATTCTGGGATCAATAGATCAATGACTGGGGTGTAGGGCGAGTGAAGTTGGGGTAAAGATCTGGACCGTTTAGGTCAGGGATCCGAATTGGAAAAGCTATTTGTTTTTCGCAGGCTGAGGCGTTCATGCACGCGAATTTTTGGGATCATCTTTTCTGATTGATTGGTTAATGTCAGAAATCATCCTGATCCATTTAAAGAGTAGATCGGCTTTGATCGCGATTGGCATGGCCCAAGGAACTGGATGGGATGGGGAAGGGCTCGGAGACGGGATGTGATGGCAAAACGGTCCATCAGTTGTTGGGGCAATGCTGGACTCTGTTGTAAAGCAATAAAACAAATCGGACAAAGTTTATCAAAGGAAAATTGAGCTTAATAAAGCTACTGGAGTGATTTTAATTTGGTTAAAAAGCAGGAACAGGGTACTGAAGTGGAGATCAGCTATGATTGTATTGAATGGTGGAACAGCCCAAAGAACCGAATGGTCTGTTCTTGCTCCTGTTTTGTACCTCTGTTTCCTGTATGGATTCACTGATGCAAATGGAAGAATGTCTGACACTACGCAGTAGAAAGTTTTCTTTCAACCCATTACATCTGTACTGGTTGAAAAAAAATTAACCAACCTTTATCTAAACTAACCACTTTCCAGCACAAGGTCCATATCCCTTTAGATCATGGCTCTTTAAGTACACATCCAAGTAACATTTGAATACAGTGAGGATTTCTGCTACCACGACCCTTTCAGGAAATGAATTCCAGACTACTCCATCCATACAAGGAAAAAAAATCCTTGTCTTCACTTTAACCCTTCCACTAAATCTCTGCCTCCTGGTTTTGAGCTCTCTGCTGAGGGAAACAGATCCTTCCTATTTATCGAGGGCCTTCATATTTGTGTCTCCTCATTTGTGACACCTCATTGTGTCTCCCTTCAGCTATCTGTGTTCCAAACAAAATAACCATAGCTGGTCTATTCTTTCCTTATAGTTAAAATTTTGCAGTCTGGAAACAGCCTCATAAACCTCCTCTCTGGTGCAATCATATGCTCCCTGTAATGTGGTGACCAGAACTTTACACGGTACTTAAAGTTGTGGCCTAAGTTGTGCTGTATACATTCTAGCTTAGTCCCCTGCTCTCATGTACCCTATGTCTCAGCTAATAAAGGAAAACCACCCTTGTGCTTTTATAACCATTTTATTGACCAGTTGTCCAATTCCATTCAGAACCCTTCTACAAATGAAGCAACATGCAGCCAGTCCTTGTATCAAGATCCAGCTTTGTTAGGGGGAGATCCTGTCTGACAAGTTAATTAAATTTTTTGAAGAGATAACAATATATTGTTAAAGACAGTGCAGTTGATTTAGTCTACATGGACTTCAGTAAAGCCTGTGACGGGACCGCATGGGAAACTGGTCCAAAAGATCAGAGCCCACGAGATCTAAGGCTAGTGGCAAATTGTATTCAAAATTATTTTGTAATAACAGAGAATAATGGTGTAGGATTGTCTTTGTGATTGAAAGCCGTTTAATCGGTGATGCGCCACAGGGATTGTTGCTGGGACCCTTAGTTTGTATTATACATTAACAATGGAGACACAAGAGACTGCAAATGCTGGAATATGGAGCAACAGACAATCTGCTGGAGGAACTCAGCAGAGGTAGAGACATTCATAACACTTAAGAACTATCTAGGTGAGCACAGGAGTCACCAATGCATAAAGGACCCAGTGCTGGTGAATTTAGTATAGCTGGGTACGTGATGATTGGCGTGGTCATGGCAGACTAAAGCGACTGGCTTATTTGCTTTATGACTGTGGCTCTAAGACCTGGACAACATGGGGCATGTTTTGTTAAAACAGTGGGATATCCAGCTGTGAATGACTCATTTCCTGACCCTCTAAGGCCTTTCCACCATCTACAAGGCACAAACTAGGTATTTGATACAATAATCTCCACTTGCCTGGATGAGCACAGCATCAACAACTCTTAAATGCTTAACACCATCCACATTTCTTGTTTGATTGGAACCATATGAAACACTCCCTCCATCATGACTGCTGCATGTACCATCTTCAAAATTCACTGCAGTTACTTACCTGGACTACTCCAACTGCACCTCCCAAACCTACAGTCTGAACCACTAAGAAGGACAAAGAAAACAGGCTCACAGAAATACCATCACTGCTGGTTCCATTCCACGTTGCCCACCATCCTGACTTGGAAATGCATTGCTGTACATTGTTGCTGGATCTAAATCATGGAACTCCCTCCCTGAAAGCAATGTGGGAACACCTTCACCAGAAAGACTGCTGTGGTTTAAGAATTTCGTTCTCCCCAATCTTTTGAGGGCGGTTCCGATGCTGAGCTTGCCAGAGATGCCCACGTTCTAAAAAATAAATGAAAAATAAATCTGTCCTGCTACTTATTTAGATCTGTGGATATACATACCAAGGTCACTTTCTTCCTCCACACCATTCAGTGTCCATTTATTGTATATTCCCTTGTTTTATTGCATCTCCCCTAATTTGTTAACTTGCACTTGTGTGGGTTAAATCCCATTTGTCATTTTTCAAGCCGATTGATTAGACCTTGACTCTTTGACCAACAGACCGCAATCAGCGAGGATTGGCAGCAACATCTCCAGAACGACTATTCTCAACACTGGTGCCCCACAAGGCTGTGTCCTCAGCCCTCTACTCTACTCCCTATATACTCATGACTGTGTGGCCAGATTCTGCTCTAACTCCATCTACAAGTT
>JAUZTB010000082.1:10969451-10981744 GCA_034780895.1 Rhynchobatus australiae | reverse complement strand
CTTCTCCAGCCTATCTCTGTTTTTTCCACCTTTTTTTTCCTTTCTCTCCTTACCTTTGATCCATCCCCCGGTGGATCTGCTCTCCCCTCCTGCCCCCACACCTGCCTGTCACTATTTCTCACCTGCATCTACCTATCACCACCTTGTGCCCACCCCACCTCCCCTCTTTTGTCCACCTATCACTGCTCTGTTTCTCCTTCCTATATATTGGGCTTCCCCTTTTCCTATCTTCAGTCCTGAAGAAGAATCCCGACCGCCTGCTTTTCTCCACGGATGCTGCCTGGCCTGCTGAGTTCTTCCAGCATCATAGCGTTTTTCATCTATATTCCAGCATCTGCGGTCCTTTATTTCTCTACACTAATTCTACATTAAGTCCATTTTTTATTCTCTCCACATTCTTATCAACTCCCCTCAGATTCCACCACTCATCTACACACTAGGGTCAATGTATAGTAGCCAATTAACTGACCAAACCACACGTCTTTGGGATGTACAAAGAAACTAGTGCGAACACACACGATCACAGGGAGAACATTCAAACTTCACACGGCACCCAAGGTCACGATTGAAACTGGATCTCTGGCACAAGAAGGTAGTGGTTCCACTAGCTGTGCCATTGTGCCATTCCACATGCACCGGACATCTAAGGTACTTCACACTATTGTGACAGAAATCAAGGAAGTTCCAGACTGGTTATTTTGCCACTTAGCATATCAAATATGGTCAAAGGCAAATTTGTACAGTCAATCAGTTATTGAGTACCCAGAGAGTCAGCCCTCACAATCCTGTGATAAAATAAGTATATTTTGAGTATTTGAGGTCTTTTTCCTCAGAAACTTTTAGATTATTGATATTTGCTACTTTGTCCCAATAAAGGCCTTTGAATATTCAGAGTTGGTGTTGTCAGTTAAGATGTGCTCCCATCGTATATATGTAACTCTATGGAACCATTTGTCCACAGCCAGAATATTGAAATATGGAACTGTATCTATTAAAATTGTATTTAATTACCTGCCGCTTATCATTGTGCCAAAGAGTATAAAAGCCCAAAGTACCTTTGGTTCAGAGTGATTCTCCTACTAGGGCTCCCTTGTGTGTCTCCTTATGCTGAATAAAGACTTGTTACATCTACAGATCCAGCCTCTGTGTGGCTCATTCAAAGTCACAGCAAGTACTATAGTTTAGAAAGGATGATCTTGGCAAGAGTGCAGAGATGTTTACCAGAATGATACACAAGATAAGAAAATTTAGCCAATTGGAGAGACTGGGGTTGTTCTCCCTAGAAAAGAGGAGACCCGGCAGAGCTGCGCAGTCATAAATGCTTTTGATAGAGTAAGCAAGCAAAAAGATTTTATAGTGAAAAGGGGAATAAAGCAAACCCTCCATTATTTTTAGCTTTCTGAAAATGAACTTTATTTAACCTAGGGTGTTTATTTTCCCATATATAAGAAGAGATAATTGAGTCAAGGGAATCAAAAAAAGACTTAGGAATAAAAACAGGTAAAGCCTGAAATAGATACATAAATTTAGGTAAAATATTCATTTTGATAGAATTAATGCGGCCAATCAGTGATATAGAAAGGGGTGACCAATTTGGTAAGATCCTTTTCACATGATTCAATAAAGCAAGAAAGTTCTCTTTAAATAAACATTTATAATTCTTAGTAATAGTTACACCCAAATAGTGAAAATGATTTCTTACAGTTTTAAAAGGAAGATTAATATCAAATGGTATCAGGTTGTTCAAAGGAAAGAGTTCGCTCTTGTGTAAATTCAATTTGTATTCTGAAAATTGGCTAAAACAGCAAAGTAGAGAAAGCATAGAGGGTAACGGAGTCTCAATATTAGAAATGAAGAGCAGTAAATCATCAGCATAAAGGGAAACTTTATGGGTGATACCTCTAGGGGAGATACCAGCAATCTCTGTAGATTCTCAAAAAGCAATAGCTGGAGGTTCTAAGACTACGTCAAGTAACAAAGGGCTCAAAGGGCATCCCTGTCTGGTTCCGCATTGAAGTTTAAAAGGTTCAGAAAGTTGAAAATTAGTAAGAACACAGGCAGAAGGAGATAAATGAAGTGATTTAATCCATTGAGTAAAATTGGGCCCAAAAGTTAAATTTCTCTAAAGTCTTAAATAGGTAACTCCATTCGACCTCGTCAAAAGCCTTCTCAGCATCGAGAGAGATCACACATTCTGATATTTCGTTAGAAGGAGAATAAATAATATTCAATAAATGACAAATATTAAATTGAGAATAATGGTTTTTAATAAATCCTGTCTGATCATCGGATATAATTAATGGTAAAATATTTTCTAATCTGCGAGCCAAAACTTTAGATAAAATTTTAGCATCAGCATTTAGTAAGGAAATTGGTCTATATGAAGAACATTCCGTTGGGTTTTTATTCTTCTTAGGAATAAGTGAAATGGTAGCTTCATAAAAAGGATTGTGGTAACCTTCCCAATTTAAAAGAATCTGAAAAAACAGAACTTAAATAAGGTATAAGCAATGAAGGGAAAGCCTTATAAAATTCACCCGGAAATTCATCAGGGCCCGGTGTCTTTCCAGAGTGCATTGATTGTATAACTTCAGTGATTTCCTCATGGGTAATTGGTTTATCTAATTGTTTTCGGTTATCTGTAGAGAGTGTAGGAATATTTAATTGGTTGAAAAAGACAAAACTCAATTCTATATCCATGATAAAACAGGTAAATTATTGGCTAATCAGTTGAAAACCTCTATAGCTAGACGACAAATCAAAGAAGTTGGTAAAGCCAATGGACAAACAATAACAGATCATTTAGAAATAAATGATGCATTTAGAGAATTCTATTCTAAACATTATAGTTCCGATTCTCCTAAAGAAGATACTGTAATAAACAACTTTTTTGACCAATTAAATATTCCCTCCCTCAAAAGCCTCAGTAACAAAACCTCTGGAATTCCAACTTGAAAGTCACAATGGAACCAATGGGCATGGATTTTTGGGAACCGGATCACATTTCCATCACTTTGCTTGCCTCCTGATGTCTTTTTTTCCCCTTTTCCAAAGGAGATTTATTCAGTGATTATAACATCACATTAATACAATATTACAGTGCTCTACGATACACACTATTTACGGTTTCAAGTTATAACATAGTCATCTCTGTCCAGAACACACTCGAGCCCCTGTGGCATCCACCAGTCCCGGAAAACTCCCCACTGTACCCATGGATACCACGTGTTCCTTCTCCAGGGACACTCGAGCACGGACGTAACCCCGGAAGAGGGTCGGGCAATCGGCTGGGGCAGAACCCCTGACAGCCCGCCGCCCGGACCCGTGAATGGCCACCTTGGCCAGGCGCAGGAGCAAACCGACCAGGAGATCTCCCGAGCGACCCACACCCCCCTCCGCACCGGGTGACCGAAGACGAGGAGCGTGGGGGCTGAAGTGCAGCCGGTACCTGAGGAGCAGCCCCTTCAGGTACTCAGATCGAGGCTGCAACCTCTCCCTCTCCACGATGAGCCGTCTCCTCCCGGCCGCAGAAACGGCAGGCAGTTGGGGAGTCTGTAAACCGACTCCGGAATCAGTTACATGGCACTGCTCTGTGCAACACTCTCCACCCCAGGCCCCCAGTGTAAAGGGGGAGGACTCCCGTGTAATGAGACCTCCACTGGGGACCTCCCTCGTTGCCAGAGGACAAAACAGACCGCCGGGGCGGGTGCAGATGGCAGATAAGGGCCGCTGTCCCTGCCTTGGGATTGTTTGACGGGACAATGTAGAAGTATCTTTACTCTATATCTAACCCATGCTGCTGGCACTGTGTGACAGTACAGTGGAGAGGGAGCTTTACTCTATATCTCATCTGTACACTCCCTGCCCCGGGAGCCATTGGGTAGACTATGTTCAGGGTTACAATACGGGCAGAGATCAGGGCTGCAGTTTAACGATTCCAGAATTTGTGCGATGTGTAAGTTGTCAGATGTGACCCTTCAGCTGGAATTTCCCGTTGGTGACGCTGGTTTTGGGAGCAGGGTTCGCACTCAGTGGGACTCCCCAGACAAGGCACAGGAGAGGAATCTGTAACCCTTCCAGCAATGCCTGCCAAATTCAAAGCTGTGGTTTAGCTCAGCTGCTTATCTGGAAATGGCTCCCTTTTAAGGAAATTTTCTTACCAAACAGGAAATTCTCAGTTGTGTGGGGGCGGGAAGATGGCAGCGAGAGCCCTGAACTGTTGCCCATGTTCCTTGGCTCCGAGACTTGCATTTAAATCACGTTCCATATCTCTCCAGATCAAGAAACCTCCCGACTTGGTGTGTCCTCTGCTCCAACCCAGAGCAGCTCGAGGGAGGGAAGCACCAACCACACAGCTGGGGTGGAACAGGATAGAAGCAGACCTTTCGGCCCATTGTGCCAATGCTGACCATTGCATCCCCCACCCCCCCCCTACGAGTCCCACCCACCTGTAGCTGGTCCTCAGCGCTCCGTGCCCTGCAAACTCAAGTGCTCATCCAAGTCATCCCTTAAACGTTGTGAGAGTCTCTCGAAGCCTGAAGTCCCACAGCAATGGGTTCAAGAACAGCGACTGCCCTTCGACCATTCAGTTCCTAATCCAACCTGCACAATCCTAATCACTACAGTTTAGCAACACGGTGACCACTTTGCATTGCAATGGACTTCTTTTTTGTTCTGATTGTGGTTATTTCTTGTATAATTTTGTGTAATTTATTTTCAATTTATGTTTTTCTTGTGAATGTTGTGTCTCTGATACTGTGTGCTTGTGAAGCTGCTGCAAGTAAGTTTTTCCTTGCACCTATGTGTACACGTACTTGTGTACATGACAATAAACTCGACCTTGACTCCTTCCTCTCAGGCAATCCAACCATCCTCTGGGAGAACATACCCCCCTCGGAAATCCTCCAACCCTCCTCTTACCTTAACCCTCTGCCCTCATACCCCATCGTGGGAAAAGGATTCTTACAACCTACCCTTATCTACCCCCCTCACCGTTCGGTCTACCTCAGTAGGTCCCCTCCTCGGCCTCCTCCACTCCTGGGAAGACAAATGCAGCCTATCCGGCCTCTGCTTATAGCTGAACGCTCCAATCCAGGCAACATCCTGCTGAATCCCCTCTGCACCCTCTCCAGTGCAGTCACATCCTTCCTGCAGTGTGGTGACCAGAACTGTGCTCACTGCTCCAGTGGTAACCTAACCAATACTTTATGAAGCTGTAACATAACATCCCTGCTCTTATATTTACAACAGCTAATGAAGGCAGGCATCTCATATATCTTCCTCACCACCTACTGCCCAGTGTGTGATTGTTCTCTGGGAGTCTAAGTGGGAAATCAGAACGTGGATTAGAGGAGACACTAGGGACTGCAGACGCTGGTATCTGGAGCAACACTCAGTCTGCCGGAGGAACTCAGCGGGTGGAGCAGCGTCTGTGGCGGGGAAAGGAATTGTCCCCCCACAGATGCTGCTCGACCCGCTGAGTTCCTCCAGCAGATTGTGTGTTGCACGTGGAATGTAAGAACAGGGAGAGGCCGTCTAGCTCCTCAAGGACGATTCCCATTCCATGGGATTGTTGTTCATACGTGAGGTAGCTCCAAATATCCATGTTTCTAATCGTATCTTTGGTTAATTTTAATTGTTATCTGTGGAAAATAATTGTAAATTCCTAAAGTCCTTGGCACGGAGCAGTTCCCCAAACATCAGTCCTGAATTACCTGACTAATTTTTAGGCCAGTCCCAAACTCCCAGCCAGCAGCACCCAGTCCCCCTCCAGCCAACAACCTTGTAGCTTCAGTCACATCAACCTTTTAACGTTCTTCATTCAAGAATACGACCTCCTTGAAATTTAAACTCTGGTCAAACATCCAGTTTTCCCTCCGGGGCCGTGGTGTCCAAACTCGCTCCCAGTGATTCAGAAGGTGCAGGAGATACTCAGTGGGTCAGGCTGTGTCTGTGGGAAGAGAAACAGGGCCAGCGCAGCTGAGCTCCCTCATGCTAGGTGTTCCTGGAAGAGCAGTGGCAGCAAATTCAGCAAGTGAGAGTCAAAAAAAACTGCAGATGCTGGAAATAACTTTGTTTTTCTTCCCTCACGTTCCGCCCGACACACTGACTGTTTCCAGCATTTTCGGTTTTCATTTTAGATTTCCAGAATCTGCAGGTTTTTTTATTAATTTTTGCGGTGCTCCAAGTTTGATCGAACTGGGGCTTGTCCATGTATTCCATTCTCTCAAGAGGATCTTCTGATGAATTTATATCCCCAAGGGTACAGGAAAACGAATGGAATACCAGAAGGCAAGCAAAGGTTTGGTGAATAGTGAACATGAATCTTTGTCTCTATACCTCCACTGCTTTGAGTTTTACTCAGAAAATGCTCTTCCTCGAACCATTTTGGTTGACAGATTGAAACCCACTTGCTTATTTTTTTGAAATGCCGTGACTTTGTGTTTACCGAATCAGAATCGGCTTTATTATCGCTGACTTATACATAATGAGATTTGTTGTTTTGCGGCAGCAGTACAGTGCAAAGATATAAAATTACTGTAAATTACAAAAATAAATAATGCAACAAAAAGGAATAATGAGGCAATGCTCATGGGTTCACGGACCGTTCAGAAATCTAACGGCGGGGGGGAAGAAACCTGAATCGTTGAGTGTGGGTCTTCAGGCTCCTGTACCTCCTCCCCGATGGTAGTAACGAGAAGAGGGCATGTCCCGGGTGGTGAGGGTCCTCAGTGATGAAGGCGTCCTTGGTGGTGGGGGGGGTTGTACCTGTGATGGAGCTGGCTGAGTCTACAGCCCTCCGCAGTTACAAACACTGCTTACACTGTCACCTATCTTTGTGTCACCAAATGGACAATCGGCTTTCCGCCCCATGAATGCACCAAATCATTGAGATCCCATCACAAACTCCTCCGGAACCCAGTCATCACTTCCTGCCGATTTGATAACGCTCCCTTTACACCAGACGTACAGAGTCAAGACTACTGACCAACTCAGTAATTTATACAACGATATTCTCTCAAAGGCAGGGGTGAACTTAAATTCCTTACCAGTATGGTTGTATTGCTAAAGTTTCCAATTTCACCCATTTAGAGACATAGAGTCACACAGCACGGAAACAGGCCCTTCGGCCCAACTGGTCCATGATGACCAAGATTCCCATCTAATGTAGTCCCATTTGCCCACATTTGGCCCATATCCCTCTAAACCTTTCCTATCCAAGTACCATTTAAACATTGTTCATGTACCTGCCTCAACCACTTCCTCTGGCAGTTCCACATACAGACCACCCTCTGGGTGACATACTTGCCCCTCAGGTTCCTATTAATTCTCTCCCCTCCCACCTTAAATCTACGCCCTCTAGTTCCTGATTCCCCAACCCTGGGAAGAAGACTGTGAGCATTGACCCTGTCTCTGCCCCTCATGGCAGTCGACACGAGGGATCAACACTGACCCTCGACTGCTCAGACTGGAAGCTGCCATTCTGCTACCATTCAACCCATCGCACCTGGACTAGATTTTTTGTTACGTGAAAACCCGGAGAGTTGGCAAGTTTTTAATATTAGTGAACCTGGCCACAAGCCACGTCATTCTCCACAAAATGCCTGGAGTGCATTCCGTGGAAAATGTTTTGCAATGCCATTCGTTGGCCAGTGTGGACATCCCTGCTCGTTCTCTTCATGTCCCAACCCTCTCTACGAAATAAATGCAGACAATGCAAGAACAAAACAACGGCTGCAGCAACATTGTGGTTAAGTCACTAAACAAGCAACTGGACCATCCATCCGCAACAACTTCGAGTAATTAAACAGAGCAGTCATCACTGAAAAACTTGAGTAACTTTTTGAGTAGCTGTGAAACTACTGGATTTAGTATGAACCCATCCGGTCCACTCAGCCTGGAAGTGTCTCCAGGCCCCTGAGTTTGTTGAGTCATCGAGTCACGGAGTCACCCAGCACGGAAACAGGCCCTTGGTCCCAACTCAGTCATGCTGACCCTCCTGAGTCTGTCCTATTTGCCTGCATTTGGCCCCCTGTCCCTCAAAACCTTTTCTATCCACGTACCTGTCCAAATGCCTTTCAAACATTGTAATTGTGTCCATCTCTACGTCTTCCTCCGGCAGCTCGTTCCACACACCCACCACCCTGCGAGTGAAAAACCTACACCTTTAAATCTTTCCCCTCTCACCTCACAGCCGTGACCTCCAGTTTTAGACTCCCCTACCCTGGGAAAAAGACTGCGACTATTCACCCTGTCCATTCCCCTCATGATTTTAAGAACCTCCACAAGGTCACCCCTCAGCTGCTTAACGCTCCAGGGGAAAGAAGATGCCGTTGACTCTAAATGGTCGCCTCAGCACAGAGGTATGGACGAAGAGAGAAGGCTGTGGAATGAAAGGGCTTTAGTAACAAGGGTAGAAAATTGACTAACAGGAAACAGAGAGTAGTGTTGAAAGGTGGTTTTTTGGGCTGGAGGGAAGTATACAGTGGAGATTCCCCCAGGGTCAGTACGAGAAGCAATGTGTTTCCGTACATTTACTAATGACTTGGTGTACAGGGTGCAATTTGCATAAAACTTGGAACCACGGTGAACTGTATGGAGGATGGAACCAAACTTCAAGGAGGTAAGGTAAATGGAAATCAGGATAAACCTGTGGATGCTGGAAGTGTGGAACAAGAGCAGGAGGTTGCTGGAAACACCCAGCAGGTCAGGCAGCGTCTGTGGAGAGGGAAGCAGAGTTAACGTTTCAGGTCCAAGAGGCTTCATCAGAGTGGGGGTTGGGGTTGTCTGGGGGGTTGGGGGGGACATCTTTCAAAGAGGGAGCCTGAGACAAATTGGAAGGGGAGGAACTTGCAGGGGCCTGGGGAGAGGAGGCCGGGGGTGGGGGGGGGTGGGATTCCCTGGGTTGCCCCCCACACAGAGCCACGGGCCGAGTGGCCTCCTCTGTGCGGCGGGGTTCTCTGATCCCAGGACTGCTCGGGCCAGGCCTTGGGCGGTGGAGACCTGCCCATCAGGGTTCACCGGGGTCAGTCACTGGACACCACCCTTAGTGGGAGAAGGGAGGGAGTGAGGACAACGGTCACATGTCTATGCTCACACCAGGCCCAGCTCACACCAGGCCCAGCTCACACCAGGCCCTGCTCACACCAGGCCCAGCTCACACCTGACCCTGCTCACACCTGACCCTGCTCACACCAGTCCATGCTCACACCTGACTCTGCTCACACCTGACCCTGCTCACACCAGACCCCTCTCACACCAGGCCCTGCTCACATCCGGCCCTGCTCACACCAGTCTATGCTCACACCTGACCCTGATCACACCGGACCCCACTCACACCAGACCCTGCTCATACCAGGCCCAGCTCACACCTGACCCTGCTCACACACGACCTTGCTCACACCAGCCCATGCTCACACCAGACCCTGCTCACACCATACCCCATTCACACCGGACACTGCTCACACCAGGCCCAGCTCATACCAGGCCCAGTTCACACCTGACCCTGCTCACACACGACCTTGCTCACACCAGCCCATGCTCACACCAGACCCTGCTCACACCAGACCCTGCTCACACCAGGCCCTGCTCACACATGACCCTGCTCACACCAGACCCTGCTCACACCTGACCCTGCTCACACCAGACCCTGCTCACACCAGGCCCTGCTCACACCTGACCCTGCTCATACCAGATCCTGCTCACATCAGGACCTGCTCACACCAGACCCTGCTCACACCAGGCCCTGCCCACATCCGACCCTGCTCACACACGACCCTGCTCACACCTGACCCTGCTCACACATGACCCTGCTCACACCAGACCCTGCTCACACATGACCCTGTTCACACCAGACCCTGCTCACACCTGACCCTGCTCACACATGACCCTGCTCACACCAGACCATGCTCATACCAGACCCTGCTCACACCAGGCCCTGCTCACACCCGACCCTACTCACATCAGGTCCCCCTCACACTAGGCCCTGCTCACATCAGTCCCTGCTCACACTAGACCCTGCTCATACCAGGTCCTGCTCACAACCACCCCTGTTCACACCAGCCCAGCTTGTATCATCCTCAAACAAGACAAATATTGAGCTGAGGTTATTGAATTGCTGGAGTCTGTTAATCAGTGAACAGGAACTAGTTCCCTTGGCAAACCATCCTTGAAAGGCTGCAACCTGTTTGCTCAGAGATCTGTTTACCAGCAAAGGGGCTTTTCGGTGAACGATTGTCCTTTGAAAAACAAACACACCCTCTAATTCTAGCAGGGCTCATTTTGTACTGAAAATAAACCAGATATCCAGAGCAGAGATGTGCATGTGAAGATCCCTCTCCAATGCCCCATTATCCAGAGGTGGGAGTTAGCTGGTACGGTGTGTCGGTAAGAAAGAGGCAGTCAGTACAAATGCGGGAAGTTGGCAATGTTAGCAATACAACTGTATCAGTGAGAAAGGTAATTACATTCAGGTTAAATACGAAGTAAAGCTCTCTCTCTCTGCACAGACCCACCTGCCAAGGGCCCATACATCAAGGACTAGTTTGGGAGAAAATCCTTCACACTCAATCACAAGAACAGCAGGAAACAGGAGCAGGTGTCGCTCACTCAGTCTACCAATACAATCACGGCCGACCTTCTCTAGCAGTTCCCCATCACCCCCAACTCCCCGACCTTCCAAATATTTATCCATCTGCACCTTAAGTACATCGAATGACCTAGCTCCCACCAGCCTCAGGGGCAGAGAATTCCAGAGATTCACCTCCCTCCGAGAGAAGACATTTCTACACACCGCCAGTTTAAACAACAGGGCCCTTATTTTGTTGCTACGTCCTCTTGTCCGTGAATCTCCCACGAGTGGAAACGTCCCAACATCTACCCTGTCAAGCCTCTTTAGGATCTTATATGTTGAATAATTTCACTGCTCATTCTTCTCAACTCCAAAGCTGTGCCGAACATGTCCCTACCTTAGAAATTACTAGCCCTCTTACCCACAGCCCTCTATTTTTCTCAGCTCCACGTACCTATCCAACAGTCTCTTAAAAGACCCCATCGTATCCACCTCCACCACCGTTGCCGGCAGCCCATTCCACGCACTCACCACTCTCTGAGTAAAAAAAAACTTTCCCCGGACATCTCCTCTATATCTACTCCCCAGCGCCTTAAACCTATACTCTGATGCATTTATAAGTATCTGGATGTGCACTTGAATCGCCAAGGCATAGAAAGCTACAGATGAAGTTCTGGTAAATGGGATTGGTATAGACAGGTACTTGGTCAGCATGGATATTGTGAGCCAAAGGGCCTCTCGCTGTGCCATGTGACTCTGTTAACCTTTGCGAAAGAGGGTTGCGTGCACGTCCTTACTGGAAATGATGAGGAATGTCAAATGCATTCCAAATGAAAGAATAAAATGTTTTATTGTAAGGGTGAGATGAAAGGTGAAAATAATGCTAAAACCCCTCATCATATTACACTCCTCTGTCAGAACATCCTCTTTTGTTTCTCGTCTTTCTTATTTAACATTCAGACAAATAATTTGAGGTCAGTGCAATCACAGCACATTTTAGACGATTGGGATGAAATCACATACACTCCATTCAAAAGTGATAGCAACACAAATACTCAGGGGAACTGTATGCAAAGAACTTCTATAATTTTCAGATCAAACATATTTATTGGACCCCTCTGCCAACCCTATTCACACACCCACCCACTCCACACATGCTAGTTTTTGAATATACGTGCATGACTTGGTTCTTACTAAATCAAGATAAAGTATCAGAGTGATTAAGATGCTGCCACACACTGACTTTGGAAGCTCAGAAAGCAGAGTCAACAATACATGACTATTTTTGGTACAGATTACATACCGAGGTCAGGATGTGATTAAAGTAGCAGCTGATAGTGCATTTCGCTGTAGATCAGTCTATTTTAAGCAACACTCAAAAAGTACACTTGCATTCAGCCTTGTGCGAGCTTAGATTGATTTCATCAATGTCACTTAACCTTACCCAAGATAAAAAGAAAAACCCACTGATGGCAAGAATAATTGCAAAACCACCAAAGTGACTTTCTTACCTTGACAATCTCACAGTCCACATTTGACTCCATTGCGACTGCTTCTATTTTTTCTCTGCATATTGACCCCAGGCTGGTCATACCCACATCCCAATATTTTTTCAGAACAGCCAGATCATTCTCACTAAACTGTGTACGATCCTGCAGCTTAAATAAAAAGAGAAAACTTTGTATGGAGAAACAAAAATATAAATTATGCAATGAATACCTGT
>JAUZTB010000082.1:10648889-10660734 GCA_034780895.1 Rhynchobatus australiae | reverse complement strand
AGCCCTCCAGTTCTAGACTCCCCTGCCCTGGGAAAAGATCCTATCTCTGCCCCCTCATAATTTTATAAACCTCCATAACGTCGCTCCCTCAAGCCTCCTACCTTCCAGTGAGAATAAACCCTGCCTAACCCAGGCTATAACGACAGCCTCCATTCCAGGCACGATCCTGGTGTGGTGGGGAGAGGGAGAGGTGGGATGGGGGAAGTATATTACGGGAACACACCGACTTAAGGCAGGAGTGCATGGGGGGAAGATAATTGTGCTGGGACGTTGGAAGTCCGGGGGTCGGGTCTCTACGCTGGAAATTGGACCAATCGGATTTCAGTACCTGTGTGATTGGCTCAAAAGGAACACCGCCCTTGATTGACATCTAAGTAAACCAATCACCATGGCCCGTAGGCTTCCCCCTCATCCAATCAGTTTTTGAACCTGCCCTTATTAGGCGACAGAGGTTAGAAAAGGGAGAACGGGCAGGTGAAGGTGTTTTTAGCTCAGACGATCGTTCACCGGCGGCGAACGTGAGTAGAACCGGTAATAACCGTGGATTTGGTCGCCTGCTCGTAGTTTTTGAACGTCAGCTCTTAATTTGGCGGTTTTTTTGTGATGTTGATTGATAAATTGAGGAGCCAATCACAGCGCGGCCTGTCGGCAGAGCCGGCCAATGAGGAGAGGGCGTGGGCGGGACGTCGGGCGGCGCGGGCTGTCGGTCGGGGAGACGCCGGACAATCGCCGTCCATCCGTGAGTGCCGGGCGGTGGCGGCGGGGCGCGACCGGCGGGGATGCAGCGGCCCGGCCCGACCCAACCCTTCCCCCTGTGCGGCCGCCCGGATCGCGCGGGCAGCGGCGGCCGCGGAGCCGCGATCTTACCGGGCTGCGTGAGGGGCCTCCGGTCCGGGGTGGGAGGTCCCGGCCGGGCAGGGCTTCCGGTTTGTGTGTGCCCGGGGAGGGAGGGGGGCCGGGGGAAGTGGAGGGGGGAGGGGTCCGAGGCGTCGGTGGCCGGGGCCCAGGGAGGGGGGGGGGGTGGCTGGGGCACGGGAGTGGGGGAAGGGTGTCCGGGGAGGGAGGGGAGACCCCCGGGGCGTTGGTGGACGGGGCCTAGTGGAGGGGAGGAGGCGCCCGGGGTATTGGGGCCCGGTGAGGGAGGGGGCCAGAGGCGCCGGTGGCCGGGGCCCAGGGAGTGGGGGGACGTCGGGCCCCTGGGAGGATGGCGACCGGGGCGTCAGTGGCCGGTGTCTGGGTCGAAGAGCCTGCTGACCGGCACTGGGAAAGGTGTGCAGTGGTGGGGGGACAGTCGGTGTGGGTATGTTGGAGAGAGACCAGCACTGATGCCTTCGGGAGGCGCTGGGCAGGGACAAGAGGGCCTGGTGTCGCTTCATAATTGTCACATGTACCAAGTTACGGTGGAAAACTTTTGTCTGCATGCTATCCAGACAGATCATTCCAAGCACTAGTATGTCAAGGGGGTAGAAAAGGAACACAATATAGAAAATAGTGTTGCAGAGCAGGTAGGCAAAGTGCAAGGAGGGCATTTGATCTCGTGTAACTGTATTTCAAGGAACACTGAATGCGTCAGCCTGGCTGATCAGGAGCTCAAAAGGTTCTGAGTCCAAAATTTGGCTCGGTGACCATTGATGGGTGGTTTAGTGGCTGCAATGGTGCAAAAGGCTGGACAGGAGACACAAGAGACTGCAGGTGCTGGAATCTGGGGCAGCATGCAGTCTCCTGGAGGAACTCAATGGGTTGAACAGCATCTGCAAGTGGGGTAGGAATTTTCAGGTCGAGAGGTTAAGTCTGTATTCTGTGGAGTTTAGAAGAATGAGAGGGTGACCTTATTGGTAATTGGTTTATTGTTGGCATGTGTACTGAGATATAGTGAAAAGCTTTTGTTTCCTTGCTATCCAGATGGGTTATTCCATGCAAAGTATGTCGTGGTAGTACAGAAGAGGGGGGGGCGTGCACGGGGACCAATGTAGCAGTTACGCAGGAAGTGCAGGTTGACAAAATGCAAGGGTCATAACTAGGTAGATTGAGAGATCACGTGTTCATCTTCCTCATACAAGAGGTCCATTCAAGAGTCTTGTAACAGATTCTATTCTGCTGTCATAAGACTCTTGAATGGACCTCTTGTACATAAAATTCTAAGGGGACTTGACAGAGTTAAGTTCAGATGAAGGATCTAGACTGGAAATGTTGACTTTCCATTTCCCTCCATAGATGCTGCCTGACCTGCTGAGTTCCTCTGGCATCTTGGGTTTTTTGCTCCAGATTCCAGCATCTGGAGTTTCTGTCTCCATTTGCCAGGTTGAGATATTTCCTCCAATAGGGAAAGTAGCTACAGAATAAGGAGCTGGTCATTTGAACCTGAGGGGCATAGTCATTTCTTCTGAGGGTGCTGAATCTTGAATTCTCTGTCCCTGAGGGTCAGACATCATTAGATATATTTAAGGTGGAGATAAATAAATATTTGAAAGACCAAAGAATTGAGGGCCATGGGGAACAGGCACAGAAGAGGGGTTGAGGCCAGCACAGGTCAGCCATGGTCATATTGATTGGCAGGGCAGGCTTGAGGGACCCAGTGCCTTGCTCTTATTTTCTTGTGGTGTCTTGTTTTCCATCCCTGTGTTCATTATCTGCCACTTCGCACTGCTGTTGTGCTACATTTGTGATCACTCAACCAGTGCATTGATGGTATCTTTCAGTCTACGATTTTTTTCTATCAATCATGCTGTTGATTTTGGTATAATTAGCAAACTCTTCAGCCTATCAGTTGCTTTCACCCAAGAAAGTGGTGCTGTGGAATTTGCTGACTGAAATGAATTGAAGTCAGAAATTCTCATATCTTTTTACAGACAAGTACCCTGGATGAGCACGTGCACTGTTGTACCCTGCAGAATAAGTCTGAAGAGTGGGGATTGCAATGTGGCATGAAGGGTTTTATTTTGTGCCGGCTTCTAGAGCTTGTGATAGGCTTGCTTGTGGTCTCCATAGTCAGCACTAGACTCTCATTGTTCACTGTCATAAATGAAAAGGGCCCAAGTAAGGGTTTTGTGTGATCTTTAGTTATTGTTTTGTGGACAAAGCCAAAATCCTTTTGGATTTATTAAATTTCACAAGTTGCTATGGTTGGCTTTAAATTTGTGATTTCTGGGTCAACTTTTGCTTTCCTGCAGTGATCTGTTTGTTGATCTTCTGTAGCAGTGAAGAAATTTGTCTTGCAGTGACTGACTTCAGGCCCTGACTGATCTTTTTTCTCATTTTGAATTTCGTTTAGTTCAGTGAAGAGCCATGTCTGTCCAGGACACCCGTCCAAACCACACCATCTACATCAATAATCTGAACGAGAAGATTAAAAAAGATGGTAACTATTTGGAGAGCATCTGAAGCAACTGCACCTTGAGTTAATGGGTTGCACATCCGTGCATTTGATGACAGGGTTACGGAGGATGGCATGGAAACTTAGTTCAAAAGCAGGCCATTTGACCCAATTGGTTCATATCCAGTTACTGTTTTCCATTATCCCATGTATTTATCAACCTCAATTATCGAGGAGAATTGAACTGTTACCCATTGTAGCAAATCCCAACTTGTACTGTTTGGGGTAAATAAATTTCCCCTGACTATTAGACTTGTATATATTTGGAGCTACCGACAGTCCAAAAAAATTTCTCCATCTGTCTCTTCTTAAACTCTTTCATAATTTTAAATTCTTCCCTTGGCTCACCACTTGTTTAAGGGAGAATAGCCCCGTCAATTCCATCCTTCCTTGTAGTTAATACTCTAGTAGCATGATTCGTGCATCCCTAGTACCTCAGTTCTTGTATTATGGGGACCAGCACTGTGCCCTGTGTGACTTCATGTGTCAGCAACAGTGTTTGTCATTACCCTGTACACAATGAACTTAAACTACAGCAGTGATTAAGGTCTGATGACACTTGTAATTCTGTGCTGAGTTGAAACAAAAGCTGATTGATGTTCTGTCTCCAGAGCTGAAGAAGTCGCTCTATGCAATCTTCTCCCAGTTTGGCCAGATTCTGGACATCCTTGTCTCCAGGAACCTGAAGATGCGGGGCCAGGCCTTTGTCATTTTCAAGGAAGTCAGCAGTGCTACCAATGCCCTGAGGTCTATGCAGGGGTTTCCGTTCTACGACAAGCCGATGGTGAGTTCCTCCTGGTTGTGCTCTGTTCTTGGGCACACGAAAGTGCGATGCTCAGCCTTTTGCTTTCATTTCAATTGTCTGCTAATGTGATTGGGCTGCAGTTGACCCAAGTGAAAAGAAATGAAGTCACAAATGAGACATTCGACCCACCTAGTCTGAGCTGGTGTGTGTGGTCCACACAAACAACCTACTGCCCAATTAACCCTATCAGTTTAAACTGTTACTTTCTCCTTCCTGTGCTTATTTTTACCTTGGATGCCCTTCAACTGCTTCAGGATGTAGCAAGTTCCAGTTTGAACCAAAGCTTTGATAAAGGTCTTGGCTCTTGTCAGCAGGCCTTTCCCCACTTGTTAGCTTGAGAGATTTGCAGCTGGTAATCTTTCCTTTTCTCTGCTACTATAACTTGTGTCCTCCATAGAAGTTTTTCTTTGCTGCAGATCAAATGAAAGTGTTGCTCCTGCACCAGGGGTTTTAACTACAAGGTCCAATTTGCCCTCATGTGGCATTCCAGTAGTTTAATGCAACTTTCTTCTCCCCCATTCCCCCCCCATCAACAGCGGATCCAGTATGCAAAAACAGATTCTGATATCATAGCCAAGATGAAGGGCACCTACGTGGAACGTGACAGGAAGAAGGAGAAGAGGAAGGTGAAGGCCCCTGAACCTTCTGTCAACAAGAAGGCAAATGCCCCACCAACAGCCAATGCTGTGCCCCCTCCTGTCTCGGTAAGTGTGACCATCTGAACTTGTTGGGAATCAAATTACCTGCTTATTCACTAGCTGGATGAGCTGTGCAAGTCTCTTACTTTGAGGTGACAATAAAGTCAATTGAGTTTATTGGTATGTGCATGGTACATGTGTGCACAGGTGCCATGAAAAACCTTCTTGCAGCAGCATCACAGGCACATAGCATCAGATGCAGAACATTCACAAGAAAAACAAATTATACAAGAGAGAACACAATTGGAACAAAAAAACAGTCCATTGTAGTCAAAGTGGTCATGGTGTTGCTATACTGAGGTAGTGATTAGTGTTATACAGGTTTGTTCAAGAGCCACATAGAGAAAAGACTGTATGCTGATGGGGCAATCTGGGTCCGTCACTGGTCCTGCTGATGAATTCTGAACCATCCCCTGTCCACGTTGCCAAGCCATAGGTGAACCCTGATTGGTGTTGATCAGCTAACTCTGAAAGGGCCCTTCCAGTCAGCTGGACACTTGGTGTCTTTTCCTAGTTAATCTAAACACTTATGTTTTTCACTTGATTTTTAGAATTGGCTTTTGTTAATGTTAAAAGTTGTTTCTCAAAGTTGAGTTTATTGTCATATGCACAGGTGCAATGGAAGAGTACTTGCAGCAGCACAACAGGCACACATAATCAGCACTTACAAGAAAAACATTGGATTATACACTTTTTTTTACAAGAGAGAAAACAATTAGAACAAAAGTCCATTTTAGTGCAAAGCAGTATAGTATTGCTAAACTGTAGGTGATTTGGGTTTTGTTCTTAAAGAACAGTCACAGTTGGATGGTGTTAACTTTGTCTTGCTGCTTGAATTGTTGCATTTAAAACTAGTTTACCTGCTGTGCTACTGGATAATGTCCAGTTTGACTTGGAAGTGAATTTTTATTGGAACTTGAGCAATTGGCTAGGTTGAAACCAGAGTAAAGCCACTGGAGTCGTCAGTCTTCCTCCGTGCTCTCAGTTCCCTTGCTGTGTACTGATCTCAATGGAGTATTCTGGGATATATCGTATCAACTCGCTTTGTGTTCTTGGGAACTAAGCTTCAGCCGTGGGTTACCTCCACGTTGACTCTTGCCTTTGATATTCAGTGCCCTATAGGTTTCGCCATCTCGGGCTCTACTTCCCAAAGTGTCTTCATGTTTATACAGTCATGGCAATGTTTAAGTGGACAGCTGGGTTCTGCAGCTGAAACTGGGTCTGTGATGGGGGCAAGACTGCTGTCAGCAGTGGGTGGGGGGGTGGGTAGTGTTAACACTATTTGTTGCTCTAAAATTTACTGCTTGGTGAACCAGTCTCTGCTACTCATTGCTGTGTGTTTGTCCCAGGGCATGCCTATGATGAGCCAAGCCCCACGGATGATGCCGATGTCAGGGCAGCCTCCCTACATGCCCCCACCTGGGATGATGCCTCCACCTGGGATGGCACCTGGCCAGATGCCACCAGGTTCCATTCCTCCTGGCCAAATGATGCCTGGCCAGATGCCACCACCTGCTCAGACGGTAAGTGTCCAGTTGGTATTTGAGGAATGTAGAACAGTGCAGCACAGTAGGGCCCTCCAGCCCATGATGTTGTGCTGACCTATATAAACCTTATCCACACTCAATCTATCCCCCCCCTCTCCTTCACCTCCCATAATCCTCTAATTTTTCTTTCATCCATGTGCCTATCTAAGAATCTCTTAAATGACCCTATCTTATTGGCCTCTACCACCACCACCACCCCCTGACAATGTATTCCAGGCACCCAGCCCACTTTATATAAAAAAAACCTCTGACATCTCTCTGAACTTTCCTCCATGCACCTTTAAATGGATGACCTCTGGTATTGGCCATTACTGCTCTGGGAAAAAGATGCTGGCTGTCCACTTTGTCTATGCCTCAAATAATCTTATATACTCTATCAAGTTGCCTCTCATCCTCTGCTCTAAAGAGAAGCTCTGACTTGTTCAACCTCTCTTCATAAGATATGTTCTCCAATCCAGGCAGCATTCTTGTAAATCTCCTCTGCACTTTCTCCAAAGCTTCCACATCCTTCCTGTAATGTGACCAGAACTGAACACAATATCCCTAGTGTGGTCTAACCAAAGTCTTATGGAGCTGCAACATTACCTCTCAGCTCCTGAACTCAATCCCCCAGCTAATGAAGGCCAGCACACCATATGCTGCCTTAACCACCCTGTTAACTTGCACAGCTACTTTGAGGGATCTGTGTACTTGGACCCCAAAGATCTGTTCCTCCACACTACTAAAAATCCTGCTATTAACCTTGTACTCCCACCTTCAAGTTTGATCTTCCAAAGTGTATCACTTCACCAGATTGAACACCATCTACCACTTCTCCCCTGAGCTCTGCATCCTGCCTATATCCCATTGCAACCTATGACAACCTTCTGCACTATCTACTACACCACCAACCTTCATGTCATCTGCAGACTTACCAACCCACCCTTCCACTTCATCCAAGTCATTTATAAAATTCACATGGAGATGAAAGTACAAATACCCTCAGAATTGTAGACGAACTCTTAGCTTGGCAATTGAAAAATTCCTGGAGAAAAGCCCTCATTATGTGATGAACTTCCTTAGTGGCTTTCCACCCTACCCAGTGAGTGCACACTCGCCACTGGGTGTTTAAGTGTGTGCTTTGTTCTTGGGGAACCCTGCACAAGTCGTAAAGAAATGCTCTGCCCTGTTAAGATTGTTTTACAGAATTGTTTCTAAATATTTACTTTGTTGCTCTCTGATTTAGAATTAATTGACCCAAATTAAAATCCCATGTCATCCTTTTTGTTAAAACTGGGATTCTTCCACTTGGGGTCCACTGCCATTGTTCATTTCTGCTAACCACTCGAAGCATCCCATTATGCAGCCGGGCTCTGCCTGAGCTGGACTACCAAGCTTAAGGTTTAACTTTTGGAGTGAAGCGGTCATTCAAGGGCTTGTGGCACTGAAAGCAGAGAAATAGCATGGGACGTGCAGGTGGGGCAGTTTCTTGAGTGGAGTCACAGTGCAGTCTCCTGTGGTGAGAACGACTTGCTTGGAACTTAACTGCCTTTTTTTTTTGTTCTCCAGGTGTCTGAAAATCCACCCAATCACATCCTCTTCCTGACCAACCTGCCTGAAGAGACCAATGAGTTGATGCTGTCTATGCTTTTCAATCAGTAAGTATTAGAAGGGGCAGACGTGCAACTGAGATGGGTGCTGGAGGGTGTGGGGTTGGCGGGGGCAAGGATGGGGAGGTTTGCATTTGGATCTGAGGTTCCCAGAGTGAAGGAAGGTGCCAATTCCCCTTGCCCCTTCTGACCTTCCAGCTTGTGGGAGAGGCTGAAAATCAAACAAAAAACTGCAGATGGAAATCTGAAATAAAGACAATGCACAGCAGATCAGGCAGCATCTGTGGAGAGAGAAATGGTTAATGTTTCAGGTCGAAGACCCTTTTTCAGAAAGTAAGAAGGTGGGCACCTTCTGGAACTGCACCTTGGTTTCCTTGCTTCTGAGGGTGGGTCTTTGACGTTAAACTCTGTTCCTCTTTCCACACTCACTTCCTGACCTGCGTGTTTCCAGCATTTTCTGGTTTTTGTTGGAGCTGTTGTCCTTCAATGCTTGTTCCATTGTATCTCCCATTTTAACCTTCATATGTAGTCCCCAGGAGCAGTCTCATTCTATTCCAGGAACTCATCAAATTTGGCTGAAGGGTTATGGGTTAAAACAAAGTTCTTTTGGGGTGGAGGGGCTGAAAATGCTCAGTGGGTCAGGCAGCATGTGGAGAGAGAGGAATGGTTACGGTTTCTGAAAACCCAGGGACCCTTTATGTGGGAAGAGGCTTCTTACTGGGCTGTCATTATGTATTTTTATCATGGTATAGCAAAGATCTTTGCTGTTAATGTGCCAGCCATTGCTCAGCGGTAGCCTTCTGCTCTGTGTCAAAGGATGGTTTGAGTTCATGTCCCCATTCTCCCCCCCTCCCAGTCGAGCAGCAGGGCAAGGTCTGGGCTGACTGAGTGTCATGCAGCCTCTCATGGTATCAGATGTGTTGAGCTCTGGTCTACACACATCAAATAAATCCATACCACAGTTGAAGATTGGGGCATTCTCCCAGTGTCCTAGACAATATTGATCCCACAATCGGCATCACTGAAAACACTTCATCTGTCGTTTTCACATCATGGATAGCAAGCTCCCACAAAAGTAATTTGTTTACCTGGCTTCCTATGTTACAACAGTGACTTTACTTCAGAGTACTTTAGATGTACAAGCACTTTGGAACCACCCTGACAGAGGTGGATGGTGCTGGGGTTGGATGGTTGCCTTGTGCTCCACTGAGCTTCTACCTCTTCGTCTCCAGGTTCCCTGGGTTTAAGGAAGTACGTTTGGTCCCCGGTCGCCACGACATCGCCTTTGTGGAGTTTGATAATGAGGTCCAAGCTGGCGCAGCGCGCGACGCTTTGCAGGGATTCAAGATCACGCAGTCAAATGCAATGAAGATCTCCTTTGCAAAGAAATGAGGGTTCGAGAGGATCGAACCGGTTAATTTTGGCTTTGCTTTCAAAGCCCTTTCATGTTTTTATATAAATAGTGCAGTAAATGGTTTGTGTATTAGACTCAAGTTCAGGTGCCTCAGGTAAGTGAGGGTGAAGAGCCCCTTGGGTTCACCTTGCTCCTTGGGAGATCCATCCTGCCCCAGTGGACTCTCCACAAGAGTTCCAACATCACATAGACCCCGTGTGAATGTGGCTGCCTCCTCCTGGAGTGGAGCTGAGTGTACAGTCAGGACTACAGATTGTGTTGTGGGTGTTGCATCCTCTCCTTGGCCACATACATCAACCTGAATCACCCCATTTCCTTTTCAAATGATATCCAGAAACTGGTAATGGCCTTAACTGTGACAGAAGGAACTGGATGGAGCTGCTTCTCCCCTCTTTGCGTTTGTGTGCCCTGTTGTGGCTGTAGCTTTGAGTGGATGAATGTCTGTGTCTGACTGAGGCAAGTTTGTTTAATCGCACCAAGAAAGCTGTTCACCCAGAGTCTCAGTGACATTGCACCTGGAGCTTTCCAGTAGAATTAAAATGTTTTTTTAAAACCTGCTGTGTGTTTGTTGATCTTCTGAGCTCTGGTTTTTAGTTGGGCAGTCAGCCTGTTTAGTCCCCTTGCACAGTTTTATCTGTTCAGCCCCACAGGTTTCAGCTTCACCTGAGATTCCTCCACCATTGATTTAATGGTGTCTGTTAGCCTTTTATTCCTCCACCAAGCCCCTCTATGCTCAGCTGCATTCCTCCTATTTATCATGTCAATTCCATGTGGTATCAAGTTCCACACTGTGAAAACATTTCTTCTAAATTTATTTGAATTGATGGACTTGTATTTATTGCCTCTTACTCATCTTTACAGATCCTTTCTGTGGTCTTTTTTCTTGCTGTTTCCAGTCTGTTCCTCTTCTCCCCACAGTGGGATTTCTGATGGCATCTAAAACTTGGTATTTCTTGGGTCTAATGGTCATCTCAAGTTGCAAAAGAATCCAGTGTCTCCTATGGTGTCCATATCCTCAAACTCTCCCCACCACCAGATTGACCCATGCCCTGTAAAATGACTTGCTTTGACTGTCTTTTCCACAACCAAGGTTTCCCCTCCACTCCGGCAGGACTCATGACTGTGTGCATCCAATTCCCTCACACTTCTACTCTCACCTGCTTCCTCACCCACACAGCTGCAATACCCTTCCCTTGTCCTTGGCTTCTTGAGTTCCTTGGTGAGTCAAAGATGACTCACTTCCACTTCCTGGGGGTTTGGAGTTCAGAGTGATGTGGGATCTGCATCAAAGGTGGGACAGTGAAACTTGATGGGGTGGGTAGATGGATGTTGAGTGTTCTTTATTGTAGCAGATGCTCCTCCACCAGTTTGAGTATCCCTGCCCCAGGGCTTCCTATTGTATTGGAGCAGGTGTTTCACAATGAGGCTTTGAGGGCTACCTTGAAGTTATTTTCCACATTAGCTTGGCTCTAGTTGCGCAAGGTGGTAGGCATGTGGCTGATGCAGATCCTTGTTACTGGGGCTATCCTGGGAGGGGCCATTAGCCTATCCTGAAGGAGAGAGGAAAATGTTACAAATTGACCCACAGCAGGTATCATTCAGGACTGGACATTACTGGGCTCGAATCCAGATTCAGATCAATGTGCTAGTTGGTACAGGGCACAGTACTGATGGGTTGACCAATAAAACATCTGCAGATGCTGGAAATCTGAAACAAAATACAACAGCAAATACTAGGGGTTGTCAGGAAGGAAGTGCATATCAAGAGGGAAACAGTTAATGTTTTAGGTCAATGACACTCCATCAGAACAGGAACAGTGAGAAACAGTGTCATTTGTGTTGCTGAGGACAAAGGGTGGACAGAACAGGGAATGTGTGGTGGGGGAGACCAAGGTGGATGCAATGCTTGAGGAGCCATCACAGGACAAATGAAGGGTGGGTGCAGAAACAGAGGGTGGTCCTGGAACTGAGGCTGTACATGGTAGTTACTGGAAATCTGAATCTGTGGAGAGGGTTCAGTAGGATGGAGAATTGGTGACAGGCAGCTGGAGGCTCAGGGTCACTCCTGCAAACTAAACAAAGGTGTTCTGCGAAGCAGTCACCCAATCTGCATTTGGTTCCTTTCAATGCCCTGTGTACAATATGCTGTGGCAACTACACTTCAAATGTATCCTATCGCATTCTGGGGTGTCATGGGATGCTATGGAAGTTTTATAGACCATAGAAAACTACAGCGCAGAAGCCAGGCCATTTGGCCCTTCTAGTCTGTGCTGAAACATTCTGCAAGTCCCATTTACCTACACCCAGCCCATAACCCTCCAGACCGCTCCTGTCCATGTATCCAATTTACTCTTAAAAGTTAAGAGTGAGCCTGCATTTACCACATCAGGTGGCAGCCCGTTCCACACTCCCACCACTC
>JAUZTB010000082.1:10026707-10039958 GCA_034780895.1 Rhynchobatus australiae | reverse complement strand
TGGGGATCTGTGGTGATGGGTGTTGCCTTCCTGAGGCAGCGCCTCCTGTAGAGACCACCGATGGTGGGGAGGGATGTGCCCGTGATGTACTGGGCTGAGTCCACCACTCTCTGCAGCTTCCTATGTTCCTGCGCACTTGAATTGCTGTAATTGCTGTTATGAACAATGACCAGACTGGGCACAAAGGGACAGGAGAGATCACAGAGTTTCTCCACTGTTTAATTACCTGTCACTGCCTATTTAACGAGAATTCTGGAGGCTGGAATCTAAACTTCATTTAGATGCCTCCTCCTGTTCTGCTGAACATAATAGTGCAACGACAGAGACCAGCTGATGTGCAGTTAAATGATCAGATCTATGTGGGTCACTGTCACCTCCTCATACAAATATTTAAAGTTTCTTCCCTGCAAGGGCAGTGCATGTCCTGAACCGGGGCTTCAGGCAGTGAAAGGTTTGTGGTATACCCTGGTTTGTGGTATACCCTGCTTTGTGGTGTGTGATTGCCCCCTAGTGTCTGTGCTGGGACTTGCTGCACCTGGTCTCTGAGCCCAGACACAATCCGGAGGAGAACTCTTGACCGTGCAGCACTGAGTGATGAGCGATAGCGGATCAGTGCAGATGAAAATGATAACTGCAGAGATACAAACAGGAAATTGCTTTGCTATCATTTCTTTTAAGTTATTGCACAAAAGCAAGATCCCTTCCCGGAATGTCCCAGGAGATCACTGCCCTTGGGTTATTGGAAAAGCTGCCACGTTCACACAAACGTTCAGTGGTCCAGCACAGACAGAGGCCAGTCAGTCCATTAAAGACCAATCCCAATAGTCTCACTTAGTCCAGGTCAAAGAGCACACTAGCTGGCCTGTTTTTTGTTGTCTTGGCAGCCTCCGAATTTGTGAGGGATTTGTAGACAGCAAGATAAAGGAAGAAAGCAGTGTGGAGGTAGACAGACAGAGAGCTAAACAGTGCCAGAGAATGAGAGGGCTCAAAGAGGGAGAGCAAAATGGAGGGAGAGGGACAGGTTAGTGAGAGAGGAGAGCAAGCGAGTCAGATAGAGCAAGTTAAAGTACACAGAGCAGTATTTTCCATGTGACACAGGAGGCCATTCAGCCCTTGGAGTCGATGCCAGCTCTCAGAGCGACCCTGTAACTTTTCCTCTCTCACCTGGCCAACAACTCCCCTCACCCACGCTGGGGGAAGTTAAGTGGATAATTAACCAACCCGCACGTCTTTGGGATGTGGGAGGAAACTGGAGCACCAAGGGGGGAAACTTACAGAGTCACAGATAGAACGTGCAAACTCCACACAGACAGCACCCAGGGGTCAGGATCGAACCCGGGTCGCCGGAGCTGTGAGGCAGCGGCTCTACTCACTGCAGAACCCAGAAAGAGGCACATCAATAAAGCCAGAATGATAATAGTGAGCCAGGGTGCAATGAAATTCCTTGCCCGCGTGAAGCTCACAGAGTAAACACTGGACGTGGTAATGAAAAATGCAACATAAATACAATGAGTACAAAACAACAGAACGGTGCAAAGACTGAAGTACCGCAAGAAGAGATGCAAAAGTGACAACAGAATGAAGAACAGATAAGTAAGAACAGAGTCCAAGAACATGGCAGCACCACCGGGAAGGGGGTGTGAGAGGTGAGGGGTTCAGGAGTCTGACAGCAGTGGGGAAGAAACTGTTCTTGAGTCTGGATGTCCGGGGCTTTCAAGCTCCTGAATCTTCTCCCAGAAGGTAGCAGAGAGAAAAGGGAATGGCCCAGACAAGACATCCTTGATGATACCGTCAGCCTTCCTGAAGCAACACACAGTGAAGACGGACTGGATGGAAGGACACGACAAGCTCGTGCGGACTGGGCTGTGTTTACCGCTCTCTGCAGGTTCTGTCAGTCCAGACCAGAGCAGTTACCATACCAGGCTGAGATGCAACCCATCAGGATACTTTCTACAGCACATTTGTGGAAGTCCGGGAGAATCCTTGTGGACAAGCTGAATCTTCTCAGAATAGTTACTGGTTTCAAGCCTGTGGTTCAAAATGTTTTCCACTTAAGACGTCAAAATTGTTTTTCCTTCCTCTTACACTCTCCCTCCAGCCCCAGAACCAACCTGTGTCCATCCAGTTCACTCAGACAGCTTCTAATATCTCACAGGCCGGCAGCCAGTGAAGGGCCGGACCAACTGAACCTCCCAGAAGGCAGGATGAAGGAGACGGTGCTGGGGATTCCACATTCCCTGTACTCTACCGTAGGCTTTGTTCACCTCAAGATTCCTCCCAGGGTCCAAAGTCAATGCCAGCAGGATCAGCCAGGAGATGGAGACCGCCCCCCCAACCCCCACAGGCCAGAGACCTGGATTAACACGGCACCTGTCGAAACTTCAACACATCCTGCAGGTGCTTTACAGACCGTGATGGGTGGTCCTTGCTGGTATGTAGGAAACTTGGCTGTCACTTTAGAACATAGAACTGTACAACACAGGAACAGGCCCTTCAGCCCACGATGTTGTGCTGAACTAATTAAACGTAAATAGATGGCTAACTAAACTAATCCCCTCTGCCTACACAATGTGCATATCCCTCCATTCTCCGCACGTTCACGTGTCTACCTAAGAGCTTCTTAAACCCCTCTATCGTATCTGCTTCCACCACCACCCCCAGCAGCATATTCCAGGCACCCACCATTCTCTGTGTAAAAAACATGCCCCACACATCTCCTTTGAACTTACCCCCTCTCACCTTAAATGCATGCTCTCTAGCATTTGACATTACGACCCTGGTAAAAAGATACCACTGTCTCCTCTATCTATGCCTCTCATATTATTATAAACTTCTATCAGGTCTCCCCTCAGCCTCCATCGCTCCAGAAAAAACAACCCAAGTTTGTCCAACTTCTCCTTATAGCACATGCCCTCCAATCCAGGCAGCATCCTGGTGAACCTCTTCTGCACCCTCTGCATCTTTCCTGTAATGAGGTGAACGTTGAGAATAGGGAGCTCCCACGGACAGTGCCAGTCCGTCTGCTTCCCCATCATGTTTGTTCAGTGATAAGTCTGGGACACCACCTGGAGAACTGCCGATCTCTTCCATTCACCAGGGGCACACACAGGCCACAGGGGCAGTGTGGCATTCCCTCTGCACCACACGGAGATAGCAGCCCGGAATGTGGGTCCTGGTCTCTGGAATGGGATAGGAAATGTTGCCTTTCAATTGTACCTTTCACTTCTAAGCTCAGAACAATTAAATATCTCAATTATCTCAGTGCTGAAGTTATGAACCTGGAGACTAAACTTAGAATGGGCTAGATACACAGCAGAGCTCACTCTATGCTATCTCATCCCAAGGCAGTAACAGCATGAGTTAGACACAGAGTGAGGCTCCCTCTGCACTGTCCCATCACACACTCCCAAGGCAAGGACAGTACAGGTTAGACGCAGAGTGAGGCTCCCTCTACACTGTTCCACCACACACTCCCAGGGCACAGGCTAGATACAGATTTCAGTGTCCATTTCCAGGGAACAGTCTATCACATCTTCTGATCTTCCAGTTGGCTATGGAGCCACACTTGCACAGAGGCGGGATGCACTCAGAAGAGCTGTCCCAAGCTCTGGGCTGCCAATTCTACCTCGGCACCCCAGGGTGTTGCTGCTGCCGCTCACCTCTGCCCCAACTGGAAGAGTGGCACCCGAGTGGACCCAGAGGTTAGCAAGGAACGGAGAGACCATCCGGGTGAAAGGAGGCACAGAGGAAGACAATTATCTTGAGACTCTGTCTCCTCTACACCTACATGCCTGTGATACCGCTGCAAGTTCTTCACTGTACCTGTACCTCACCGTACTTGTGTACATGGCAATAAACTCGACCTGACTTGAATCCTAGCCGGTTTCTTTGTTTTTTTTTGAAAGAGTTGGGATACGGGGATTATTTCCAAGGAACCACAAATGGTTAAAGAAAGACTGGATTTTTAGAAAATGATGGAACATGATGAAATAGGAAATGGTTTTCTGTTTGGGTTGAGGGTTAGCAAGATAGGTCACTCAATTAAAAATTATCATTAGGACAAATGGGAGTTAGGACAGAGGTTAGGTGCATCTTCAATGTCCCATCAGAGCCATTTTTTTCTGGCCTTTACCCACAGGATTTTTTTTGTTTTAAAATGTTTATTAAAGCATCCACAAAGCTTAAAATGTTGTCCTTGTCGAGGATGAGCACCAGCCCCTGTGGACACACCAGTCCAGGAAGGCCTCCAGTGAGCCAACAGATATCACATACTTCCTCTCCAGGGACACCCAGGCATGGACATGACATTGGAAGGGGGCAGGAAATCCGTACGGATGGACTTCCCAATGGCCCGGCGGCTGGACCCGTGAATGGCCACCTTGCAATTACCCTGGGAACGTAGGACAGGACATTGTAGAGGGAGCTTTATTCTGTATCTAACACTTGCTGTCCCTGCCCTGGGAGGTGACGAGAAAAACAGTTACCTCCTTGATGGTGGAGTCTCTGAGACTCTGTGTCCCTTGAGGTGCCCCTGATGTTCGGGACCCATCTACTGGATGGGAGCAGTCTCCCAGAAGGGGGTTCTGAAGCTGAGAGAGTAGGCAAAACCTTGGCAAATGGAGTTTAATGTAGGAAAGTGCGAGGACATGCACATTGGTTGGAGGAATCAAAAGGCAAACTATTACCCGAATGGAGAGAGAGTCATAATAGTAACATAGCATGGAAACAGGCCCCTCAGCCCAACTGGTCCATGCTGACCATGGTGCACACCAAGCTAGACCCACCTGCCCACAGATGGCCCATATCCCTCTAAATCTTCCCTGTTCACGCACCTGTACAAGTGTCTATTAAATGTTGACATTGTGCCCATCTCTACCACTTCCTCTGGCAGCTCCACACACCCACCACGCTCTGAATGAAGTAGCTGCCCCTCAGGTTCCGATTAAATCTTTCCTCACTCACCTCAAACCTCTATCCTCCAGTTTTGCGTTCCCCTTCCCTGGGGAAGAAGACTGAGTGCATTCACCCCATCTGTGCCCCTCATGATTTTATACACCCCTACAAGGTCAACCCTCAATCTCCTACCCTCCAAGGAATAAAGTCCTAGCCTGTCCAATCTCTCTTTATAACTCAGGCCCTCGAGCCCTGACAGCATCCTTGTAAAATCTCCTCTGCACTCATTCCGGTGAATGAATCGGGAGCAGGAGGCTACTCGGTCCATCGAGTCTGCTCTGTCACTTAAGCTCAGGGCTGATCTGACCATAACCTTGCTTCCACATTCCCGCCTACGCCTGGTAACTTTTTACCCCACCTCACTTCTCGAGAACCCCTCTCCACCACCTTAGAAATATTCAAAGACCTCTACTTCCACTGCCCTTTAGCGAAAAGACTCACCACCCTCTGAGAGATTTTTTTTTGCCTCACATCCGTCTGATGATGGCACGCAAATGGAACCCAGAGGGATCTAGGAGTTCCTGTGCAAGAAGCACATACCGTTTGCTTTATTAATTAGCAGCAAGTAATTAAGAAAAATGGCCTTTATTGCTAGGGCAATGGAATTTAAAAATAGAGAAGTATTTTTACAATAGCACGAGGCATTGGTGAGGTTGCGCACGGAGTACTGTGTACAGCTTTGGTCCCCTTATTCGAGAAGGGATATATTAACATTTGGAGGCAGTCCGGAAGATGTTTACAGAGCTAATTCCTGGAATCAGAGGATTGTTCCATCACAAACCGCTTTGGAATTTAGAAGAATGATGGGGGTGATCTTATTGAAATGTACAAAAGCCTAAGAAGGCTTGACAGGGGAGATGCTGAGATGCTTCCATTAATGGAAGAGTCTCAAGTGAGGGGACATGGTTCCAAGATTAGGGGGTGCCCATTTAAAATTGAGGGGCATGGAACTTCTTCTTAGAGGGTGGTGAGTCTCTCTGGCATTCTCTGCCCCACTGGGTTGTGGAGGCTGGATCAGTGGGGGTCTTTTAAAGAGGGAGGAGGGAGATACGTTTTTGAAAGGGTGTGGAACTGAGGGTGATGGGGAGCGGTGCAGACGGGGAGATGAGGCCTGGGGCCGGTCAGCCGTGATCATATTGAATGGCAGGGCAAGCTCAAGGAGATGAATATCTTACTCCCACTTCTGTTTTCTTGGGTTCCCCACCACCGACGTTCATGGCCAGGAACTCTGGCGAGGGGCCTTCTGTTCTATGAGAAGGGGTCAGGAGGATTGGGGAATCCTTGGTGAAAATGGCCCCTGTTGAGGAGACGGTGCTAGGTGTCCCTCCACATTTTAGGGGGTGGATGCCCAGGACAAGGAGAAGAGCAAGAAGAGAAATAGGCTTGTCCTCAACCCAGAGCCCGGTCCTGCCCTGGGGTGGGACACAGGGAGGGAGGGAGGCTGCCTGGAGAAGGCTGAGATGTGTAGGGTGGGTGTGTCAGCTGCTAGCAGTGACTCCCCAGAGGAGAGCAGGGATTCAAGGTTGGGCAGGGGAGGTTGGGGGGATCACCAGAGTCCACTACCAGTAAGATGGTGGACACTCTTGTGCCCCCTATCATGTCCTGCCTCACCCCCACTGGTGATCTCTGGGCTTTCTTAAAAAGACCAGGGGAACCCGCAACTGTTAGTGTGTCTGTACCATCTCCAAACATGGCCTCAATCCAGTGCCTCGGTTTGAGGTGTTGAGCTGCTGAGGGGAGTGCAGGACAACAAGTGACTCTGGTCCCTCCTCACGGTCGGGTGTTGGGGACAGGACTTAAAAGTTCTCCTGACTCGAAGGTAACAATAACCAATCTCAACATCGACGGCCACGGTGGGGGCTTCTCTCTGCACAGTTAACAATCTCTCAGTCCTCAGGGAAGGGAAGATACATGGTGGGCTTTCCACAGGATACCCCACACTATCCTGGGAAACAAATCTCCTGCCATCCACCTCTGAGAAAAGTTAGCCTGCAAACTAGTAAGAATGAAAGGGAAATTTAGGAAGTTAAAGCGAAAGGTTTTGGATTAAGGTCATAATAACCAGAGTCTGCCAGGAAGGAGCTTTATATGGGAATTTAAAAGTATGTCTTGAACTAGAGATAATATTAATAAAGTACAAAGAGAAAATTGAAAGCTCTATTACAATTCATGTAGCATTTAGTCATATACAGTATGGAAACAAGCCCTTTGGCCCAATTAATCCATGCCAACCAAGAGAACTATCCAAGGAACAAGAAAGATGAATTAATGACCCTAATAGGTATGATCTAATTGCCATTGCATAGACATGGTTGCAGAGCCACTAAGATGCGGAATTAAATATTCCAGGACACCTGGCTTTTTTAAGAAGGCACAAAGCGTATTCAGAGGTGGACAGCCTTGGTGTTAAAGAATGGAATAACGGTAGGCGGGGGTGCGGGGGATTTTAGCTCAGAAGTAGAATTAGTTTAGGTTGAGCAAAAAGCAGCAGGGAACAGAAAACATTGGTGGGAGTTATCTGCAAGGCCACAAGCAGTGGTCACAATTTAGGGCTGAATACTAAGTGCATGCAAACACGAGTAACACAATAATCAAAGAAGACTTTAACCTACACCTAGATTGGGTAAAGTATATCAGCTCCAATAGTGTGGAGGATGATTTTATGGAGTGTATATGGTTTTCTAGATCAGCATGCTGAGAGACTGACAATGGACCAGGTACTTCGGATGTAGTATAGTGAGAAAGAGGTAAGAGGATCTGGGAGTTAGGAAGAGTGGCTATAACATAATGGAATTCTAGTCACAGAGAGGTACAGCACAGAAACAGACCCTTCAGCCCAGCGAGTCTGCACCAACCATCAACTCACAGCACCCCTCTCCCCACACCCTCCTCCCAATTCTGCCACTCACCTATACTTGGGGCAATTTACTGCGGCCAACTAACCTAACAAACCTCACATCTTTGGGATGTGGGAGGAAACTGGGACACCCAGGGGAAACCCACACAGTCACAGGGAGAGAGTGAAACACCACACAGGCAACACCAGTGCTCAGGATCGAACCCAGGTCACCACTGTACTATACAAAAGTTCTATAAAAAGGATGAGAATGATTTCATTCAATCAGAAACCAGGGTCTAAAACCAGAAGGCGCAAGTGGTCTGTGGTAGACTACTTTGGAAGATAGAACAGTAAATGATTAACTTTTAAAGAGTTAATACATAGCTTGCAAGTGATATTTTCATTTAAGGCCAAAATAACAGAAAATGTGGTCTAGCTGTGGCTATCAAGAGAGACAAGCTGATACCCACCCAGTTGGGACTGCATGTTGGACCCAGGGTCTGACACCTTCCTGGTAACAGGTCAACATAATGCGAGCCAGTTGTTTGAAAATGGAGTGGAGGATATTAGACAGAGCAGTCCCACACAATACTCTCCACCTGAGGTGTTTAACCCCAGTCCACAGATCAAAGTCAGAGTTATTGTCATATGCACAAGTACATGCATGCACAGGTGCAATGAAAAACTTACCTGCAGCAGCATCACAGGCACATAGCATCAGATACGCAATATTCACAAGGAAAACATAAACTATGCGAGAAAGAACAGTTTGAACAAAAAAAAGTCCATTGTAGCGCAGTGGTCACAGTGTTGCTATACTGAGGTAGTGATCCCAGGCAGTGTGGCCAGGACAAGTCAGGGCTTCATGGATTTAAGGAATGTGCAAGCTTGCACCTGATCTTGGTCTTTGAAGGGGCTGTTCTGGCCCCATGCTGCAAATCTTTCTGTTCCCAGTGTGAAGGGCCAGTAGGTTGTTGGGAGCACCTCCTCATCAGTCTGCTACTGGGCCTGACCAAGGTGGCTATTCACAGGTCCAAGCTGTCATTTATGGCGGTGAGGGTAGTCCTCCTATCCCCACTGTCTGCCTCTCTCCTAAGCTTACATCCATGCCTAGGTATCTCTGGAGAGGGTACCATGCAGTGTCCACTGGTTCATTTGAGGTCTTCTGCAGCTGGTGGGCACTGGAGCATCTGCACTGCACCCTGGGCACTGAGGACATTTTTATTAAAAGCAACAAAAGAAATTAAGTTATTTTGAAAAACGAAGAATACATGCAAATTAGAGACACGTGCATGAAAGCCACAGTAGGGCTGGAAAGAGTGAAGCTCATAACTGTTGTTCTCCTGACCTTCCGACAACTGCTGCACCTCTGTATTTCCATTTCTGGACTTAAATTTGGAGCTGAAGGTGGGTTTCACACTGGACCTGAGCAGTGCCCCCAAGTCTTTCACAACTTGCAAAGTGAAACTTTCAATCCTTCAAACAAATAAATCCTTTTTTTTAGAAAGACTATTTATTTAGTTATATACAATGGACACATCAACCTAATGTTTTAAAAAAATTAATTTACATGGAGTAATAAATTTCTGGTAAAAAAAGCACTCTTCATTACACAGTATACTGTTCTACTGCACAGAGCAGTCACACATGGAAACAATGCTGCGTAATAGAGGATCACGGTACAGGATGGAGAGGAAAGTGAGGGCAGGAGGGAGAGCGAGGGAGCGAAAATGAGAATCAGGATATGGCCCTGAGAACAAAGGCAGAAGATAAAAGCACACAGTCAAGCCAGGAGGGAGACTGTGTGCTTTGGGCAAATCGCAAGGACTAAAATCACTGCAGCCGACCTTACTATTTAGCAGATCACAACATTGATTAATTTTTCTGAATTACACCATGGTTAGATCCTGACTTTGTGTGGTAGAGTAACATGGGTGAAATCAAGTCAGCAGCCATGTTACATTCCCCCAACAAAGGGGTACGTGTCCACAGAGGACACCCCTCAATGAAGTACACCCGGCGTCATTTATGCACCTCACCTCAATGGGTAGCTTTCTCTGTGCAAGCTGGTGGGAGGGGGAGGCCTCATAGTCCAGTGACATCACTGGGGAGGTCTTTAAAAATCACAGAATTCCTTATTTAATTTAGAATTTTCAATAACCTGAGCAAGACACATCCCGCAAGGTCATTAGTTGGAAGTCACTGAGCCACACAGGCAACTGCTGGTGATCAGGAGAGGGAATATTCACCCAACATCAGCACCCAGACCGGCTACAAACTCTGCAGGGGTCAGTCACCAGGCCCAAGATATTCCAGATTGTGTGGGCTCCCTCTGATGCCAAACGGGGTCAAGACCCTAGCAGTATCATTGCTCAGCAGCCAACACAGGACTTGGGAAGATTTGACAAAAAGTATTCCAATTTGCAGTAATAAATGCAACAATCAGGGATTGAACCAATGCTTGGAAAGAACCAGGAATGATTTAAAATAAGGGTCCCGGCCCACAGCAACAGTTAGTATGCTGGGGATAGGTTAATTACTGGACCATCAAGGCCTATTACAACAAGTAATTCGGTAGGAAAAAAGGACATTGGCTTTTATTGCAAGGAGTACAGAAGTAAAGAATCTTACTGCAAGTATATTGGACATTGAGACCACACACACAAAAACAGAAAATGCTGGAAACATTCAGCAGGTCAAGCAGCATCTGTGGAAAGAGAAACAGAATTAAAATTTCAGTTTGAAGATCTTCATCAGAACTGGGACACAGAGAGAAAAAAGTTAGTTATAAAGTTTTTAGTTTCAGTTAAAACCAACTTATTTTTCTGTATCCAAATTCTGCTGAAGAGTCTTCAACCTGAAACCTGAAGTGTGTTTCTCTCTCAGCAGATACTGCCTGACCTGCTGAGTGTTTCCTGCATTTTCTGTCTGATCTGCATTTGGTTTTATTTTCATCGATGAGACTGTACATGAAGTACTTTGTTTACTTTTGCTTTCCTTTCCCCAAGGAGGGATATACTTAGACTGGAGAAAGTTCAAGGAAGGTTGATTAGGTTGGTTCCTAGGACAAACAGGTTGTCTGATGAATAAAGAATGTGCAGGTTGGGATCTATACCCACTGGAGTTTATACATACAAGAGGTGATCTTAATAATACCATACATACTAGATTCTGTGGAGGTTTGATAGGTTAGAGGATGAGAGGACATTTCACCTTGAGGAGAAACCTAGAAATTGAATGCAGGAGCATAATTTCAGAATAAGGAATCCCCCATTTAAGATGGAGGTGAGGAGGAAATCCTTCTCTTAGGATTATGAATCGGGAATTCCCTATCCAAAAGAGAGCTGTGATGGTCAAGGACCATAGAGGCAGAGACTGACAAACTTTTGAACCGGAGTCAAAGGTTATGGTGGTCAGACAGGGTGGTGGAACCGAGTCCAAGATCAGACAAGCCATGATCTTACCAAATAACAGAGCAGATTAGATGGGCCAGATGGCCTATACTTGCTGTTATCTCTTATCTGTATGGACAGGCACAGAGTCCCGTGCAGCACAGGTGGAGTTGGGACCTCTGTGAAGCAGATGTGTTTGGCAGGAGGATCTTGCACACAAGGAAGATGGTCTCACAGATGAGAGGCATCAGGAGGCAAGTGCGGAGGATCCCTGTACCCAGTCAACGTCCATTCCTTGCGGTGGTGCCTGCTCACCACTCAGTACTCTACCCCGTAGCGGTCAAAGTTGCGGAGGATGATGTTGAGCTGCAGGTGGACACTGCCCATGGCCACAGTGTGGAGCCGGTAGCGGTCAGCCCCAGTGTAGATCAGGTCGCTGTGTTTCAGCTGGGGACCGCCGCCAACAAACATCTGGGACAGCTGTTCCTGCCAGGTGCCCAGGGGCCGCCAGGTGACGCAGTCAATCTGGTGGAAGCCCGGGCTGCTGGGGACATGGCAGAAACCATAACCGTAGAGCTCGCTCCGGCCGAAGGAGTCCTGGTGCCAGACCTGCAGGAAAAGTTTGGGCCAGCCTGAGGCAGGCACAAAGCAGAGAGGGCGACAGGGTCAGCTTGCTGCCCAAGGCGAGGGTTCCTCCTTTCTCCTGTTGTTGCTCCCTCCCCTCCCAAAGGTACCGACTGCTGCTGAGACACAGAACCTCAGGCACCCTCATCCCCACCCGCTCATAACAATGGTGCAGTCAGCTATTCAACCACGAAACGAGGCACCCTAGCCCAATCACTACCCTCTCCTATCACACATCTGGTACAGGAGATGTGCACAGAAAACTTTGACTGCTTTTAGGGGAGGGTGTGGGCATCCATCTGTAATGCTCTCTATGCTTACAGGGAAGTCGGCACCCACAATACATCACCCCCTGCTCACCACCTGACACATTTCCTAATTAATAGGCGGTCTATTCTTAAATTTTAAATCTAATTGATAACCAGCGGTACTGAAGAACAAGATGTACAGTTGGAATTAGGTCACAGATCAATCATGATCTTGTTGAAAGGCGGAATAGGCTTCAAAAGCTGAATGACCTCTTCCACCGCTGTGTTCCAACACAGAACCAGTGGGATAGTGATCAGGAACAGAACCCCAGACTGGTTTTCTGACCCAGGGAACCAAGCCAACTGTAACAGGCTGCAAACTACTAAATTCTTCCAGATGTAAACAAGTTAAAAGACAGATGGAAAGAAATCATTTCAAGCCGTGATAGAGTCTAGGAACAGGAGGTAGAGTTGAAATATTAGAGGCATGTCCTTCAGTATTGAAATTAGGAAACACCCAGTTGGAAACACTCGGGTCTAATGCTAATTTTAAACCTAAGACTGGGAGATTTTGTCAACTGACTGGAATTAAGGGGTTTGGATCAAAGGTGTTCGGTGTAGAGCAGGGATGATCTCACTGAATTACAGAACGGGCCCAAAGTACTGATGGTCTCCAGTGGTTCTAATGTGAGACAGATTACCACCAGACAGGAGCCGTACATCAGGACAGTAAGCATTGGGCAACTTCTATACCAGAGCTTCAGCTGATCAGATCCCAGCAGAGGGAGAAAAGTAGTAAGAACACAGATTTTTTTCCCCAAAAAGCCAGGGATTTGAAGGAAGGATGTAGGGGTGGGTTTCTAGATTTTACGAGAGGAGTTGCTGTGATCTGGAATATGCTGCCTGACTGGGCAGAGGAAGCATATTCAATCACATTTCCAGAGGGGAAGCTGAATCTTGGCTTAAAGTGGGAACGTATGCAGAGGTCAGGGAAAAGAGTGGGGAATGGGATTTGCGGAATGGGAGTTGGCGCTACTGTGACAGGCCCAATGGCCTCACTGTGTAATTCTATGAGACACCTGGAGCATTTTTCCTCATTATTTGCCACAAGGTTTCCCCTTCCAAACAGCGAGCTCCTTCCCTGTGTTCCTTCCTTCTCCCCGACAATTCTTCCTCCCATTCTCTCCTCTCCCCT
>JAUZTB010000082.1:9361200-9373016 GCA_034780895.1 Rhynchobatus australiae | reverse complement strand
TATATATATATATATATATATATATATATATATATATATATTGTACCTTTGCCTTCCCTCCCTCAACAGCCACTCCTTCTTTCCAAAATTCTTCTGACTTGTGGATGTGGTTCCAATGGTAGCTACTTCTCCCTTGCACAGATATGATATTCTACACTCGTAAACCCAGACAATGAGCTTTGACAGTCTATTTGACTGTAGCCAAAGTCGGCTATTGAAACTTGTTTAGCAACTGGTTGCTGGAGTAGATATTTTTTAAACTTTCCTACAAAACCCTAATGCCAAGTAATGTTCTGAAAGGCATCAGTTAATTAAGCACTGTTTATTCATTTGCTGGATTTGGTTATCGCTGCCAAGGCTAGCATTCTTCTCTCAATTGCCTCTGATAGGCCGATGGTGAGACTTCTTCCTGAATTGCAGCAGTCAGGAAGGTGAAGTGTATTTGAATAGTGCCAATGGACAGTGTGTTCCAGTTTTTAGATTCAGTGACAATGAAGGAACAGCAGTACCTTTCTAAATTGGGATGTTTGTCTTTTGAGTTTAGTGGTGTTCACATACTCTTGCTGCCCTTCTAATTGGATAGGCAAGGGCAGAACTGTTGAAGAAGAAATCATAGCAAGTTAATGTGATGCATTATAGCCACAGTATACTAGTGATAAAATGGTTACAAATGCTTCAGGATTAGAGTTATAGTTGTAGAGCACAGAAATGGGCCTTCAATTCACTATAGCCATGCCAACCTTTTTGCCCATCTACCCTAATCACATTTGCCTATATCCTTCTATGCCTTGCCTATTTAAGTTTCTGTTTAAATGTAATAATCGTATCTGATTCCGCCACCTGGCAGCGTGCCTCAGATATTAACCACTTCTTTAAATATCCCTTCTTATAACTACTTCCTCTCATTAACCTATGCCCTCTTGTTTTTGATAACGTAGGAAAAAGACCTTGACTGTGCGTTATCTGTGCTTTTCATCTTGCACACTTTTATCAGGTCATCCCTCAGCCTCCTTTGGTCCATGGAAAACAAGCACAGCATAACTAAAGTCCTTCAATCCTAGCCACATTCTGAATCTCCTCTGCACGCTCTCCAGTGCTACCACATCCTACCAATAGTGAGGCAATCAGAACAGTGCACAATACTTTCAGCTGTGGCCTAATTGTTTTGTAAAGTTATAACATAATGTCTCAGCTCCTATATTTTATGCCCTATGAAGGCAAGAATGCCAAATGCTGCCTTCACCACATATCAACCTCATTTACCATTTTCAGAATTGAGATGCATACCTCCCTCCCAATTCACATCCTCCTTGACGTGTAACTAAGCCTCTATTGAAAGGTAGACTGATACTGGCCTCATTGCCTACCTCATCTGAACCATCTTTTAGCCTTAAGATAATTTCTGATGTCCTTGCTGCCTTTGTGCATGTTATTTGCCTATCTGTTTGAAGCTACCATCCATGCCTCTCTTGTTTGTTCATCTGTTTTTGTACTGCTCTGACCTTTGTACATGATTTTGGTGTCCTACCACATCTTTAACCACTGTGCCTAATTAGTCCTTGGCTCACTTGCCTTGTAAAGTTTATATAGTTTTTGAAAGAAAGGTACAGTGAAGGACTTAGCTGAGATTCTAAATTAAAGCCATTTTCCAACCCCCCCCAACCCTGATGCACTCTCTGGTACTATTAGTTGGATTGGATGTGCCCTGCTCTTTTTTTGGCAGGACATAATTTGATAATTTTTCACATGTCTATGCCAGCATTGTAGTCTTACTTGAATAGTTCAGCATGAGAAATGAATAGTTGTAGAGAATGAGTATTCAGCTCTACAGCCATAACATTGTCAGCTCCCATTGCTTTTACAGTGTCCATCTATTAGCTTACTCATGGTAAGAGCTTCGGGAGGAAGCTGAAATGGCATAATACTTGCTTGAATGATGTGCAGATTCTTTGGTGTGCACTAGTTGGCTCTGCTGTCACTGAGAATGGAGATATTCATAGAGTTGTAGAGCAGATAGCCGTTTAATTGTGTGCCACCATTTACAACTACAGATGTGGCATTACTGCTGAGCTTTGGTTGCAGAAACACCTGTTTAGAACACAGGTTGGCCTGAGCTATATTTAAAGGTTTGGTACCTCTTGGAATGGATTTGCTAAAGGATTCAATACTCTTGAGACAGTACATTGAGAAAGGTGCAAGACCATGATGTCATAGATTGTGATGGTCATGGTTCACACAACTCTTGGATGATCATATTGTTCTAAATTATTCCATTTAGTACAATGGTATTTATCAAGGAGTGTGTCAAAGTCAACTGCAGATACTAGAAATCTGAAATAAAACAAAATGGTAGAAATATTCTAAGTTGAAGTGTCTTTGACTTGAAATATTTAGTTTCTCTTTCCTCATGCTGTCTGACCTGCCGAGTGCTTCCAGAATTTGCCATTCATGACATTGATTTTGTTTCCGCATGTATTGTGAAGTGGTTACTCCACAATAATGTGGTGAACAGATGTACTGTATCTGCAACAGAGATTAGTGAGGACAAGGGGGCATATATTCTTTGTGTAGGTGTTCCCCATCTGCTGAAGCCCCATTATGGCAGATTTGTCCTTCAGCATTTGGTCAGTGGAGGTGCTGTCCAGCCACTCTTTGTGACTGCCATTTAAATTCCCCTATTTTGTAATGTGCTTTGCTTCTCCTGTGCTTTCTCCAAGCAGCACTCCTGATATTTTCATTCATCATCTGAGGTAGGGTGTACTTGTTAGCAGGAGGTTTCCTTGTTTGTGGTTGACCTGATGCCATAGGGCTATTGGATTTGATGTTGATATTGAGGATTCCCTGACTATACTGCTGTGGCTCCAGCTCTGGAGTGACACTCCTGGTGGGGAAAATACGTACACAGATTTTGATGGAGGGTTCTGGAAGTTGGTTGAAAGGTATAATTCTGTGAATATGATTGTGGGCAGTTGCTTGATGAGTTTGTGGGACAACTCTCCTGATTTAGGTGAACTCAGATATTTGTGTGGAGGTGTTCATAGGGTTGGGTGTACCAGTAATTTATCTGATAATTTTCTGCGTGACTGATGCTATTTAGTATTTTCACTGAGGGAAGATGGCAGCTTGTTGTTGTTATTATTTCATAATTATTTCATTGGGCGTTTTGCATATGTGAGACAGATTAATTCCTGCGGAATTAAATCAATTTGATTTGAGTTGTTGATGGTAAATAAAAGAGACTTGCATTTCAAGATCTCTGCAAACATTTGACGTTGACTGAAGCATACACAAATGGTGGAAAAACAGGATTGCAGAACTGAAATGTTGACTTTCTATTTTCGCAAACTTGCTGAGTTTTTCCAGCACTTTCTGGTTTTGTTTTGGATTTCCAGAATCTGCTTTTTCAGTCTTCCATTTGCACCAAATGAAATACTTCTGAAGTGTAGTCACTAATAATGTAGGAAACATGCAGCCAATTTGGGTGCAGCATATCTTAAATTGCATGACTCTCAATAGAATGTGAATAGGTTATTGCATTTGGCTTAACTCCCCTGTTCCTCTGAGATCTTGTATGTCCATCTGAAAGGATGAATGGGGCCTTGATTTGATGTCTTATCGGAAAATACAGCAGTCCCTGAGTAATAGCACAGGAGTGATGAAGTAGACTTTTGCGTACAGGATTTCTAGAGTGGATTTTGAACCTGGAAACTGTCTGGGTCAAAAGTCTCCAACTAAATAAGCCATGGCAGATGACAGCATTTATTTATCATCTGCTGTGTTGTCAGTTGACTCATGGCATAATGCTGGGAATTAAGGATCTTCCAGTTGATTATTTTACTTGATGCACAGCTATATAAAGTATGTGGGTTTTCTTGTAAAATTCTCCCTTCTCTTCCTCCACGTTGAATTCAGCGAAAACTGGATTGGGGCATTGAATAATTTGCTCCACTTAAAACTGAGTCTGACTTTGTTTTGACTAATGGAGCCATGACACCAGCCTCCCAGGATTCAGTCTCTGGGGTGATTTTGATTTTGTTACCACTTCGGAAATAATGGTTCAAATTTACTGAGCCAATTTAAAGGTTACTTCATGCAAAGTAAACTTGCAAATGTAAATAAGTTGTATTCTGTTGCAGCCAACCCGTCTGAATGTCTTTAAGAATGATGCAGATACCTGGGATTATGTAAACCCTAACCCTGGTAGACCAGGTAAGATCATATATAAGCGCATTGCTACGATTCTCTCTTGCCCAATCTATCTTTGCTTCCTGCTTTTATTCAAATTTATTTTCTGTTTGCAAACCTATATCGGAACCTCTGACCTTCAGCCATCATCAATTAGAGTGCAGGGCCAAGTATGTCTTGTTTATTTATGTATGTGGAATATGGGGATAAATCCGAATTTGGTTTGGTGCATACAAATTGTCAGCCTGAATTTTTTTTTGAACGAGAAAGGACTTTTTATACCTTAAAGTGGGCAACTATAAGTTAGCTTTCCAGTTTGCTATAGTTGAACTGGTATTCTGCTATTAGTGGTAGCCAGATGAATGGATTTGTGTTTGAATCCCTCATTGGTTTTGTCAGTTGCCTGTGCCTCTGGGCTATTGTGTATCTCCAACTCCTTTATCTCTACCACTTCAGATATACCTATAGCTCTATTTGGCTTAAGGTCTGGAATTCTCTCCTTGTATACCTGTTCTACATTAAAACATAGAAAATCTCTTATTTTGATGTGATGTGAAATGCCTGGGGACTAAAATTTCTCTAGGACACATTTAAATGCAAGTTATATCCATAGTTAATTAAGAAATTAATTCAGTAAAGAAATATTCATTTCCTTCTCCCATTGCATTTTTTTGTCCTCTGAAGGCAGTAACTTTTCTGCAGCCCATGGGATTTTTGATACTGCTGTGACTTAATCTTGGTATGTTACTCAAGTATCAGCTATGGTTCCAATCTTTTGCGTGCACGTGTCGATCCATTTAAAAAAAAGTGGTCAGGAGGAGTGATGGGTTTACAGGGGTATCATAGGAAAACTATAGTGTTTTCAGAGTCTTAATGTATTCCTGAGGAATAAGAAATTGAAGCTGTGACAAAAATGTGTGCTGTGGAGTTCTTTAGTCTGAGTAAATTTTTAAATTGAAGGAAGCCACTTCTCATATTACACTTGGTCTTTCTGGTTTGAAGACTAACTTTAAAAGCTAGTCTTATTTAGTTGCCTTTTTTTTCTGACGTAGCTTATGTAATGGAGTATGGCTACTGCAATAAAACCAGTATCCATACCGTCAGTATTGTTCAATATGTTTGACAATGTAATTGTTATTTTGATCCTTTAGGAATTGGAATTAGGTATTAGTTGTGGAGGTTCAACACAAGGCTGTGCTGTTAAGCTGACTATCAGGGAGCCTAAATAGCATTTTTGTTGCTTTTCCACTAAGTTTTTATCACCTGATACTTTCAGCTCAAATTTTTTCTTTGGCCTGGCTGAGCATTGAGTCATCACGTCTATTAAATCATCAGTCATACTAATCTTTTCACAGGTATGCATTAGGCATTTCATTTTTGTCCTGAGCCATCTGGACATGCCATATTAATTGACTGAAATTATTTCCTTCAGTCTTGGAATCCATCCTGTAATTTGTATTTGTACAATTTAGATATAATGTTTGTTAGAAAGTAAGTTGAGTACCAAGTAATACTGATCTTTATTCCGTATACATTTAATGTAAGTGTATTTTGCCCTTGTTTTGCAGTTTATTATCTATTAACTATGTATTGGGTAAAGATTTTTTTAAACCTTGGCCCTAATCTCTTAGATAATGGTTGAAAGTCAAAGGTTAAATCTTGAATCTACACTGAGGTAAGCTTCCAGCACTGGTGATATTGGTTATCTGGTCCTGCCACATTCGGGGGATATAGTTTGATTGGTGTGAGCAAGGTGATAATAAAGCTGTCATTCAAGTAGGTAGGCAAACACAGAGCTTCAGATTGTTTCCTTTCGAGAGTTTTCTTTGTGGACATATACTTGAATCTTCATAAATCTATTCACAGCAATATTTAAATACACAAACTACATTGTAAGAAATTCTTGCACTGAATTGTACTTGTCATATTTGGAACTGGCCTGCCCAGAAATAAACCATATATTTGCTTCCTTGGGTGTTGTCACTGGAGGCCATTTACTATTAGTATTCCAACTTGATATAATAATTTCAAATCTTTCCAAACACCAGTGACAGACCAATACCATTAATGTGTAGCTCAAAATGTTTTGTAGAGGCAACTGAATATTGGCAAGTTGGAATTATGAACATTTTTCAGGTTGAAGTGGGATTCTACAAACATTTTGTACTCAATAATGTGTTTGATAGAAATGTCAGTGATAATACTGCAGTCAGCATGGTGTTATTGGGAATTGAGTCCAATAAGATTCGGCTTAACTACTGAATCTGTTCGCTTTAATTTCTGAAATGACTTGTCTCCTGCAGATCGAGCACCTGTTAACACACCTCACTGGATTTTCAATGATTATTGTGAATTTTTAATATAATGGAAACTTAAATATTTCCATGTAGGAATGTATTATAAATATTTCTATAATTTGTCCTGTTATTCCCTATAAACAGTTGATTAAGCCTTTTTGTACAACTGAAAGTTTCAAATTTACTAGTTTTCAGTTTGGGTGTTAACACAATGCACAGGTTATTACCTTGCCACTAGTTAATTGTTAAAACCACTGAGCCGTTTCATGAGTTTGATATGTTGATTTATAGGTTTAAGGTAACAATGGATTACACTTGTTATTAGTGTCTGTCCTTTTTCCTGCCTTGTGAACACCCACTATGAATTGTAAAGTTTTTGCAGGCCACAAGTGGTCAGTAGCAATGTGCTACTTGATTTGCATAGGACTACTTGAGATTTCTCCCGTTAGGGACATCAAAATGTTATTTTGAGATTCAAAAACTTTGCATTTAATCATTACAGAATATAGTAAAACACCTCCACAATATCTCAACATGGGTTATTATATGTAGATGTGTTTCGTGACTACCAACCTGACTACTATCTATTTTTAACGATTCACCAATACTGTGTATTGAGGGAATTCATTTTGTGGTCACCTCAGTTCTTTAGATATTTAACCTCACTGTTCAAGTATGGATTTCAACAAAGACTTCAAGTTGCTATCAAATTTCTGCTGATTTGTTGGATCATTAACCTCTCACCTCATTGCTAACCAGAGCAAAGATATTCTGCACAATGTTGCAATTTCTTTTTCATATTTTGCACTGTTCACCCAAGATCTACAAGAATCTTTAAGGGTGAAAAATCTGCAAATTAATGTAATGTATAATTCTATTTTCATGTCTGTCCTTTGTTACCATGTCAAAGTAGTGTAGTTATAAGAGCCGTATCTTTAATTCTGTTCCTTGCTTGCAGATGTTTAGTTTCTCACATTTTCCTCACCTGCTCCCCATGTTTCTCAATATTCCCACAATAAAAATGGCTCTAGGTTGAACGAAATTATCACATTAATCCATGGGAGTTTTCAATGTTTCTTCGCAGAGTGGGATCTGTCAAGTATCCTGTTTGGATCACCTTGTTTACACTATCCTTTGAGTCATCTGCTGTTAAAGGTAGTCTTGAGATTGGAAAAACTAAATGGGGATTAAACAACAGTCGTCTTCATTTGTTATTGCCTTTAACTGTTCATTATGGTGGTAGATGTTTGTAATTCAGCAATAGTATCCCCTTAATATTGTCAGTCCTGTATTCTTCCAATGGAAGTGTCCCCAGCAATTGGAATGTGGTCCTAGAATTGTCTCCAGTTTGTTTAATTGTGTTGAAACTTGGAATTTCTTTGAAGTGCCAGCCAATGCCAGTGTGCTAACCAGAAATCGAAGGTTGCTGGAAGCTTATCCTCCTCGTACAGCAAACCTTCAGCCTTTCCTCAACAGCCTCTATTCACTGACTACAATACAAGATGCTCATTTGTATATACATTCGTAACGGTGAGCGTTACCAACGCTGGACGTCGGCTGCACGCACAACTTGTCACGTAGCTTATAGCACTGCGCAAAAGGAGAGGGGGAGAAATAATCCATGTGAACAACACTACTCACAAGAAAACACAATTGAATGAGGATGTTCTTCAAGCTGTCAAGACCATGAAATACCTGAATAATTCACCTCAAATATTTCCCGTTTTCTTTGTAAATCTACCTCACGAACCTCTAGCAAGGCGAAGACACTGAAATCATTCATCTACAAAGCCTCCTTTCCCTGTTAGCTGCAGGAAAATGTGACACTTTCTCACGTGCACTGAAACCTTGTAGGTTTTTCCACCGGTTCAGATGCTATTTTGCATTAAATACTCCAGTCATACAGAATCTATGAAGGATACCGGTTCCTTCCACTTGGCAGACAATTCTACAGCCAGAGAGCCAGTCACTTCTGCAGGAGAAGTCTTTCTGACACCATCTGTGAGCAGGTACAGTCAGTGCTAAGGGTATATAAGGAGAGCACAAGGGTAGCAAAAACATTTTTTAATAACTGAACAGCTGGAACTTTTATAAAGCCCAGCACTTCAATTTTTTGTCAACTTTTCAGTATGCATGGGGCAGCATGTCACTATTCATTCATTATGGTTTGAGAATCGAGATTTGATGGGACTATTTAAATGCCTATGTGAGAGGGGATAATAAGCAACAACTATTATTTCAATGGTGTGTAACTGTTATTCAAAAAACACAATTATACCATATGGAGTGTTAGTAGTGCAGGTGAGCTTATTTGCTATGGAGTGGGCAAAAGAATTTGAAATGGGAACTAACTTCAACTTTTCAGGCTTTTGCTCTTTTCCAAACTTAAACTCATAAACTAAAATGAGGGCTGAACACAGGCATGTGGAAAAACGAATAGAATAAATATAAAGTGCATATGAGACAAATGAGTTAAATTGCATAAGTGTTATAATCCTGGAGAGAGTGGAAGGTGTAATAGGAAAAATTAAAAATGGGAGAGAGGAAATGGTAGAATTATGGTATTTAAAAATGAGCAAAGTGCAGTGGGCTTCATTAGATCATTATCTTGGTGGCAGGGAGAGCCGGTTAACACCAAGCATGTAGACCTCTGAGTGTTCCAGTGGAAGGTTGCCAACCCAGACCTTGGGTGTTGATTCTTGGAATTACAGAAATTCATGACACAATCATTCAGCCCGTGTCCATGCCAGCCAAACTCGGAGCTATTTGCATCGCTCCCACTTCCTGGCTCTTGTTCCGTAATCTTGTAGGTTGTCCTTTTGAATGTGGTGTGTTTCTGCCTCAACCGCCCATTCAGGCACAGTGTTTTTATTATTTGGGTAGGGAAAAAAATCCTTGGTTTCTCTCCAATTCCATTTGCATCTCTGTCCCTAGCTATACTTTAAGCATCTCATTATTTTCTTCAATGAAATCTCTTCTCTGTATCCTTTTGACCCCAAAGATCAAATGTTAATCGTTATAACTATAACTGATGATTCTTTTGACCAAGCCAATGTAGAGTTTGGTATATAATTGACCTTTCCAAACTTTGAGAAATGTTGTGGAATAAAAATAAAACAGTAAAATATTGTCAGGTTGAGTAATATCTATAGAGAGAGAAATAGTTAATGTTCAAGCTGATTTTTTTCATCAGAACTGGCTTTTATTTCTCATGTAGCTCAAATTCGGGGAGCGGGAATACTTTGTGTGTAATGAGTACCCCAAGGTAACAACATGGCATAAGAGAAACAGTGACATGGTGTTCCCATAGCAAGCTACACAAGTATTTGCACCTTTTTAATTTCAGTCCTACAGTGCCACTGGTTTTGGATTTTATATTGCAATTTTGCCTGCCTGTACATGTTTTGAACATTTGTCACCTCAAGCCTCAAATGCTTCACCAGGTTTTTCCTGAGCTGCATTCTTTGAGATACCTCTGCTTGTGTATATTAAATCCATCCTGATCCAAATTGTCCATGTTTAGTTATACTACATGTATGGGCAGGGGATTTTTTTCTCTCACATTTGTTAATTTTCCCTTTTCCGATAGTATTTCTGGTACGTCTTTCTGACCTCTGGGCTTAAGCCTTTTGTTTAAAATGGGCCTTTGTTTTTCGAAAAGTATCTTGCAAGATAAGCTAAGGGGGAAGACCTTGCAATCAACTGGCATTTGGAGTCTTTATATATGTGCTAACTTTGTCAGATACCATTTCTGAAATGGCAAACTATTAGTGACTCTCAACTATGCAATAGTAATCCCCTGACTAGTTTCTGTCTTGTAAGATGCTTTCAAGTTTATAAATCACACATACTTGAATGTAGCAGTGCCCATGGAACGCATGAGCAGAATTCCAAAGTTCAGCCAAACATTTGTGGGTATGTGGACTGTTATTGAATCTGTTAACAGAAATGTGCTACTTGACAGCCCCGATGGTGCTGACTGTTACTATGGAATGGAGAAGAGGTATCAGTAAGCAGATGTAATTTCCATCTGTAAATCATAAGTGAACTATTAGAAGTGAGAGCACAGCAAAATAGGAACATGAAGAAATGTTAACTCCAATTTAGTAACGTACCCCAATTTAGTAATGTCCCCTCATGGAAATTAGTGCAATATCAAGATTGGTTACTCTTATATTTTGCCATGTTTACTTTGAGATATCTGGCTAATGGAAGTGATAGGTTTCCCTCTATATTAAATAACAGGAGTAAGCTGATCACCCCCTCGTGCCTTCTACGTTCATTAAGATTGTGACTGATCTTTTTCCTTCCACCACTTTCCTCCTATAACCCTTGACTAAAAGTCTTGATTTCTGTCTTGAATATACTGAGCAGTTGAGCCACCACAGCTACCTTGAGTATGAATTCCAAAGATTCATCAACCTCTGGAACTTCAGAAAATATTTTAAGAAGTTTCTTTCGACAACAATGTTTGCAGCAGTATTTTGTAAATCCAAACAGGGTTTACTTGGTTAGAGAGCTGTATGTACTCCCTACTTCTCACTTCAGTGTATGCTTTGGGGGTACATTTGAGTGTTTTTGGGTAACCTGTCTAAATAATTATTTGCATTTGAGCTTTAAAGGCCATGAGGAATGTGCAGGTAGATGATGGCTTGCTGATTTTGAAGCCAAGACTGACCTTGTCCTCTACTATAGCTTATTCATTTCCACATGAGGCTGCAGGAAAGCAATTCTCAAACAGTTTTGCTTGTTTAGCAAAAGGTGCTGTAGCTTAACTGTCATGGCATGGTTTAAAAATATAAATGAAGTACAGGTAGGAGATAGAACTCATGGATTCAGCTGGCTCATTTAGAAGCTTTCCTGTTGGTTTTCTGAACTGCTGTAATAATTTAGTTTGGCTGAACTTTAATTCAAGCTTATTGCAAATATGGTCACTGATTAAGTTTGGTCAATTTAAAAATGTATTGAGCCTTTTATATGGCCTATGTCAGATACAGACACATTAGCATTGCATCCTATTCACTTGCAGATCAAATTTCAAATTGTATTTTACATATTAAAATCTGTTCTGAAACACAGCCCACAATGCAATATCTCTAGTCTATGGGTGATGTTATTTGCATAAGCATTTGTCAGTAGTTTTTAATGTACTTCACTTGGACACTTCAGGATATGTACACACATTTCCAAATGAACCAACAAACTTGATAATGTTGCTACTTGAGGGGGTTCAAACACTGGAGATAGCTTTTCTTGCATCATTTCTCACATGATCTGATCTTCAGTCTTTCATATGTTGATGTGTTTCTTCTGTAATTTCCTCTGTGTGCTGTA
>JAUZTB010000082.1:9268390-9279259 GCA_034780895.1 Rhynchobatus australiae | reverse complement strand
CGAAGAAGGGTCCTGACCCGAAACGTTGACCGCCTGCTCTTCTCCACGGATGCTGCCCAGCCTGCTGAGTTCCTCCAGCATCATCGAGTTTTTCATCCAGATTCCAGCACCTGCAGTCCTTTGTTTCTCTTGTATATTGTGTGATAATGAGTGTATCTGATAACAATCTTTTACTGAATGCGGCATTGCTCCACAGTTTTGCAAGAAGTGAAAAAATTCTTGCTTCTATAATTTCCCTTTCATTGACGTATGACCACCAAGGTATGATTTTGTGATATGTAAATCTACGTTGGTTGGAAACTTTCTGAGTCATCTGTGTTGACTAGCAGGACATTAACTGTCTTCAAGGATTACAGCACACTAAACAGTGTAAAGATGCAATCAAAGTTTGAGACGGTAGTTTTTGTGGATGTAGAACTGACAATCTCTATAACAGTGAAGCTGCTAAAGTCATCAATGATTACAAACAAGTCATCATCAGAATGTAGAACTGCAAAAGCCACACAAATGTTAACCCATCACTCTCTGGATAATCCCATCACGTATTGGATAGAAACATAGAAGACAAGACATAGAAGAAGATAGGGACATTTAAGAGGCTCTTAAGACACATGAATGATAGAGAAGTGGAGGGTTACGTGAAAGGGAAGGGTTAGATAGATCTTAGAGCAGGTTGTGGGGGGGCAGATACATCAGGGACATTTAAGAGACTCTTAGACACGTGAATGATAGAGAAATAGGGGGCTATGTGGAAGGGAAGGGTTAGATAGATCATAGAGCAGGATAGAATGTCGGCACAACAGCGTGGGCCAAAAGGCCTGTTCTGTGCTGTAGTGTTCTATGTTCTAAGAGCAAGAGTAGGCCATTTGGCCCCTCAAACCTGTACCACCATTCAATACGATCATGGGTAAAGGTCCACTTTAATATCATCTGCTCTCCCCATACTCCCTGATGCCTGTTGTATCGAGAAATCAAATTTCTTCCTTCTTAAATCGGCCTCCACAACCTTCTGTGGTGGAGAATTCCGCATATTCACCACATTCTGAAAAAAAATGATTGGACAAGTACGAGGTGTTACATTTTGGAAAGTCGAGTAAGAGTAGGACAGATACAGTAAATGGTAAGGTGCTAAGGAATGTTGATGAACAAGAGAGATCTTGGAGTTCAAGTCCATAGTTCCCTGAAAGTGGGAACACAGATAGAAAGGATGGTGAAGAAGGCGTACGGGTTGGGGTATAAAATATAAAAGTTGGAAGCTTGTGCTGCAACAGAGTTGCTGCAAAGGTGCTAAAACATTGGTTAGATGGCTCTTGGGAGAGGTGTGTGCAGCTCTGGTCACCACACTACAGGAAGAGTGTGATTGCAGTGGAGAGAGTGCAGAGGAGATTGAACAGGATGTTGCCTGGATTGGAGACTGCAGGACTTTAGATATGGGGAGATTGGATAGGCTGGGTTTGTTTTTCCTGAAGTAAAGGAGACTGAGATGTGACCTGATACAGATTAACATAATCTGATATGAGTGGCATAATGTCATAATGTAAGATTATGAGAGGCATGGATTGGGTATATAGTCAAAATTTTTGTCCCATGGTAGGGATATCGAAGACCATTGGTTTAAGGTGAGAGAAAGGATTTTTAAAAGGGTTTTGAGGGAAAAGTTGTTTTTACACAGTGGCTGATATCTGGAACTCACTGCGGAGGAGGTGGTGGAATCAGATGTTTACGAGACATTTCGGCAGACACTTCAATAAGCAAGGCATGGACAGATACAGCACTAATGTGGGTAAATAGGACTGGTGTAGATGGTCCAAAGAGTCAGCATGGGCACGGTGGGCTGAAGGGCCTGTTTTTACTGTACAACTCCACAACACCTCAGTCCTAAATGTCTTGCCCCTTCACATTCAGACTATTACCACTCGGCCAGAGGAAATTTGCTCCCCACATCTAGTCTTCCTAGCCGTGTTAGCATTTTTCAGGGCCAAAATAATGAATGCGAAATGAGATGTAATATTGATTTTATAGAATAAGGTAACTTGCAGGGCTTGGAATTGGCACTGCCTTAAGATAAAGGCTCACATTGTATTAGTTAAATTATTTTAGTATCTGATGACTAACTATGTGATTTCTGGAAAAACATTGGAAGTACTCAACAGGGCAGAAGCCATCTGTGGAGAGGGAAAGACGGGGTTCGCAATTCAGGTTGATGACATGTAATTAGACAGTGATCTCAGTACTTGGGTCCTGCACCTCTTTGCTTTTACATAGTCCCTAGCCTCTTGCAGTTCAGAAAAAGAGAACTCTTTAAGCCTAAAGAGAATGATTTTGCATTCCCTCACATGAAAAGTCATTGACTTGAAACTTTAACTTTACTTTTCTAACTGGATGAGGGTAAGGCAGTGGATGTTTCTATTTGCACTTTAGCAAGCCCTTTAACAAGGTCCCACATGATAGGCTGGTCTGGAATATTAGGTCCCCTGGAATCCAGGGAGAGCTCGTTAGGTGAATTCAAAGTTGGCTGGGAGGTAGGAAGCAAAGGGTGATGAGTGAAGGTTGTTTCTTGGAATGGAGGCCGGTGACTCATGGTGTGTTGCATGGTTCGATTTTGGGACCCTTGTTATTCCTTCTTTATATGAATGATTTGGATGCGAATGCACAAGGCTTGATCAGTAAGTGTAAGGATGACATGAAATTTGGAGGTGGTGTTGATAGTGAAGAAATTTATCATAGATTTCAGGGGGTCTTGATCAGTTAGGGAAATGGGCTTAGGAGTCGCAAATGGATTTCAATACAGATAGGTGTGAGGTGATGCATTTTGGAAAGTCAAACCAGTGTAGGATTTATACTATTAAATGGTAGGGTATTAGGGAGTGTAATGGAACAGAGGGACCTAGGAATACAAGTGAATAGCTCATTGAAAGAAGCGTCACAGGTAGACAGGATGGTGAAAAAGGCATTTAGCAGCACGCTGGCTTTCATCACTCGGGGCACTGAGCATAGGAGTTGAGACATTATGTTGCAGTTGTATAAGTCGTTGGTGAGGCCACACTTTTAGCACTGTGTACAGTTTTGGTCGCCCTATTATAGAAAAGATGCGGTTAAACTGGAAAGAGTGCAGAGATTTTTGAGGATGTTACTAGGATTAGAGGGCCTGAGTTATAGGGAGAGGTAGGCCAGGCTAGGTCTTTATTCCTCGGAATATAGGAGAATGAGTGGTGACTTTATTTAAAATTGTAAAAATTTGTGTTAAAATTATGAGAAGCATAGATAAGGTGGACGGTAACAGTCTTTTCCCCAGGGTAGTGGAGTCCAAAGCTATCGGCATAGGTTTAGGGTGAGAGGGGAAAGATTTAAAAGGGAGCTAAGGGGCAACTTTTTACCCAGAAGATGGTGAGTATATGGAAGTTGTTGAGGCAGGTGCTTGGATAGGTACTTGGAGGGATAGGGGTGGAACACAGGAAATTGGGACTAGCTGGATGGACACTGTGGTCAGCATGGACTGGTTGGGCCGAAGGGCCTGTATCTGTGCAGTATTGCTCTATGACGAATGCTACCTGACAGGCTAAGCATTTGCAGCATTCTTGCTTTTATTTCAGATTTCCAGCATCTGCAGCCTTCTGCTCTCAGAACTCCATCTGCCACAGTTTTGCCCAATCAATCAAAAATTCCTTTTACACTTCCTGCTCCAATTTACACAAGAAGTTAGTATCAAAGTGTCTGCAGTATAATTTTTATTTAGTTTTATTTGTTGAAAAGCCCAGGCGAATGGTGCAGGTGTATGTTTGTTACCCCTCTCACCCAGCTCTGTGAAGAACCTGTCAGGAATTCACTTTGATTGACACTTGAGTGGCGCGAACCACGAAGGGGGTCTCATCAGGTTTTACCAACAGCCGTCCAATCGCAGCGTAGAAGGGGGCGGGACTCCGGTCCCCATCTGTGCAGTTGATTGGCGCGCCCGCCCGCTGCCGCCTTGTGAGACGCTGCGTCCCATTGGACCAAGCAGCGGCGGTCGGAAAATTGTTTTTCCCATCTCGCTCAGCGGCCTAGGAATCGGACCAATGACGGGCGGCGACGCAAGAAAGCGGAGGGGGGACGGCGGCGGCGGGTTTCAAGCTCGTTCGCGATTGGCGAGTTGGTGGCAGCGGGCGTCGTTGTGACCAATAGGAAGGGCGGAGAGAAAAAAGGGGTTGTCCGGGCCGGGCTGGCGCCGGGACGGTGGGCGAGGGAGCGGGCGGCCATTTTGTCGGCCAGGCGCTGCGGCGAGTGAGGGGAGTTTCAGCCCCGGTCCGGCCCGTTCCTGCTCCCGGTCCGCCGAGCACTGACCTGTATTTATTTATTAAAGCGTCAGGCGGAGTTCGGGGCGCGGCGGGTTGCCGATCTCACCCCGAGATGAGTTCGGTGGACATCCGGAAGCTGAAAGTGAACGAGCTGAAGGAGGCGCTGCACAAGCGGGGCCTCGACACCCGGGGCCTGAAGGCCAACCTGCAGGAGCGGCTGCAGGCCGCGCTCGATCGCGACGCGGCCGAGGCGGAGGGGGAGCAGGCAGGCGGCGCGGACGTCACCAACGATGGATACCCGCCGAAGGAACCGCTGGGAGAGCCGGCGGCGAGGGCCCGGGACGGTAAGCGTCGCTAGGCCTGGCGGGCGGGCGCGCATGCGCGGTCCCGGGAGCTGCGGCTCCGCTTAGACCCCCCCCCCCCCCAGGTGTTGACGTCCTGCTGTCAGTTGTCCTTTGGTTATAACATATCAGCCGTGCAATCGTACGCAAAATGCTGCATAGAGGTCAATGCTACTCGGCGGGTCAGGCTGCATCGATGGAGGGGAATGGACAGTCCATGTTTCGGGTCAATACCCTTCATCTGGACCCCTGTGAAGGTTCTTGGCTCGAAACCTCGACTGTCCGTTCCCCTCCGAGAAGTCAACTGTCCCATTTCCCTCCACAGATGCTGCCTGAGCCGCTGAGTTCCTCCAGCATCTTGTGTGTTGCTGCATTGGCAGTCTCCTGTGCCTCCTTTGTTTTGATTTCTGTTTGACACGAGTTTTGTTCGAGATGTTGCCTGGATCATGGGGAGAAGCTGTATAGGCTGGGCTTGTTTTCCCTGGAGCGAAGGAGCCTGGTAGAAGTATATAAAACCATAAGAGGCGTAGATAGGGCAGATAGTCAGGTCACAACATATGTCAGTGATAATAAACTTGATTCTGATCATTTTCCCTATGGTATGGGTATTAAAAAAACAAAGGTTTAAGGTGAGCAACAAATAATCTGATGGAAGAACTCAGCGGGTCAAGTAGCATCTGTGGGAGGAAAGGAATGTCGACACTTTGAGTCGAAACCCTGCATCAGGTCTATGCAGTCCTGCATATCCTACTCCATTCTGATGCAGAGTCTCGACCTGAGACGTCGAGAATTCCTTCCCTCTCACAGATGCTGCTCGACACACTGAGTTCCTCCAGTAGATTGTTGCTCCAGGTTCCAGCATTTACAGTCCCTTGTGTCTCCTAGGTTTAAGGTGAGATGGGTGCTTTAAAGGGGCTCTGAGGGAAAAGTATCTTTTACACAAAACATTTGATATCTGGAATGCATTGCCAGAGGACGTGGTGGAATTAGATTCAAACACTGTGTTTAAGAGACATTTTAGATAGGCATTTAAGTAGGCAAGGCATAGAAGGACACAGTCCTAGTACGGGTAAATGGGATTAATATAGATGGGCATTAAGGTCAGCATGGACATTGTGGGCTGAAGGGCCTATCTCTGTATGACATTACGAACCAAATGTCAACCGTGGCCTAGTCCCTACTATTCATGCCTCTAAATAGAAAATCGTCGGTTCAAATTCCATTACTGAGCTCAGTGCAAACTCTAGATACTACAGTGTCGTTATGTGGAAGTATTTTATTGATGGCTATAATCTTACAAATTGATTGTTAAAAAGAGGGCCTATCTGCACTCACTGAAGGACATAACAAAAATTAGGCTGTATTGGAAGAAGATTTCAGACCAATGCTTATCATTCAATATTAGACTAATAGAACAGGAGTAGGTCACCAGCCCCCTTAAGCCTGCCCCGTCATTCAATATGAACATGGCTGATCAACGCTGGCTCAACTATTATGTGCTAATTCCCCATGACCCTCGATTCTGTGATCTTTTGCATATATATGTATTTAAGGTGAATATAGACAAATCTGATGATTTGGCCTCTGCCACCCTTGGGGGCAGAGAAGTCCAGAGATTCACCACCCTTTGAGAGAAGAAATTTCTATGCACCTCTATCTTAAGTGACTGGCCCCTTATTTTGCATCATCGTCCCCTTGTTTGTGACTCTCCCACTAGTGAAAACATTTCAACATATACCATGTCAAGGCCCCTTAAGCCTTTTATGTTTTTATGTACCATATGAAGTTTTGGTCTCCTTACATAAAAGGGATTACACTTGCCATAAAAGCAATGCAGCAAGGCTTCACCGGACTAGTTCCTGAGATGATGAACTTGAGGGATTGTATAGAATAGGCCTGTATTTACTGCATTCAGAGGAATGAAAGATGATTTTATTATTACAAAATTCTTGGAGAGCTTGATAGGGTGAATGCTGCGAGGATGTTTTCCTGGTATCTAGACCAGGGGTCATAGTTTCAGAGTGAGAGATAAGCCATTTGGGACTGAGATGAGAAATTTGTTCACCTGGATGGTGAATCTTTGGAATTTTCTACCCTGGACGGTTGTGGAAGCGTAGTCATTGAGGTCATTCAGGATAGAGATCATTAAATGCCTGGATATTAAGGGAATCAAGGGATAAGGGATAATAAAAAAAAGAGGAGGAACAGCCATGATCTCAATGAGCAAGCTTGAAGAGCTGGATAACCTACATTTCTTAATTATGTTTGATAACTTATCTGTTGTCTTCTCTTGCGTGATGTGAAGATTTGTCTCGAGTCTTCTGAAGTGCCTTGAGACATTTCACAGTGTCAATTGTGTTACTGGAATGCAGGTTGTTACACCGGGAGTGAATAGGAACAATTTAGTGACCAGATGATGGATTATTGCAAAATGGCATTTATAACCTTGTCAGCCATTGAAGTCTAAGAATCTGCACTGTAAATTCATAGAACATAGAACATTACAGCATAGTACAGGTCCTTCGGCCCACAATGTTGTGCTGTCATTTTACCCTGCTCTAAGATCGATCTAACCTTTCCCTCCCTCATAGCCCCCTATTTTCCTATCATTCATGTGTCTTTCTGAGCCTCTTAAATATCCCTAATGTATCTGCTCCCACAACCTCTGCCAGCAGTGCGTTCCATTCTCTGTTTTAAAAAAAAGTACCCCTGACATCCCCCTTATACCATCCTCCAATCACGTTAAAATGATGTCCCCTTGTGTTAGTCATTGTTGCCCTGGAAAAAGTCTCTGACTGTCCACTCGATCTATGCCTCTTGTCATCTTGTACACCTCTATCAAGTCACCTCACATCCTCCTCCTCTCCAGAGAGAAAAGCCCTCGTTCACTCAACCTATCCTCAATCCCTCTGTTCCTCCACACTGCCTTGTAGGAAGATAAGTCTGACACACAGAAACCGATTGCTGAGGTGGCAAGTTTAGATTTCCATCAAAAGCTTTAAATCATGTGAACTACTTGAACTTGTGCCCTGTAACACAGGCTATTAAACACTGCTAGAAGTATCACAGATAGTTTCAGTCCTCAAAAGGACTGCAGATGGATAAATTCACTAACCACTTTTTAGGGAAGTGGGTGACAACAAATTAGGTGAATTATTCAATGCTTCAAGGGAAATGGTACATAACCATAAGAAATAGGAGTAGATCTTTCAGCGCCTTGAGTCTGCTCTGCCGTTCGACCAGGTAATGGCCGATTCCCAGCGCAGCATCTTGATACATCTTAATTCCTCTAATGTCCAGAAATCTTATCTATTTCTCAGTTTTATATGAAATCATTAACTAAGCTTCCATAACCCCCTAGGGTAGAGAATTCCAAAGATTCGCAACCTTTTGAGTGAGGACATACCTCCTCGTTGGAGACCTGAATGGCTTCCTCCTTGCTTTGAAACTGTCTTTGTTCTGGAGCCTCAGAAACGACAAACATCCTCCCCATATCTACCTTGTTATATGTTTTAATGTGGTCTCTTATTCTTACAAACTGTCAAGAATAGAGGTCTAGACTTCTCGATCTCTTCATGACAGACCTACAAACCAGACTGGTAAATCTTTGTTGCACTCCATCTATGGCAAGTTTATTCATTTTTTTAGGTAAGATTAAATTTGTACACAATCCTCCAGCTGTAGTCTTACCAAGGCCCATTATAATTGTAGCAAGACATCTGCACTCTCTTGTATTCAAATCCTTCCCACACTAAAGGTCAACATATACCACTTGCCTTCCGAACTGCCTGCTGTGCCTGTGTGTTAGCTTTCAGAGACTTTGTGTATTTACACTCTGGTCCCTTTTGAATGTTTCCCAGTCTCTCCCCATTTAAAATACAATCAGCAGTTATGTGCCTTCTATTTTTATCAGAAGTGGATAACCTTACATTTTATTCTGTGAGGCATGTTATTGGCCAGTCTCTCAGCTTGTCTATGTGCTCTGGAAATCACTGCATCCTTATTATTGTAACTATTCCACTTAGTGTCATTAGCAAGTTGATCCAGTGAGAGAGGAGATGGGTAATTTACTCATCTACTGTTCAACATAACAATGAATTCTGTTTCACTCATCTCTACTTTAAATGCTGGATCTGTTGAATTACTATTTAACATTGGAACATGAACTGTGTTTATGGCTAGTGTTGCTGTCTAAATGAAGGGCAGACTGATCAATGTCAAAGGGCTGCATGGTGGGTGATCTACCCTCTTGGCATTGTCAGTCATTGTGTGTTGCTTGGAAGTGTGTCACTGGTCCTTGCTATTGCTTGGAAGTTCTAACTATAAACCAATGTCCTGTTACTTTATGGTGCAGTATTTCAGCATATTGATACTTCTTAACAGCATTTAGTGATTCAGTTGGGCAGTATGTGAGAGAAAATAAGTTGCAGGTCTATGGGGGGAATAAGAGGATGGAATTGCTCTGCTGGAAGCTGGCATAGACATAATTGGCCTTGTGCCTCCCGTGTTGTGATAAATATGTGAGAGGTACTTGTGTGAGGCATAAGGGTCTGTTTGCCCAGGTAAATGGCCAAGAACTGTTAGAAGAGAGCAGGAAGATGAAGAAGATGTGGAAAGAAACTGTTTTGGAAGTTATCGCATGTTCCAAACCTTTCTTTACAGCCAGCAGACTGTGGTAGTCAGTTGTGAACAAGCAACTAAAGCATTGGTGTATAATTGGTGTAAATACAATTTTTGATATTGGTTGAATGAAGAGTGTTGATGGGTGTATCTTACAGTGGATCTTTTACCTTCAAACCAACCAGCAAAGAGAGCATTGATTCAACATTGTTGCATCTTTTGCAGTACTTCATTCTGTGTAAAAGCGTGATTCTTCTATGTTCTTTAAGACTTGAATGGTGACCTTTTTTTTCTAAATGCATCATTAGATGTATGCAGGACATGGCCTAAGTTCCATTTAACAGTTGCACACCAGTGTAGCTAAGAACATGTGCAAGTGGGCATGTCACTATTTAGTATTCTTGTGCTGCTGTTTGCATGGAAGTTGACAACATCAGTGCTCCTTTGGGAACAGTGGTACACTGTGCCTTGTGTGATACAATAGGCTAGAGGGAATCACTTTGAAACTGGGTCATGGACCATGCAGCATCCTAAGTTCTTTATGCTTGCCATTAACTTGCATTTGTACAGTGCCATTCATGTACCAGAGGCAACAAAGTATTTTAAAGTGCAGGTTGTCCCCAGATTATATCAGGGTTACGTTCCTGTGAACCATTCATAGCCCAGACAGTTCTTAAATAGAAAATGCATCCGTGTACCGAGTTCCCACGTGGCAGAAGATGCGTGCAGTCCTGCAGTAGCTGGCAAATCCATCCTGCTGGTCTCCGGAAAGCTCATTCGTTTGTACAGGTTGTACATAAGTCAGACGTTCGTAAGCTGGAGAGGACCTGTTGAAATAACTTGTAATGCAAAAAAAAAGCTACAGCTGGTTTGCATAGAACAAAGTCACACAAACATTGATTTTGTAGTGTTGCTGGACATGAGAAATCCCAAATCTCCTTTGTATATTGTCTAGAATTCATTGTTTTTGATTGATGGTCTGGATTTAACAACTGACCTGAAAGATGAAACTTCCAATGACAAATTTCCATTAATGGAAAGATATATGATTGGATAAATGGTTTCAGTGAAGATAGTTGAGGGTTGAAATACTCAGAAAATGTTTTGGGTTGTCTTAGTGCTATGGGATCTTTAGTGTCCTCTCGGGACCTCCAACAACCCAGCAATTTTCAATTCTGTGCTAGATTATTAATCTTGGTTTTGGGATTAAATCTCAAGTGAAGCATGGTCCCACAACCCAATTGCTTTTGAAAAGATGATGGTATCTTCTGAAGGTTTTCTGTGAAGATACTTCCACAGTGCACAGTTAGCTAGGGAGTTCCATTACTTAAGTGCAGCTTTAGTGTAATCAAAATGTTACTAGGTTTGTTCAGAAGCAAGTTCTTAACTGCAGTTTTCAATTTGGTGCAGTGTTCTGCCAGATGGTTCCTGGATTTTGAAAAGTGTGAGATATAATTTCTTGCTGGATTATAAATATAAAATTCGTCACCTAATTTTCAGGTGATAACTTTAAGATAGATATAATGAAGGCTGTTTTATGCTTTCTTAACAAGTACTTATAGTGCACCAATCTGTGTGTTGCTAAAATGAATTATTGTTTCTCTAAAATACCATCAGGATCTTTTCAGTTTGGT
>JAUZTB010000082.1:8395093-8405263 GCA_034780895.1 Rhynchobatus australiae | reverse complement strand
CAGGAATAAGGGAAGACGAAGGTGTGGTGGGGGTGGGGGAGGGGAAGAAAAAGAAGGGGTGGGGTTTCTGGAAGTTAGATAAATCGACGTTGAGGCCGTCAGGTTGGAGACTCCCGAGGCGGAACATGAGGTGTTGTTCCTCCAATCTGCGCCTGACCTCAACGTGTCAGTAGAGGAGGCCATGGATAGATAAGTCAGTTTAGTTAGGCATTTAATTACTATTTTAATTAGTTCAGTACAACATCATGAGCTGAAGGGCCTGTTCCATGTTCTATGTTCTAACACTCTCAGTTACTGTCACAAAATAGGTGTTGAAAGAGCCTATAGTTTTAGATGTTTTAATGCACAAAGGATTGTTAATGTACCACTGGAGGCCTTGATGTTAAAAGGTGATCACACTGTCCCAAGGCTGAACTGAGATACAATTGTCACAATCCTCACCTGGCAGTAATCTCACTAATAACTTGACCCCAGGGGTTTGACGCACAGTTTAACAAACCACTTTCACTGAAACTGCACCTGATCTCTTTTACATTGGTGAGACAAGAGTCAGATGTTAAACATCTTACCTCTCAATAATGTCGCAAAAACAAGTAACCTTCAAAGGTTAACATTTTCTTACAGGTCACAATTATCATACAGGGAAAAGAGTCATAGAGTTATAGAATTATACGTCATAGAAACAGGCCCTTCGGCCCAACTTGTCCATGCTGACCGAGATACCCATCCAAGCCAGTCCCATTTACCCACATTTGGCCCATATACCTCTAAACGTTTCCTATCCATGTACTTGTACAAGTGTCCTTTAAATGTTGTTATTGTACCTGCCTCAACCATTTCCCCTGGCACTTTATGCACCACCCTCTGTACGAAATTAGTCCCTTTCAAAACCTTCCCCTTGAACCTAGCCCCTCTGTTGTTTGATTCCCTTTCTCTGGGAAAAAGACTGTGTGCATTCACCCTATCTATGCCCCTCATGATTTTATACACCTCTATAAGCTGTAGATGTAATCCTAAATGTGGTTCTAAATCTTCAGTGCCTTTTTTTCTGTTGGATCCAACTCATGGATAACGATCGCTGATTATATTCATCATCCCTGAACTTCAACTGTTCTTCTAACTTGTACGTTTCCCTAAATTTCATTTCTCCCTAAATCCTTCTAACTGTGATTGTATGACCAGTTAGATGGATTCTCCATGGTGGGTGAATCAGTGCCTTGATAATTTAAAGTGTTCTCGAGCCGCATTAGCCCTTTCATATTTTCCGTGTTCTTAAGTACAGTTTCACCACACATTTCCACAACCACCCTACCCTCACATGTTGGAAATGGGATTAGTGTGGAACATAGAACATGGAACGATACAGCACAGGAACAGGCCCTTCGACCCACAATGTCTGCACCGAACACAATGCCAAATTAAACTAAATCTCTTCTGCCTGCACATGATCCATATCCCTCCACTCCCCGCATAATCATGTGCTATCTAAAAGCCTCTTAAACACACTATTGAGTCTCCATTCACCACCACCCCTGGCAGCCCGTTCCAGGTACCCACCACTCTCTGTGTAAATAAAACTTGCCCCGCACAATCTCCTTTAAACTTACCCCCTCTCACCTTAAATGCATGCCCTCTAGTATTTGATATTTCTACCCTGGGAGAAAGATTCTGACTGTCTACTCTATAATATTATAAACTTCTATCAGGTCTCCCCCTCAGCCAGAGAAAACAACCCAAGTTTGGCCAACCTCTCATACCCTCTAATCCAGGCAGCATCCTGGTGAACCTCTTCTGCACCTTCTCCAAAGCTTCCTCATCCTTCCTGAAATGGGGGACAGAATTCCACGCAATATTCCAAGTGCGGCCTAACCAAGTTTAGGTGGGTACCTGATGGTTAGCATGGGCCTGTTTCTGTGCTGTATGACTCTTTGTGCAGACCTGCACACGCTCCTGTGTCTCAGTATCAGGGCACCCATCTCATCTGATGCAGATCTTCCTTTAGTTTCTGGGGGATTTTACCAGAGGATCAAAGTGAATCGGAAGATCCTGGCTTAGCCTCTCCTTGAATGTAACATGATGCAGCACAGACAGGGTGAATACACACCGTCTTTTCCCAAGGGAAAGGGAACCAAAAACTAGAGGGCATAGTTTTAAGGTGAGAGGGGAAAGATTTAAGGAGGCCCTGGGGGGCAACCGTTACGCAGAGGGTGGTGGGTATATGGAACGAGCTGCCAGAGGAAGTGATTGCGGCAGGTACAATAGCAACATTCCAGAGACATTTGGAAAAATACACGGATAGGAAAGATTTAGAAGGATACGGGCCAAATGCAGGCGAATGGGATGAGTGTAGATGGGCACCTTGGTCAGCATGGACAAGTTGGGCAGAAAGGCCTGTCTCTATGACTTGATGTCAGGGAGTGGTCGGCTTACTAAGTGCATGCAACAATATGCACAGCAATTCCAAGAGAAAGTTGTCAAGCAGCTATTCTTAGACTGTCCTTGTGTGAGCCACACAAGGTCCTAGCCGCCATTTGGGAGTCTGATTTTCCAGTCTCCTGTTTTAAAATATCCTCAATATCACGATAAATACTTTTTTAGGAGCCCTGGAAGAACTTTACTATCCAATACGGGCTTTTAATAGCATGCTGACTAAACAATGAACAAAGACCTCTCCTTAATCAGTTACCTCATGTGGATGCTTATAGCCTGTTTACCTTTCTCAGCCTCTGCACAACTTGCTTAGTTTGAGTATTTTGTATTCCCAAAACCCACTGACGTGTGAAGTCTGTTCACAGGTTTTCTTGGTCAGGAACTGACCTCCTCCAATATAGCATCACGTGTTAGCAACAGTGCAGCTCTCCCTCTCCACTACGTATGCTGGCTTTAACTGTCTGGACTGTTAACTTGAACCTGGAATCTGAGTGAGGGGCAAGAACACCACAGTAATTCCATTGGTGCCGAATGAAGGGGACTGTTCCAATTCCAGTCCACGTCCAGTGGGATCGGGAACGCCTGAGGTGTTTAAACCTGAGTGGGAATGATCAAGAGGCATGTGTGAAATAAGGTGCCAAGTGGGCACCCAGCACCTGACCCCTTGGCAATACCCGTCTCATTCAAAGAATGACCATTCAAACTTGGGGATGTTATCCTTGTGATATCCAATGCAATGGGCTGTATTGGATCCCATCCAATCAAACTACAATCTTCCCTTCTCTCAAATATTTTTGTTACAACTAAAGACAAAATAGTTAATGTAAAGAGTGGAGCTTGGTTACCCAACCCAGCCCAACAGAAACCAACTCTGGAGCTCTAGCAGTTTTAATTTGCCTCCCTGTTCTCACACCGACCTGTCTGTCCTCAGCCTCCTCCACTGCCAGGGTGAGGCCAAGAGCAAACCAGAGGAACACCACTTCATAATCCACCTGGGAAGTCTATGACCAGACGGCATGAATAGTGAATTCTCTGATTTCAAGTAACCTGCTCCCCCCTCTGTCCCTTTTCTCTCTGCTTCCAGACCACCCAGTTCCCCCTACACACATCCAACCCCTTCCCCACAGCTTGCTATCATCCAGTTTCTCCACCCACTCCATCTGCCTATCATACACACTCCTCCCTCCCCCTACAGTCCCCATCTGCCCTCCCCACCTCCCTCTCCTTTCAGATTCCATCACCTGCAGCCCTTTGTTGCTTCCACCTATCACCTCCCATCCTCTATTTCCACTCTCTCCTCCTCCATCTGCCAATCACCTGGATCCACCTATCACCTGCCAGTTCTTGTTCCACCCCTCTTTATACTGGTTGTCTCCCCTCTCAGTCTAGATAAAGGGTCTCGATCTGAAACATCGATTGTCCATCTCCGTCAACAAATGCTGCCTGACCTGCTGAGTTCCTCCAGCCATTTGCTTTTTGAACCAACTACGTGTGTTGGGTTTTGGACAGGTATTTTAAAAAAATACAAATCCTCAGGCTTGGGTCAGGTTTGAACTGACCTTGGTTGATCAAGTTTGGGTCAATTTTTAATATTATTACTGAGCAGACCCTCATTAAAGAACACTTTCTCTTAACATCCCTTTCATTCCACTCCAACCCCCCACCCTGGGCTTTGTTCCTAGTGAGTGTCAATGAGATAACTTTTTAACTTCTCAGGAATACAGAAGAGATATTGATCCTTTTCCAGTTGGGTCCCATGAACATATAGAGAGGGAAGAGGAAGATCTCAGAGTAGGACAGGGTGTCAATGGGAATGCCACGGATTTTCCAAATTGCAATATTAATTGTCATTGATTTCTCCAGGAAAATTTGGTTTGGCCAAACTGATTGGAGATATTAGGAATCTCAGATATTTCCAGCTATCTTGAATTGCCAACTCTCCAGGATTCTCCAAGGAATTGAGGTTTAATATTCTGGATACTATAACAAAGAAACTCCAGGAGAAAAATGACAGGGGTGTTCAAATATTAATGATTTTTATTAACCCAGTTAATTTTTGGATTATAAAATTAATGGAAATGAAGTTGTGAAGGCTGTTTGATAGAGAGCCAAGAATCATCCAATTGGATCGTGAAGAGCTCGTCCATTTTCCAATCAATGTGAGAAGACAAGGGATGGACAGGCAGGACAACCAATGGTGACTATGTGCGTGTGTTTGTGGGAGGGGTTGGCAGGAGAGGGTGGCCGAGCAAGAATGTAACCAGTTACAGAAGTGTGATTCATAGGATGGATGTATCGGGCAACCAATGATTGGGGTGTAAGGGTGGTAGATCAAGAAGATGGATGTGTTCTAGCGTCCAGTGGCCAGGTTGTGAGATGGCACTTTGTGAGGAAGGTCACACAGCCAATCTCTGCCATGTGTGAAGACAAGATGTCCCAGTATTGAGGTTGAATGTGGCATACAACTCCGTGGTGGTGGGTGGAAACATGATGGGTTCGACAAGTTGGACGTGGCTGGTCAAGAGATGAACGTGTTCAATCAGAGCCATCAGGTTGTTACATACCCTCAATTCTCTTCTCTTCATAGAAAATGCAATGGTGGAACAAGTTCACTATAGAGTGCAGAGAGGTGGACATTGTAGAGTTAGGAAGAATCCAGCCAGGTTCTCACTATGACAGGACCATGGTCTTTTCAAAGGGAGCTTTCTACCTGTGAAGGGTTAATTGGGCCTCTGTGGATTCATGTTTTTATGGCTGTGAGCAGCAAGTGACAGTGAGGGTTTAATCTAATCTGCCATGCACCGCTCTCATTCCCTTGCCTTCATGCATATCACACTGCCGTCACGGCAACTGTGATGATGGAGGCAAGTGCTGCTCATTAACCCTCGGTGTACTGGAGTGCTGAGGCGATACTTCCCTTGGCTTGTATCCCTATCCTGATTCCCCCACACTGCACCTCCCCACCGCCAAGGGCTTTCACTTTACCCCTTCCCAGGGCAATGAGCCACTTGATCATCATTGTTGGATTGGTGGCTAATTCCAGTTGAATTGTGGCCATTGAGGAGTGCCCAGAATCCTGGATTCTTGCCCAGTACAGCCCAGGAAAATTCCATCTGCATCCTCTCCGGAGACTGGAACTCCAGTCACTTAATCTAATCGTCCTGAGGCCAAATCCTATGATGTCAGTTGGGATCGGCTGACTGAGCACAGACTGAGGCAATGTCCCTTTTCCCGAAAACAGATAGAAATAGTTAGTACCTATATGAAGATTAGGATCAAAGTAGATCTAATGCTTTCCCATTCACTTAACCAATTCCATTGGATCAAGTCCTAGAACATTCACTGAATGAAGGATTTCCAACGCAGGAAATGGGGGATTTCCAACCCTTTCCCATTTATCCATTTGAACAGATTTCCAATAGTCTCAACCACTTCCCTTACATTCTCCGTTCACCACACCCCTTCCTGTGCATTCCGTATAGATACTCAATGGATCAAATGCCTTCCTAATCAATCCATATATTCCCAATGAATTCAGCCTCTTCTCATTCAGTCCATTTTGTAAATTCACAATATCCAATGGATCAAGTCCCATCCCATTCGTTCCATTGTATAGATTACCAATGGACCCTACTCCTTCCCATTCACTCAAGGCATAGGTGTGCAATGATCTCAACCCCTGCCATTCACTCCAATGTACAAATTCCCAACATACCAAATCCCTTATCATTCACTCCATCCAAAGACACCCAACAGACATTATATTGTCCATGTGTAGATTCACAATGGATCTAACCATTTCCCATTGTCCTTTATGCAACTATATAGATTCCTAAAGAGCACAACCCATTCCTCTGACCTCCATAAATAGATTCATAATAGACTCAACCCCTTCCACTTTCACTCTCTGTATATATTTCCAATGGACCAGACTCCTTTGTATTCATAATATTGTACAGGTTCTCAATTGATTCATCTGCCATCCATTCAATCCATGCTTAGATACACAATGCACTCCATTATATACATGCTACTTGTCCCTCACCAGTCCTTCCATTGTAGCATTTCCCAAGTGAACTCAACCTTATCATATTCACTCCACGCATTGTTTCCCAATCATCCCAATCCTTTCGCATCCACATCAGTGTAAAGATTCCCAATGGATCTTGCCCTTTCTCATTTCATCCCACTGCACAGACTCCCAGTGAACACAACTATTTGGAAACACTCAGTTCTGATAAAGAGTGTACTATTCAAACAGATAAAGCCCAGCCCTGCACTCCCATGTATTGATTCCCAATGCACCCCAGCCCTTCCCATGCACTCCATATATAAATTCCTGATGATTCCAGGCTCTTACCATTCACTCCATTATACTGATTTCCAATGGACTCAACCCCTCCCATTACCAGTACTGATTCCCAAAGGATCCAGCTCCTGCCCTTCATTCCATGGATTGATTCACAATTGACTATCCCCCCTCCTGTTCACATATTACAGATCCCTGATAGGTAAAACCCCTTCCCTTTGGTCCATGTTTACCTTCCCAATGGATCCAACCACATCTTGGAGCAAAATAAGACCCTTGGAAATCCAAAGCAAAAATAAAAGTGCCAGAAGCACTCAATAAGTTGGGCAGTGTCCTTGGAGAGAGAAGCAGAGTCAATGTTTGGGTCAATGGCTTTTTATCAGAACTGAGTGCTTCCGAATCCAATCATTCCTGAATCTCCATTGTACAAATTCTCCGTGGATGAAACCCCATCTCAGTCGCTGCTTTCAATAGATTCCCAATGGACACAGAAGGAGGCCGTTGAGCCCATTGAGTCTATACAGGCTCCCCAGCAGAACAGTCCCATCAGTCCCACTTCCCATCTCCTGAAACCTTTTCCCTCTCACATGTTCCCATCAACTCCTCTTTGATTCTTTTGCTATTCACCTACACTCTGTGGTAATTTACAGCAACCAGCATGTCTTTGGGATGTGAGAGGAAACCAGAACAACCAAGGGAAACCCATACACTCACAGAGAGATAAGATAAGAATAGATGGCTTTATTAGTCACATGTACATCAAAACACATAGTGAAATGCACCTTTTACGTAGGGTGTTCTGGGGGCAGCCCACAAGTGTCGCCACGCTTCCAGCACCAACATAGCACGCCCACAACTTCCTAACCCGTACGTCGTTGGAATGTGGGAGGAAACCGGAGCACCCGGAGGAAACCCAAGCAGACACGGGGAGAACGTACAAACTTCTTACAGACAGCGGGGGAATTGAACCCGAGTCGCTGCCACTGCAATAGCGTTACACTAACTGCTACACTACTGTGAGAACGTGCAGACTCCACACAGACAGCACCCGAGGTCAGGATAGAAACAAGGTCCGTGGAGCTGTGAGGCAGCAGCATTAATTAATGTTTTCCCTGGCTGAGGGGTGACCTTATAGGGGGTTATAAAATTATGAGAGGCATAGATATGGTAGGTAGTCACAGTCTTTTCCCCAGGGTAGGGGAGTCTAAAACTAGAGGGCACAGTTGTAAGGTTGAGAGGGGAAAGACTTGGAGATCTGAGGGGAAAGTGTTTCACACAGAGGCTGGTGGGTAAATGGAACGAGCTGCCAGAGGAAGTGGTAGAGGCAGATACTATTACATTTAAAAGGCATTTGGACGGTACATGGATAGGAAAAGTTCAGAGGGATATGGGCCAAACACAGGTGAATGGCATTAGTGGAGATAGGTAACATGGACAACTTGGACTGAAGGGCCTATTTCCGTGCTGTATAACTCTTTGAATCTACAAATATGCCTGAGTTCAATATTGTGCCTAGGGAGCTTTTCTCATCTACCTGAGGTGACCTAATGCCTTTTCCAGAAGAATGGAGAATCAAATGCAGCTTGTGTACTCAAGTCTTCGACGAATTACCTTTTGACTCAGAGACAAACTGCTGCCCTGTAAGACACAGCAGATGCTTTGCCTAGTTAGACTCTGGATTTGATCTTAGATCACCATTGGCCAGTTTGAGCTGGAGGACAGACACTAAGATTATCCTCAACATCATTAGGCCAGACATGGGGCATGTTGTGGGCAGGCAGGTTGGCGGCTTTGTTCAGCTTGCGTGACTGTGACTAGAAGCAGTACGTGTGCGTGTGGGTGAAGTCAGGTGAGGATTGAACCTGGTTGTGATGCCACAGTTCAGAAGAATGAGGGGGGACCTCATAGAAACATTTCAAATGTTAAAAGGCCTGGACAGAGTAGATGTGGCAAAGTTGTTTCCCATGGTGGGGGAGTCTAGTACAAGAGGGCACGGCTTCAGGATTGAAGGGCGCCCATTCAGAACAGAGATGCGGAGAAATTTCTTTAGCCAGAGAGCGGTGAATCTGTGGAATTTGTTGCCACAGGTGGCTGTGGAAGCAAAGTCATTGGGTGTATTTAAGGCAGAGATTGATGGGTATCTGAGTAGCCAGGGCATCAAAGGTTTTGGTGAGATGGTGGGGGAGTGGGGCTAAATGGGAGAATGGATCAGCCCATGATAGGATTGCGGAACAGACTCGATGGGCCAAATGGCCGGCTTCTGCTCCTTTGTCTTATGGGCATAAGTAAAAAACTGTCCTCAAAACTCCTCCTGAATTTCTTCCTTACTTATTGATTGCAAGAGACACCACAACAGTGGCAACAAAAAAGACATTAAAACAAAGATCTTTGGGGTGTGTGAGAATTTGAATTAACTTAAATTAACTCAAGTCATCGGATAGAAACCTCTAGTGAGTGCAAATAAGCACTGAGGTGATTTGGGGTCAGATTGTTCAGCTCCAGGTCTGATTTAATCTAATTAAGTGAAATCTGGTGGAAAAAATGAAGACGTTGTGTTTCAAAGTGAAACTGTTGATGTTAACCCACAAGAGCACAAGAAGTGAAATGTTACACTTCATTAAAGAAAGCCCTCTCTACCATTCTACATCTTCTCTTTCACCATCTCAAAGAGATTGCGGTTGATCTGGTTGTAACCTTCCCTCAGCAACCATTCAGCCCCTTGCCAACCAAGTATCTGTCTCCCTCGGCCTTAGAAATATTCATAGATTCTGCTTCCCTTGCCTTTTGAGGAAGGGTATTCCAAAGATTCATGATCCTCAGAGAGAAACAAAATTACCTCAGCCCTGTCTTAAGTGGTCATAGAGTCATGGAGAGCTGCCTCATGAAAACAGGCCCTTCAGCCCACTGAGTTGCTGCTGACCACATCCATTTACATTAATTCCATTTGTTTTTGTTCTCCCTGCTTTCTCATCAACTCCCCCCAGATTCCACCCCTCACCTACACACCAAGTGCCATTAAGGAACCAGCGGGAAACCCACATGTTCACAGGAAGAACATGCAAACTCCACACGGATAGCACCTGAGCTCAGGATTGAACCTGGCTCTCTGGAGCTGAGGGGCAGCAGCTGTGCCACTGTGCTCAACCACTTGCTTTGAACCAATATCCCCAGTTCTAGGTTCTCCCAGAAGAGGATAGAGTGGATGTGGAGAGGATGTTTCCATTAGTAGGAGTGTCGAGGATCCAAGGGGCAGAGCCTCAGAAAAATGGAAATGAGATGGAGACAAATTTCTTCAGCCAGCGTGTGGTGAATCTGTGGGATTTACTACCATAGAGGGCTGTGGAGGCCAAGATATTGGGTGTATTTAAGAATGGGTTCTTGATTGGTTACAAAGAGAAAGCTGGAGAATGGGTTTGAAAAAAAAAGCCAGC
>JAUZTB010000082.1:7785175-7801351 GCA_034780895.1 Rhynchobatus australiae | reverse complement strand
TGGGAGAGTCTAGGATCTGAGGGCACAGCCTCAGAATAAAGGAACATCCCTTTAAAACTGATGAGGGGGAATGTCTTCAGCCAGAGGATGATGAATCTGTGGAATTCATTGCACAGAGAGCGGTGGAGGCCAAGTCAATGGTGTATTTAAGGCAGAGCTTGATAGGTTCTTGATTGGTAAGAGGGTTAGGGGTAAATTAAATTAAATTGGTAAATTGGTTTATTATTGTCACATGTATTGAGGTACAGTGAAAAACTGTTTTGCATGCCATCCGTACAGATCATTTCATCACATCAGTGTATTGAGGTAGTACAAGGGAAAACAATAATAGAATAAAGTGCTAGAAGGCAGGAGAATGGAGCTGAAAAAAAGATCAGCCATGATTGAATGGCGGAGCAGACTCGATGGGCTGAATGGTCAAATTCTGCTCCTATTTCTTAAGGTGTTTCCTAGCTCCTGTCCTGAGTAGGTGATCTCTTGCTTGGGTCTGATTAGATTGGTGCTGATTGAATCCTCACCCATTTGATTTTTCTATATGCAAGAATCTTGGCCATTGAATGCTGCCAGGCAGTTCAGCAGGGGGAACAGGAGATCGAATCATCAACATCCCTGATCTTGTACTCGATGGCCCTGCACTTGTACATCAGAATCACTCAACAATGACCAGAAGCAGGACTCTGCAGATCCTGAGTGCACAGACAACTAAATGACTGTCTCACCCAACTCATTAATGTATTAACTACTCCAGGACCCAGTATATAATCATCAGTCAGTGGTTATGTGTAGCTGCAATGATTTTTGCCATTGGTGAGGTGGGCAGTTCCCTTGAGTTTGGTGAATGGCTTCTGGTGGGAGGGTGGAATTTTGGGCATGTGATAGTAGCTGAGCTGTTCTTCCTCCAGGCTACAAGAAATGGAAATGCCCAGTTCACTTTTGGTGGTTGATTTGAATGTTTCATCATTTTGGGGAACCATTGACAGGTTTTTTTTTATCTCTACATTAGAAGTGAAAAAATCCAGTAACCTGGAAAAAAGGATAGTCTGTGACAGTTTTGCAGAACTGGTCCAGTAAGTTAACTAGGTCTTGCTCTTTACAGCAGACTGTTGATCTGAATTGAACAGAATGTGGAGAGCATTGCCTACTCTATGTGATGGTGAATTCATTGCATGTTTGAAATTGTGTTTCCATTTAGCAGTAAGATATTGTATTCACAAGGACTGCAGTGGTTCAAGGAGGCAGCTCACCACCATCTTCTCGAGGGGCAATTAAATGCTGGCTCAGCCTGCGAAGCCCACATCCCTTGAATGAATATTTAAAAATTTCTAGAACTTTGTGCTGGTGGGTGTATCTACCAATTTACGTCATATGCTTAGGATGCTGGCAGAAATTTATTGCTTTGTTCTGGTTACTTGCATAACTGGTAGCTAGGCCACTTGAGAAGCAATTAAAAATCAGTATTGTGGGAGCTCGAAACATTTGCATGGAATGTTTAGCCCAGAAGCAGGCAATTGTCCCAATGTTTCTGCTGGTATCTGTGCTTCCTTCTGCCTTGTGTTAGCAGATTTCCTTCCCCGAAGTTTATTGGCAAATTTGATGGGGGTTTTAATGACAACTCAGAAGTTATTTCATAGTCCTGGTAATTTCATCACATGCCCCATTGGAACCTTGACTCAGTTTCCATGCCCAGTGCTGCAATTACCACAAGTGGGATTGTTTGACGACTTAGCTGAGCCAAAGTTGACACTGGACTCGTTCCTGGTCTGTTGTGAGTTGCCTGACCCAGAAAATTCTGCAAATTGATCTCTGACAATTCCCTATTGCTCCCACTCACAACTATCAACAATCCATCATGCTCACCAATCACCAATTAACTCCTTTGCCTGTCTGCCACTACTACTCAGGATAAGGGAACATAAAAGTTGGCCAGGGTGCACTGGTGATGCCTGCATTAGAAAGTACAAGGGTGAAGCAGCATGGAGATTTGGGTTTGACACTCCCCCACCCCATTCATTGTTAAATCTCGAGCAGGCAGGTTGCTATTGGGCAATTGATACTCTCCAAGCCAACACTACACTGAGAACAAGGAAGAGATGTGATTTAGGAAAAACAATGTAAAAGCTTTCTGCACTGTAATTGTGAATAGTGTCGCCCATGCTCGGGCTGGGTGTGGCTTCGGGGATACAGTGAGGCATTTATTCTGGCACCAGAGCTCAAGATTAAGCAACTTGATCAATATTGATAGCCGTGATCATTTCTGGAGCACTCTCATTGGGTTTGTGGTATAACCCAGAGGTGATTTTATTTGTTGCACCTACAAGCTGTGAATTACTTTCCCACTCCCTCTCCCTCAAGAACATCTAATTCTGGCTGGTTCAATAAATGAGTCCTCCAATTTCTGCCTTCCCCACCAGTGGAAACCATGCCTTCAGGCCATAAACTCTTGAATTCCCTCCCTAAACCTCCCCATTGCTCCTCTTTAGTTACCTTAAGATCACTTATCCTGTTCATCTTTCTCTATGAAGCACCTTGAGGTTTTTGGGGAGACGGACACTGCAGATGCTTTTTGTGTTGCACCTTGAGGTTTTTGCTAAGTGAGAAACTTGATTAATTTCAGATTGTTATGGAATTGCTAGACTGTGGACCAGGAAGGTACCAGGATTGATCAAGTCCACAACAAGGCCACAAGAGAGTGACAATGTTAATGAAGGCCAGGACACCGGAGGTTGAGCTGAGGGTGTGACCAAGCAGCTCCATAATCTCGTATGTTTAGAAGTGAGGAGTGGGAATTCTGAAGTATCTTGTGGGTCAGAATACTTCTGGGTCTGTAGTGACAGGCAGAGAGGTTTAGTTGGGGGAGGAATGTGAATGGAGAGCAGTATGAGGCAACAATCAGCAACAGTTTTATCAATGATCGAGGCAAAGGGAGTTGTGAATCTGAATAGGGATATTTATCTGGAGAGAGAGAGAAATTAAGGAGAGAAAATAAAGTCCAAATGGGCACGAGGAAGTTTGGGCAAAGTTTACATTGATATGGCCTTGGTAACAAGTCAAGTCTGTTCAAGTTTATTGTCATATGCACAAGTATAGTAAGGTACAGGTACAATGAATAATTTGCAGCAGCATCACAGGGAAGTAGGTACAGAAAACACACAGAATATAAATTATACAAGACAATAAAGAGGGGGAAAAAAAGACTTTATTTTGGTGGTGTGGGACTTCAGGCTTCTGTTCCTCCTGCCTGACAGTGGCAGACAGAAGAGGGTATATCCCAGATGGTGGGGATCCTTGATAGATGTTGCCTTTCTGAGGCTGGGCCTCCTGTGGATGCTGTCAATGGCAGGGGAGGGCTGTGGCTGTGATGGACCAGCTGCGTCCACTACTTGTTGCAGCCTCTTGCATAACTGTGCGTTGGAATTGCCATAGCAGGCCATGATGCAACCAGTCGGGATACTTTCAACAGTGCATCAGTGGAAGTTCGTTAGAGTACTTGGTGACATTCCAAATCTCTCTAAACTGCTAAGAAAGTAGAGGCCCTGGCACGCCTTCTTCATAATTGCATCTATGTCCTGGGCCCAGGACAGGTCATCTGAGATGGAGCTAGAGACAAGAGGGGAGGGTCCACTTTTAAAAGTCAAAGTTTCATTCCTTTTGTTCCTTGTGGTAAAATGGTATTTGACTTAGTGCAAACCAGAGGCCAAGACTCTGGCTAATGTTTATCAAAGTATGCAGGCCATCATTTAGCACGGAAACAGCAAACCCAGCCCACTTAGTGTTACCACATGGACACTTGAATTCTATGTTGTCTTCTCCTGCCCATTAAAAGCCTATGCAGTTGATCACTTGCAGAGGGAAACCGGTAAGACTCATGATGAGAAAAGTTGGGGAGGGGGGTGGATTTGAAAACTGACATTTTTGCTGCTTGTTGCAAATTTTGGTCCATATCAGCAATTGGTTAATTGACAGCTTTGCTAAAACATCTCAAAATCCCCAAAATGAGGCATTGACTGGATGCTCGTGGCTTAGTATGTAAATAGCATTCACCAACTGTACATCGTACATGGCTAAATTGGAAATTATTTGTGTTAGAATGTTGTTGAACATGTGGCTTGAATAAAAAACATAACCACCTCCTGCTGGCTGCAAGCATTGAACTGGCAAGGCTGAGCCAGCCTTCCTGATAAAGTGTGATTGAGTTGGGAGTTATGAGGGGGGGTTCTTAGTCACCTGGCCAGGTGAGGTTCTAACAGCCCACTGGGAACCTACACAGAATAGACCTGAACAGTGCTAATCCATGGCATCTCAAATCATCAGTCAATTTTCCTCTAAAGTTGAAGAATCCAGATTAATTATTAATGCTTTTTTTCAGTTCCTTTTGAATTAATTCCCAGGACATAGGAGTTGCTGGCAAGCATGACATTTTTTGACCATAGAAGATGATCGTATGCCTTTTATATGAACTGTTCTGTGGTGAGGTTAGTAGACTGTCAGGGAGAGGGAGAACTGAGGTTTGCTCTGGTATAAAATTAAAATGCTACTGATCCAAACTCAGCCCAAGGACTCGGCATATATTTATATAACTGACCCTTGCCACTCAGAATCACAGCTGTGCCCAGGAACACAACACAACACCCACTCAAACCAGCAATGCAGGGTACTTGTATGGCCCCCATTAACATGTAATAGTGTGTTATTTATAAATGGTACATTTGTACATAAAGATCTTTAACCTGTTTATGTAGCCAGTGTTGGCCTGGCCAGAGCCAAACAAGCCCCAAGATCTTATTTTACTCAAGAGCAACTCAACACAAGTAGTTGCGGTCCCATCAGACTCAAAGTGTTTACTGTTACACAATAGATGTTTGATTACTTTGATATCAGTTCTGTTCTGGCAAATCTCCAAGTGTACATGATCATGTAGGGTTTTAATCAATTTCCAGTACTTTTCATCCAATAATAAGAAGGGAAAGCTTCGATCAGCGCCAGTGTTATTCCCATTCCAGTGTTGCCACCCAGATTAACTAAGCTTCTTTTGTTTCCTGGAATAGATTCTATTAAAATTTAATCACCTTGAGGAGAGACGGTAGAGATATGGAAGATGTGCTTAAGTGCTCAAGCCTAATGGAATCAATAGACTACATAGCTCACCAATGGCTGGGACAAGCATGCACGGCAAGAAGCTGATGTTCAACAAGAGAAGTCTGTCCTGAAGCCCATCCACTGGCAGTTGTGTAGTGCAGCCCTTGAAGGGGTTATACCCAACTAGAACAAGCATCATTATGGTACTTCGACAGAATAGAAAGCCAGAAAGAATATTATCGGACTGAATTTGATACTGAGCCACATAAATATTAACAGAGATGGTCAAACAGGTTTAAAGATGTAATAGGGTAGAAAAAGTGAGGAGGATATCAGATGGAACCCAGGCAGCTGAAGTAACATCTCCAGTGGTGTGGAAAAGGAAGTTGAGAATCGTCTCGTGGTCAGAATTGGAGAAATATAGAACATTTATAGGATTGAGGGAGGGGGTGATGTCACGGTGGGGTTTAAACATGATTAGAACTTTAAACTAAGGATGATGCTCGACTAGGAGCTAATACAGGGCAAGCAAGCACAATGATGGGTGAGTAGAACATGGTGCATATTGGCAAGGAGACCATTGAATGTTTGAGTCTGGTGGAAATGAGTGAGGGATTGAGAACAGGTGGGATGTTGGGCCAATTTAGAACAGGTAGGATGCTTACGGTGGGCTGAAGGGCCTGTATTGTGCTGTAATGTTCTGTGGTTGATGGGGGCAGAAGTATGCAGGGTAGTGATGAGGTACACAGGAAAACATGCTGACATGAGCTGTTATGCCTCAGCCTTCAATAATGAGCACCTGAATGAGGTGGAACCCCTGCCAAAATCTGTGAAATGACAGGGGATTGACCTGTCATTAACGGAGATATGAGGGTGGTAAGGGGGGGGGTAAGCCATTATCAATGCAACATTGCAGAATAAGCAAAAAGTATCTGCTTTAAAGTCTCATTCTGTTGATGTGTTTGGGAACAGGTAGCTGTGTGTCTCAGTCATTGCAAAGAACCTTTGATCACATTCCTTTTGCTTCAAGAAGAGTTCATTATGGGAAGCATTTGTTACATTAAGTATTGTTTATAAAACAGAATTTCTTGTAATTTGTATAAAGATGTGAAGCAAAACTTCACTTCAATTCTCTAACCAGCACTCACTCCTCACTTGCTGGAGGCCTAGTCTGGTTTGCTCCTAGTATTTTCTGGTGGACAGTTCTGCTGTAACAAACTCCAGATATGCAGTTGGTGGCAGGACATTATGGGATGACAGTCTGGAGCAAAGACCCTTGGCTGGTTACCCACTTGTCACCTGCCATTGGCACTCCTCTTCTCTGTCCTGCCAGCAATTCAGTATTTCATTGCAGATCTGGGACTCAGAATGACATTTAAGATAAGATGATGTCTTTATTAGTCACGTGTACATCAAAACACACAGTAAAATGCATCTTTTGTGTGGAGTGTTCTGGGGGCAGCCCGCAAGTGTCACCACACTTCCGGCACCAACATAGCACGCCCACAACCTCCTAACCTGTACGTCTTTGGAAAGTGGGAGGAAACCGGAGCACCCGGAAGAAACCCATGCAGGCACGGGGAGAATGTACAAACTACTTACAGCGGCGGGAATCGAACCCAGGTCGCTGATGCTGTAATAGCATTATGCTAACCGGTACACTACCGTGTCTACCTCTCTCTCTGCCTTTTTCACACCAGGTGTAAGAAATAAACTGTGTGCCTCGGTCCCATAAGTCTGTTTGAATCCAGCTTGAATTTCAAGTCTGCCAAGGTATCCCCTTGCCTGTCTCGGCACACTGTGTTTCATGTTACCAGTGTTAGCAGTTAGTTTGCTTCCGTTCCCTGATTGTTGTAACACTTGTCTGTTTTAGCTTTTGCAATCACCCAGCTCTATAATCCTTTGAAGTTAGATCTTTCATAAAAATGAATGTACTTGAATTTCTTTCATGTCTTTCATGACCCTGTGAAGTCTCAGAGCACCCTTCACAGTCAGTGAAGTGGGTTTGATTGGTAGTTGTTGTGGTATTAAACACATTTTGCTGGTTTTGACTCTTATTGTTTAAGCGAATTTGCAGAAAGGCCAGATTCGTGGAAGGTTCCAGCATGTGTGTGTGCCAGCATCGTGCAAGAGCAGTCCAGTTAGTCCCACTCCCCAGAGCCCTGCAAGTGTTTTCCTTCCAAATATTTATCCCTGGGTGAATCCACCTATACAGCCCCAAATGGCAGTTTGTTCTGGATCCTAACCACTCACTGCGTTTTTAAAAAAAAGTTTATTTTTTCTCACAACCAGGTGTGATGTGAGGAAAAGTTTTCATGTGTAGTGAATGGTTGTGATATGGAATGATCAACAAACGAGTTTCCTTGTTAAGGGCTCTTAGAGTCTCAGGAGGATGTGGTGAGGATTCAGGAGAATGGCTAAGGACCTGGTAAATGGAATATAATATAGGAAATTGAGAGATTGTCCACTTTGGTCAAAGAAATAGAATGGCTAAGCGTAGGTAGGTGTTGGTGTTCAGAGGAACTGAAATAGCTGCAAATTAGCATGCCAGGAGAGCAGACATTTGGGAGTCAAGTGGTATGGTGTCCTTAATTGGAAGAGAATTTGATTGCCAGAGTAGATATGTTTGATCCAATTATATCAGCTGCCTTCAGGAGGCCATGTCTAGAGTATCGTGAATGGGTTTGGTTTCTCTATCTAAGGAAGGACACTGATAAAGGGAGTGCAACAAAAGTTCACCAGATTGACTCCTGGGATGACGGGTATGTCATACAAGGAGAGATTAACCAGACTGGGTTTATACACTGGAGTTTAGAAGAATGAGGTGGTCTCATTGAAGCCTACAAATTTTTTTTGAAGAGGCTTGACATGGTAGATGCAGGAATGATGTATCTGGAACTGGAGATGGCGGTCTCAAAAAGAGGGGTCAGTCCCTCTGTTCATAGGACAGAGATGAGAAATGTCTTCAGTCTGAGGACAGTGAATCTTTGGAATTCTCTACCCATGAGGGTTTTGGACACTCTGTTATTGTGTATATTCTAGACCAATAGATTGTTGGATATTAAAGGAATCGTAGGACCTGGGGTTAGTGGTGTTGAGGTAAAAGATGAAACCATGATTTTATTTACCATACAGACACCAGGGATGCTGTGGCCTAATCATACTATGGTTTATGTTATTGAACCAAGAACTCGGAGTGACCGGAGACTGGAGCTCTGATTCAGTATTCTCAACCAACATGGAGCAGCATGCTCGTGTCAGTAGGGTGCTGGGTAGCTACTTTCATGGTTTGGGCCACGCAACTGGTATCAGATTATTTGGAAATCCCAATGGTTCAGCATCAGGCTCACTCGACCCTCTTTCCAGTTGAACTCTCCTTCCCCCTTTAAACTCACCAGGGCATTATTTGCCACTCTCCCTTTAAACTCACTAGGGCCCTGTTTCCAGCACTCCTTTAAACACGCTGGGAAAATATATTGTACTACTGTGTAACATCTTAAAAGTGAATCAAGTCCGTTGGGGTATTATCCAATGGTCCAGAAATTTGGCTGGTCCAGCACCATCAAAGTCCGGGATTATTGGAGTTTTACTTTGCACAACTGACTGGTGTAGAGAGACATGGAGTGTTTAAACAGAACTACAGGCTGCGTGTTACGTAGCTTGCTCCAGTTCACATTCCTCTCCAGGGAGGAGGGTGAAGCTACATAAACAACCACCATCACAGAGCTTTGGGTGTGGGGAGGGGTGAGGCAACCAACGTTGTGGCCTCTGTGTTACAGCTGCTCAGCAGTGTCTCAGAGCAGACACTGGGCAGGGAGTGATTGGACCCTTCAAGGAGCTGTGGAATGAGTGCCTTACTTTGGGGCAGTAAAGAAACCAACTTTCAGATGAGGTGCTAAGTGAGGTGCTATCTGCTTTCTCGTACAGCTATAAAACATCTCATGGCAATATCATGAAGAACTTTACGCCAGTGTGACATAATTTGTCTCTCAGCTAACATCGAAACAGCCGATGCAGCCATTATCACGTGGCTGTTAGTGGGAGCTTGCTGTGCAAAAATGATTGGTGTGTTTCCCACATTACAACAAAAATTATGTTTCAAAATTATATCATTGCCTGTGAACCACTTTGAGATGACCAGAGGTTGAGCAAGGTGCTATAGAAATGCATGCAGCCTTTGAACAGATAGGCCTGGCAAACAGTGGAGCAACGCAAGATGTGGAGGAACTCAACAGGTCGGGCAGCATCTGTGGAGGGAAATGGACAGTCGATGTTTCAGGTTGAGACCCTTCATCTGGACTGAGAGATAGAGGGGAGATGGCCAGTATTTTTAAAAAAAAGGTGGAGGGAAGGAGAGAGCAAGAGCTGGCAAATAATAGGTGGATCCAAGTGAGGGGGAGTGATAGGCACGTAGAGAAAGTGGAAATAGCGACAAGCTGGGAGGTGAGAGGTGGAGGCAACAAAGGGCTGAAGATCGAATTTGGTCGAAGAGGAAGGTGGAGCGTTGAATCAGGTGAGGCAGGTGGGGAGGGTAGCTGGGAACAGTAGGGCAGGTGGGGAGGGTAGCTGGGAACAGTAGGGTAGGGAAACCAGTGGGAGCAGTACGTGGTGATGGGTAGAGGAGAAACACTGGACCCAATTGGATGGTGCTACTTAGCAAAGTAGGAGCAAGGAAATGCAGCAGCCTCAAAGAGACCCCACGGAGTATGGTGCTCCGTTCTGGTCACCTCACTACAGGAAGGATGTGGAAGCCATAGAAAGGGTGCAGAAGAGATTGACAAGGATGCTACCTGGATTGGGGAACATGCCTTATGAAAACAGGTTGAGTGAATTCTCCCTGCAGTGACAGAGGATGAGGTGGTATCTGATAGGGGTGTATAAGATGATGAGAGGCATTGATCATGTTAGATAGTCAGAGGCTTTTTCTCAGGGCTGAAATGGTTGCCACAAGAGGACGCAGGTTTAAGGTGCTGGGGAGTAGGTATAGAGGAGATGTCAAGAGTAAGAGAGTGGTGAGTGCATGTAATGGGCTGCCGGCAACAGTGGTGGAGGCGGATACGATAGGGTCCGATAAGAGACTTCTGGATAGGTATATGGAGCTGAGAAAAATAGAGGGCTATGGGTAAGTCTAGTAATTTCTAAGGTAGGGACATGTCCGGCGCAGCTTTGTGGGCCGAAGGGCCTGAATTGTGCTGTAGGTATTCTGTGTTCTTATTGTTTGTACTTGTCTCCAGCAAGGTGTTTGCCACTGCCCAGAAATGTACGATGGTGATGCCATATGGCAGATGTTAGAATTGACTAAGGCTTGAGTTAACGTAAATTTATTCAATTGCTTCCTGAGGGTACGACCTCATTGCACTATACCTTTTACTGTATTGATTCTGTTTGTCTTCCTCTCACAGATTTCCTATTTAAGTTCCTGGTTATTGGCAGTGCGGGGACAGGGAAATCATGTCTTCTTCATCAGTTTATTGAAAACAAATGTAAGTCTCTCACTTAAATGGAATTCACTTCTTGCAGCTGGAGCCCTGCTCTGTGTGTATCAGGTTGAATTCACTGCAGGGACTTCCCGTGGTTATCTAGATGTATGTTGGGAAGAGGATTGTGCTCTTTCCCTATCCTTGTGTGGAGTGCATCTGTTCATGGTAATATTGTCAGATTTCTGCCCTACACATTAGAGGTTCAATTTATCCCTTCTTTGCCCCCCTCACATCTCCCAGTTTTCTTCCCTTTGTTCAAAGATGCAACCTCTTGGCTACACATGGAATTTTTGTCTGCATGTTCCTTGGCAACCCAGGTCTACATTGCTTATTCACAAGTTGTAACCCCAGGGCCAATATACTCCTTCCAATGAGTGAACCAGTGTGGGCCTTCCTTTTCCCTGCAATAACTCGTTATTCGCATCTGTCTGCAGACAGGCAATTCTGAGAAGGAGCCATCACTGAGGCTGATTTTATAAGGTCCATTGAGTATACTTTCCAGTATGGCTCACTGAACAGAGAGCAGGAGGGGCAAAAAACTTGATTTGTTTTTGCCTCCCCACGCCCCTGTGGTTTACTGGTATTGTGCCTTTCATAACTTTTGCTTTCCCCACTCTTTCCAACCCCATCCCAACTGTGTTGACTCTACAGGGGTGATAGAAGGTGCACAGAGTCCCCTCCATGTTACGTTCTGACTGAATCCCGTATAAGTCTGTTACTCGGTGTTGGGAATCAATCTTGCTACCTGACCCAAGATCTGCTAACAGATGATCAGTTTTGTTTTTTAAAACCAAAACTCCTTCATATCCAGAGCTGAAATGTGCAGGTGCTCATTGGTATGAATTTTACAGTTTTATATCTCTCCTCTTTGCTGTTAAGAAATGCTTTGTTTAACCCTCTCAATGCATTACCTCCAGTCAAACAGGACTCCAACCACACAATCGGCGTTGAGTTTGGATCAAAAGTAGTTAACGTTGGGGGCAAGACAGTTAAACTACAGATTTGGGACACAGCAGGGCAAGAGCGTTTCAGGTGAGCCTGAAGCTATATATTTGTTTATCTATACATTTCTCTGTACAGGTCTTCTTTATACATTTGTCTGCAGTTATGGTACATAGAACAGTACAGCGCAGGAACAGACCCTCTGGCCCATGATGTTGGTGCCAACCATTATGCCGAATTCTATGTGTGTACCGTCTACAAGATGCACAGCAGCAACCTGCCAAGGCTTCTTCCAAAATGCTTCCGAAACCCTCATTTAAAGCAACAGCAGCAAATGCTTGGAAACCACTTGCAAGCTGCCCTCCAGCTTGCATACTTTGACTTGGAAATGTATACCTTGGATATACATCTTTCCTGGGTTCCCTGGCCACATAGTGTCATCACTATGTGAACTGTGACTTTTGAAAAGGGCAGGTCACAACCATGTTGTTGAGAGCAATTCGACATGGGTATCAATCCTGGTCTCATCCCATGCTTAATAACTGAATGTTTTTAAAAATGTTTATAGTTCAAAAGTATGGCTTTAACAAATGTGAAATGTGCCTGTCAGTGTTTAATTTCCAAGTGAACCTGTACTGTATCTTTAGATGTTGCATTAATGTTCTTGCTTCATTGGAGTGACTATCCCACATGAAACCTTGTGTCTTGCACAAATTCACAACTGCTTGTGTTATGTGCTTCCAAATATAATTCCAACTTTTCCATTTGCCTTTTATTATGGCTTTGTTCATATGCCATCAGGGTATTTGTGCACATTTTTCCTATTGTTTAGGCACACTCATTACTTTTCATGAATCTACAATCTCTTTCTTTAAATTTTTTTTCCACTTATGAACCTGCATCTACTCAACCTCCAACCTTTCTGCATTTAGTGACGATCTTTCTGCTTTTGCCCCCATTTTAACCAGCAATTTTTTAAAAAATTTTCTGATTACCTTAATGACCACAGAAACATGATTGTAATTGAGATTTTTCTGGTCTCTGTGACCATCTCAATGCCTTTACCAGCCAGACAGATGGAGTTGAAGCCTGTTTACCATTCTGTGCCCAATGAAGTGAACAGAGCACATATTGGTTCACTGTTCCTCAGAGTCACAGATGGAGATTTGCCAAACTCAATGAGTCATAGAGTCATACACCCCGGAAACAGGCCCTTCGGGTCAACTTGTCCGTGCCGACCAAGATTTCTATTCAAGCTAGTCCCATTTGCTCGCATTTGGCCCACACCCCTCTAAACCTTTCCTAGCCATGTACCTGTCCAAATGTCTTTCAGACATTGTAATTGTACCCGCCTCTACCACTTTCCCTGTCAACTTGTTCTGCGTACCCACCACCCAATGTGCGGAAAAAGTTGCTCCTCAGATTCCCTTTAAATCTTTCCCCTCTCACCTTAAGCCTGCCCTTCAGTTGTAGGCTCCCCTACTCTGAGAAAAAGACCATCCACCTTATCTATGCCCTTCATGATTATATAAACCTCTGTATGGTCACTCTTCAGCCTCCATCGCTCCAGTGAAAACAGTCCCAGCCTCTCCAGTCTCCTATAACTCAAGAGTTGGGAAGCAGCAGGATCAGGATATGGCAAATGATGGATCAACCAGTTTGGTGCCTCTTCTGTTCCTGATCACTCTTTCTCAGATCTGTGCATTTATGATGTCCAGCGAGGACAAGATTGGGTTTGGCTGCGATACTTCCAAAGGTTCATTTCTCTGTTCACTTCCAAAATCTCACTGAAATGACTCATATATTAAAGTACAAGAGGATCGACGATTCTATTTACTTTAGCACCTTGAAGAGAAACTGGTAGATGGAATGAACCCTTTTTAGCATCATCCTGACAGATGTTTGCGCAGTGCATAAGCATTATTTTACTCTAGACCTTGGTTTAGTTTCTCTGCAGCAGTTGAAGTATTTATTGATTTGCTCTAACTTTTTCAGAAAAGCACTGGGCCGCAACAAAAAAGTGACATGTTTATTTCCCCCGCAGAGTCTTGACAGCTGTCACAGTCACACTCAAAGTTGTTTAATGTCTAGGAATGGAATGGAGTGTGACAGGCATGGTATATGCATCAACCCCAGCCACAGTGATAAACGAAAAGGAGTCTGCCTCGCATCTAGTACTAAAAATACATAGGATTGTTGTTTCCATGATTCAATGCTTGGACCTTGTCTAAAGCTTTACTAAAGTCCATGTAAACAACACCCACTACCCTGCCTTCATCAATGAAATATTAAACTATATTTACTGACTGAATAATTAGGATGTTGTAGTAGTGGTTAAATTTCTGGATCAATAATTCAGATTGCCATGCTAATGATCCAGAAACATTTTGGTATGGTGGGTATTATAAATACAATTATTTTCCAGTTTGGGGGAAAAAAAACTGGTGACTGAAATGATCATATTTTCATTGAAAAGCCATTGGATCCCCTAACGTCCTTTAGAGAAGGAAATCTACTGTCTTTCCCCAGACTGAACCGTTTGACTTGATGTTCATTTCAATGTGGTTCATTATTAATTGTCATCCAAAGTGGCCCAGCAAAACACTGGTCATGAGGAATGGGTAACATACTGGGCCTAGTGGATGATGCCATATTCTGTGAATTAATTTTAAACAAATATTTGCCTCACCTTTCCCTTCTCTTTCAGGTCGGTAACAAGGAGTTACTACAGGGGAGCAGCAGGTGCACTTTTGGTATATGATATCACAAGGTATGTTTTATTTATGTTCTGCTCTCCCTTCTACAAAGGAGTGCAACAGTGATTGATCTGTCAGATGAAAACAGAACGTACTGGAAAAACTTGTTTCCTCCAGCATTTTCTGTTTCATTTTCAAGCATCTGTGTTTTTTGTGCAAGGTTTTGTGTGGAAGGAAGAAGGTGACAGAGGGTTTGAGGGAGGAAGTTTAGGAACCTGGAGGTAAGCTAGCTGAAACCACAGCCACCGGTGGTGGTTGTTCAGGCCAGAACTGGAGGAGTGCAGGGCTGTTTGGAGAGTGAAAGGGCTGGCCATTAAACATGTATCAACAGCATGCTACAATTGATCAAGCTAGCAGGACATCACAATAATAAAGAAATGTGCATTTGGATAGCTGGTCTCACAACCTTGAGGCACCCTAAAGCATCTTGTAGCCAATTCAATATTTTCAAAGTGCAGCCATTGCTCTGATGCAGAAAACACGAGAGATTGCTAATGGCAGTTGTTGAACCATATATCAGATTGTGAGGTCAAAAGTTTTATCTTACTATACAAGGGGATGGTTCAATAGTCTTATAGGATAGAAGCTGTCCTTGAGCCCGGTGGTGTGTGCTTTCAGGCTTTTGTATCTTCTGATGGGAAGGGGGAGAAGAGAGAATGTCTGGGGTGTGTGGGGTCTTTGATTGTGTAGGCTTCTTCACCGAGGTGGTGAGAAGTTTAGACAAGGGTCCAGGGAGGGGCGGTTGGTTTTTGTGACGTGCTGAGCTGTGTCTACAACTCTCTCTTGCAGTTTCTTGGGGTCTTGGGCAGGGCAGTTGCCATTACCAAGCCATGACACGTCTGGATAGGATGCTTTATATGGCGCATCTATAAAAATTGTTGCGGGTCAATGGGGACGTGCTAAATTTCTTTAGCCTCCTGAGGAAGTAGAGGTGCTATTGCACTTTCTTGGCCATGACCATTGTTTTACAATGATATCATTTTCCAGTTTCTCAAGCACACTTTCAGTGGTCTAAACAATGTGTTTCTGGAGACAGGAGTTTGCAAATGTGATTACAATAAAATTTTACTGGGTACAAACCTGTATAAATAAGCTTGAAAGTCTGAATCACTTTTTAATAAGCTAACTGCGGTTAATGCACTTGAGGCACACTTACTGTGGTTAATACAGTAGGCTTTTCAAGCCTGGAAGTGCAGCCTTTTGGAACTGAAGCTTGGAAACCTCCCATAATTAACAGGCAAGCATGTCTGTCTGCCACTGGTTAATCAAGGTCCCACAAGTCCATGTTTGGGAGAACAGAATCTACAGTTAAACACTTATTTTATAATTCAAATAGACGTAATATGTAAATATTACACCCCTACCACTGGACTTTATTGAAATACTTTCTGCTTTCTAATATATTAATGCTAATTAAACCCAATAACAGCAACCAATGTAACCACCAGTAATTTGGAAAGTAGGAAGTCCCTCAGACACTATGTGCAAAACTGTTTTAAGACAAAACAAACATAACAGCAAATGACTTGCTAAAAAGCCTTGGAAAAGGGCAAAACTCCAGGCAGCAAGCCAATGCAGCTGAATGCTTGCATATGTTGTTAGCATATGGAGACATAGTTATCCCCGGAGCAAAGACCAATCCCAGGGACAGTCAGGGTGACTCTGGGAGAAGAGGATATGTATCAGCACAGTGATCTTTTTGCATTGGTGTAGTACTCCACTGTAATATTGTGCTATTCTAATGCACTATTATGTTTAACACCTCCACATGGTGTCAGTGCAGAATGAGGCTGCCCATCTTGCGTGATATCTTTGAACATTGTGCTGAAATTGCTCCCATAATAAGTGTGTAGTCAGCATTAGCCACTTGGCTCTAACATTTTGAGTTGTAGGGATCCGATCCATGTGTTAAAATTCAGATC
>JAUZTB010000082.1:7685607-7699050 GCA_034780895.1 Rhynchobatus australiae | reverse complement strand
AAGGTAGATTGTGAGGTCAGAGTCCATCTCATTGTATAAGGGAACCGTTCAATAGTCTTATCACAGTGGGGTAGAAGGCAGGTATCCCGTATGTCTTCCCTGTCCAGATCAGCATTTATCATTAAGCCAACATGACGACAAACATGTTACCAGATCATGTATCTCATTACTGTTTGGGGGATATTTCTACTTGTTACAAAAGTGGCTTCACGACAAAATGCTTCACTGGCCATTTTTTTCCCCCTTTTAGACATCCTGAAATTGTAAAAGTAGAAATTGTGGGCCTATCCTCTTCTTTTCCTTTATACTGTAATACATTCTTCCACACTGCCATTCACTCCTCCATCCCCAAACTAGACACAAGTCTTTAGGGTTCATGCAGTCTTTGTAGCAATGTAAATGCATATATGTTCTGAGCACCCTGTGACAAAATCCATCCAGGCAGTTACATCAAGCTCTTCAAAACAGCCTCACAACCCAATTCCGCTCACTTATCCTTGGTCTCACCATGGGAGACTTCCGTGTTAATAAGTAAGTGTCTAACTATCTAAACCTACTTACAGAGCCAAACAATTATACAAGATCTTGGCCATTTGCAGCTGGGAGTGAATGTATGCCCTCATCTATCGGAATCATTTCATGCTGTTATAACCTGAAGCAGCAGCGGACAGGAATATCTTGGGGAAAACATACATTCTGGGAAGTAAAATATTAATCGGCAGGCAGATAATTTTTTGCAAAGGGGCATTATGAATTTCTAACTTAATAGAAATTTGTTCACTTGGCATAAAGATCATCCTACAGTTACATTGAGGTAATTTTTTAAATAGAATTCATTTCTTATTGCTGTGTACCAGCCCAGAGGCTAGACTGGGTCAATTCTTTCACTTTTTAAATACATCCTTATGTACACTAACAGCATTTGTTCAAAAGTGTCTGTATAGAGGAGTAAAAATGTTCTTTCATGCTATAAACATGACAAATCTTTCTTCTCTTCCAGTTAATCTGTTAGATACGGCATCAATACAGGGAGATTGGGGGTGGCTGACGTATCCTCACAACGGGGTAAGTTAAGTTACTCTGCAAAGATGGCTGGTAATTTAATACAGTTATTTTATAATATGAGATTTGTGTCAAAAGTTCAAGTGATGGAGGTCTGTGTTTACTATTGTTGCTTAAGTTTCAACTTTGCCCTGGGTGAGGAAATGGTGAGACTGCTCAATGGGTGCTTTGTTGTTACATGTATGTTAGTTTGCTCCTTTCTACTCGTGCAGGCCATTGAACTTTGAGGTGACCTGCAGCTCTTAAGTATCTCTTTAACTTTTGACATCACTTCAGGGTGTGAAGTATGTTGGCTGAGGAGAGCTGTGTCCAATTCCATTTGATAAGTGGGAAATTTCTGTATACGATTCAGTAAGCTGGATAGTGAGGTACCATGTATTACCAGCATGACACGGTGATGAGGAGGAGACATCCCCAAGACAAGAATAACTTGTCAGAAGAAGGGTGGGGATCTCTCCAGTCAGGAAGGTCTATCTTTCCAGAATGTTTGGGAGCAAAGATCTCAGTGCACCTGAATGAGAAGCAATGTGTCTGGAGGCTAAGATTTCCAAGGCAAGATGGGGGTGGGATCACTGAGACCCTGTTAGCCAATGGGGACAGAGCTGCATATTTCATCTTGGACCCTTTTGTGCAGACAGAAGGAGCAGATGTGAGGAAGCCGTGAGGCTTTTACACAGGACATAGAATAGTACCGCACAGGAACAGGCCATTCGGCCCACAATGTCTGCGCTGAACACGATGCAAATTAATCTCTTCTGCCTGCACATGATCCATTCCCCTCCATTCCCTGCGTATTCACCTGTCTATCCAACAGCATCTTAAACCCCACTATTGTATCTGCTTCCACCACTACCACATTCACAATGCATTCCAGGAACTTATCACTCTGTGTAAAAACTTGCCCTGCACATCTGCTTTCAACTATTTTTACTTCTTGAAAGTGTAAATAGTCCAGACACAGGCAGATAATCTTATCCCGGGAAGCTACTTCATTCCAAGGTGGTCTGTGGTACTGATCACATTTCAGCCTCGATGCTGGGTAAATGGTGGCTCGTTGGCTGAGGTGTGCTCTAAACCCTTGGATTCTGACTTCAATAACTGGAGTCAAGTTCACTGCACTTCAAGTCAGTGAGCCAGTTGCAGCTGAGTGAAGATGGTGTTGGACATTGCTGAAGCAGACATTGGAAACTGCTTTGGGAGCACGGACTCGGATGCAGGAGGAGGGCCCTCACTCCCCTGTCACCTCCTCCACCCTGCAAGGGTTGTTCACTTCTGTGGTTCTAGAGCAGGAGCAGGTTGTGAAAGAGGAGCAGTGAAGGATGAGAGGTATTTACGGAGTTGATTCACCATGAAATCAACTGATAGATTAGGCATCCTACAGGACGTGGGCAACATTCCAGATCGGACCAACAAGTGATAAGTAAGGTTGGTGCTTTACAAATGTCAAATTAAGACCATCCCTGACAAGGCAGTTTATCCAACTCCACTCGGGGGTCTGTGGAGTCGTATTGCACAGAAACAGGCTCTTTGACTTGATCCATCCATGCTGGCTGAGATGCCTATCTATGTTCATCCCATTTGCCTGCATTTAGCACATATCCCTCCACTCCGTTCCTCACCATATACCTGCTCAAATGCTTTTTAAGTGCTCTGATCGTACGCCCTCTGGCAGATGGTTCTGAATAGTCACCACCCTCTGAGTGGAACACTTGCCTCTTGAACTATTTCCCCTCTCACCTTAAACCAGTGCCCCTCTAGTTTTAGACTCCTCCACCCTTGGTAAAATACTCTGTCTACCCTATCGATGCCTCTCAATTTTATAAACCTACATAAGGTTTTATAAACCTCAGCTTCCTATGCTCGAGTGGGGACCATCCCAGCCTATCCTGTCTCTCCTTGTAATGACAGTTCTCCATTCCATGCACCATCCTGGTGAATCTCTTCTGTGCTCTCTAGCACCACCAACATCCTTTCAATAGTGTGGGGGCCAGAACAACACACAATATTCCAGGTGTGGCCTAACCAATGTCTTGTACAGCTGCAACAAGATATACCAACACTTGTACTCAATACCCTTGCCTGTGACGGTAAGCAAGCTAAGTGCCTTCTTCATGACTCTAACCACCTGTGTTTGCCATTTTCAGGGAACTATGAACTTGCACCAAGGTCACTCCGTACATCAGCACTTCCAAGGTCCCTGCATATGTCTGGCCAGTATTAGACAACCCAAAATACATTACCTTACACCTGCCTGGATTAAATGCCAACTACCACCACTTTGTCCAACTTTTCAGCTGATCTATATCTCTCTGTATCCTCAGGCAACCATCCTTACTATATGCAAATCCATCAACCTTTGTGTCAAGAGCAAACTTACCTGCCAGACCTCACGCATTCTCGTGACAAGCACGAAGGTCCCAGTACCAATCCCTGCCGTGCACCAATGGTGACAGACTTCCAGTCAGGAGAAATCCCTCTGCCCCATGTCACTGAGCCAGTTTTGGATTCAGTTTGCCAACACACCTGACATTGCCATCGCTGACTCCTCCACTGTCAGATTTCTGAGGTCACCATTTACCAGAAACTTACATGGATCAGACATTTAATTGTGGTTGTACAATTAGATATTCTGCAACATGAGAGTTGTCTCAACTCTGCAAAGTCTTTCCAACATCTACACAGTGCAAGAGGGGACTGCTCACCACCTGCCTGATTCCAACAACACTCAAGAATTAGGTATCTTCCAGGCGAAAGCACTCTCAGTAACTACCCTGAGTGTTCACTCACTCCATGACCAATGCATGCTGGCTGCATTGGCTAACTCTACAATGTGTGTGCATGCAGTAGTCCCCCAGGCTGTTTTGGTAGCACCTGAAAAGTCATCAACTCTTCCTCGTAAAAGAATAAGGACGGTAGTTTATAAAACAAATCAACTGGTGTTAGTACAGGCCCAGGTTGGGTGATGTCGTGAAACAGATTCGGGGTCTCAGAAGGCAAGGACTCTGAACACAGTCTGGAGATGAATAATTTATTTACAAAAGACGAACGTGGGAAAATGATAATGGGCAAAACACACACGTACGCACAGTTTATAGGGAGCGAGTTAAAATACACACACACAACGAACTAGGTACAGACAATCAAAGATACCCGCCACCCCTTGACTCAGTGCAGGCACGGCTCTATGCTACCAGGCACACTTAACTAAAATGCTCCCAACCCTTTCAACAGTGCGCACCTCACCAACGATTTCTCCAGCGCCATTCCTCGGCCTGGAGTGAAGCAGGGTGATCCCTCGGGGCAGGCAAAGAGGGAGAGCCGAGCACATGCGGCACTCTTTGTAGTGCTGGAGGGCTGGGGTCCAGCCCAGGTAATTTACAAAGGCCAGTGGCCCGGTGCCAGCAAGGACTAATCGATCACAAAGGCCAGTGGCCCAAGGCCAAGTACAAAGGTGCTTAAAGGGACCAGTGGTCAGGTGTGCACTGCTGGGTGGGGCGGGGCCAGACCTTGATGGGCAGTGGTGTGTCATTCAACCAGGTAATGGGACAGCCGCGACCCTCCACAATACAGGGCCACGTAGAGGGGGCTCCGGGGAGACAGAAACAATTAATGCTTGAGGACCTGGACCCTTGGTCAACCTGCCAATGGCCCCAAGTGTTAGGAGCCCCAGATCAGCCCTCCAGCAGTGTGCGGTGGTGGCACCTCGCAGTAGGAACCGCAGTTGGGTCCTCCGACTGTTCAGGGGCGCTGTTTGTGGTGGGAATTGGGCCTCCCAGCCGGAGCCGGAGTTTAGTCCTCCGATAGCCGAGAGGCACTGTGTGTGGGTGATGCGGTTCAGTCCTCCGACCTCAGGGGCGCTGTGTGCGGGGAGCTGCAGTTCAGTCCTCTGACCTCAGGGCCGTAGAGTGCGGGGAGCTGCATTTCAGTCCTCCGATCGCCGGGTGGCGCTGCTGGTTGCGCTACGAGCGCCGCCGAGCGGTGGGAGGACCGAGCGGACTCCCAGGAGACGAGAGCCGGGATGTGGGCCCGCTCTCGCCGCTCAGTCACCGCGCTCGCCTGATGGCGTCCTTACGGTCCCTCGGCGTCCTGCGCCGGCACTTGTACTCGCACTTTACCCGCAGGAGCTTCGGCCTGTGCGGCGGGAGAGGAAGCCAGAGCCGGGGCGGAGCCAGGCCTGGGGTTGGGCCTGGTCCCCGAGAGGGAGCCGCGACCTCGGGTACGGGGCAACCGGGGGTGACCGCGCTGGACAGGGCGGATGCTTGGGTGAGAAGAGCTGGGTGTCCTGCACTGAGCGCAGCGCTAACCCACCGGCAATCAAAATGCAATGAATTATCCGCATGTCGCTGTGAAAATATTTAAAATATCGCTAAAAGCAGCGAAATATTAATGTTATAGGCGGGGCGTCCCTCTGAGGAGAATCCTGCCTGTCGGACCGGGTCTGTGGGCATCTCTCCCGGGCCCCTCCAGTCTGTCCCAGCCTCTGGCGAGACGTGACCTGACCCCGTCCGGTGGCCTTTTGCTCCTTTCTGTCCCTGAAACGACTTCCTTGTGTGGAGGCACAAGAGGCTGCAGAGCCTGGAGCAGAAACAGTCTGCAGGAGGAGCTCAGGGGGGTCAGGCGGCGTCTGTGGAGGGAGATGGACAGTTATCCTGCCCTGCTCTCCTTGAGATGTCCCTTGTGTTCTCCAAAACAATTGATGCAAGGATCAATCTAATACATAATGTTTCATACATAGTGACAATTTTATGCTTTATAACACTGTTATAGAGCATACACAATGTAGTGCCTTTTGTGCAGTGAGATGCCTCAAGATAGAATTTGACACCAAGTCATGCGAGAGATTGGAGACGATCCAAAACTTGGATGCAGGCACAATTTAAGGAGTGAGAGTTGGAAAGATTTCAAAGAAGGAATTCCCAGAACATTTTCTCCCCTCTTTCAGTCCAGATGAAGGGTCTTGACCTGAAACGTCAACTTCCATTTTCCCTCTACAGATGCTGCCTGACCCGCTGAGTTCCTCCAGCAGTTTGTTTCTTTGCTGCTACTTGTGTGTATTTAAGGTTCAACTCAGCTCCAGAAAGCTGAGCACCACGTCCTGACTGTATTGAAGGAAGGTCTCGGGTGGATGTGAAAGACATGGGGTTTTATTGTGAAGAAGTATCCTGGACCATTATTCTCTCTTAATCAACATGTGGTTATTACGTGGGAGCTTGCTGTGCATAAATTGACAGTGTTTCACTTATTACAGCAGTAATTGTTCTAAAACGGAAGGTTTGTTGATGCAGCAGGTAAAGCTGCTGCCTCACTGCTCTGGACATTCAGGTTCAGTCCTGACCCTGGGTTCTGCTTGTGCAGACACGTTCTCCCTGTGACTGTGGGCTTTCCCCTGGGTGCTCCAGTTCCCTCCCACGTGATGGATTGGCCGCTATAAATTTCCCCTGAGTGTAGGTGGGTTGCTAAAGAACAAAATGGAAGTTGATGGGCATGTAAGAGAGAATAAGTTGCAGTGGTGCAGATGAAAGGGACTGATGAGAGCTGACCTGGATCTGATGGGTAGAATGTGTCATGATGAGACTAAGCACTTCATTGGTTGAGAAATATCTTAGGAGTTTGACTCACAGCTTGGTGTTAAATATTTTAAAATATTTGTCTGCTGTTGCTGTGACAGGGCTGGGGGAGAAATTCTTCGTGGTAGGCGTGCTACATAAATGCAGTTTGTTGTATCAATGACCAATCAACTGTTGTGGGAAATGGAAGCTTTTTAACGCTTTATTGGCTGGAGGTGTGCGCCAATGTCAAAATGTGACTGGGGACCCAAAGTAGCCATCTTATTGACAGCAGGCATGTAACTTTTAATGCCCACAATGCCCAAAAACTTGAATTTTTGTCCTGCTTCAGGATATTCCTAAACTCTCTGCAGGTAATTTAAATGTCACCACAGTTGCATTGTGTTATCACTGGGCACAGCAATCTCCCAACTGGAAGCAATGCGACAAAGGCATGGTTTCCAGTCAGGCTGATTGAGGAACAAATATTGGTCTATACTCCAAGAAAAACTCTCCTGCTCTTCAGGATAGTGTCATGGGATCCTATGGGCAGACAGAGCCTTGGTTTAATGATTTGTCTGAAAGAGGGCACTTCAAAGTGTGGCATTCGTGTCCAAGCTTTGATTCGGGGCTCCGCTATCTGGAATGAGACGTGATCTTATTTTGGAAGGAATGTAATTTTACAATAAATGGAGCTTTTATTCAGTCTCGATATGTACAACCAATTTAAGACCATCTTAAAAACGATGGTGTGGTTTAGGAGCTAAACATTGCACACGAGATCTGGGCTATGTTTGCAATGCCAGTGGAGATCTGCTGGTAGTAGATTGATTGATGGATGAACACGATATCTATAAAAGTATGAAAATAGAAAAAACTGTAGCTGCTTGAAATTTGAAATTAAAAAAAGAAAATGTGGAAGTAATCAGTAAATCAGGCAGCATCTGTGGAGAGGGAAGCACAGCTAATGTTTCAGGTCAGGGACCTTTCACCAGAACTGGAGAAGTGAGAAAGTGTGTATTAAGTTGCAGGAACGTCTGTGCTGGGCGGTGAGCAAGATTGTCTGAGTGACACAACACTTTTTTTGTGCTGTCAAATAGATGAATGAAGGCAGTTAGAGGGAGAAAGAGACAAGGGAGAGTCCTCAAGCTCTAAGATGCGGTTCAAACAATCTGAAACAAAAGGGAACACTGGAAGTCCCCAACAGATCGGGGAACGTGGAGCGAAAAACTGAATTAGTGTAACAGATGGATGACCTTGCAGCAGAACTGCCCTGTTCTAACACAAATAGGAAAGACTGGTTATCTGAAATTGCTGAATTCAATATTGAAACCTGAGGCCTGTAAGGAGGCCTCAGTGCCCTCCTTCATCTATTAGCTAGAAGGCTCCAGCTGTGTCACCTAAACAATCTTGGTCTCCTCTGTATTGGACACATTCCCTTTGTCCTCTTCACCCTATCCCTCAAGATGTGAAAGTAATGGCTGTCTTCTCACTTCTAATGAAAGTAGATTGACCTGAAATGTGAGCTGTGTATCTTTGTCCACAGGTGCTGGCTGGTCTGTTGAGTATTTTGAGTATTTTTGTTTCTCTCTGTAAAAGTCGCTGTAAACATCCCACAGCTCGGAGAAGTTCGCCAAGGGTTCTGAGCTCCTGGAGAAGATACAACCCGAGTTTAGATCCAGCAGTACTTCAGCAGGACCAGGGATAAAAGTTCCTGTCAAAACAGCTTGCTGAGGCATTGCAATGCAGGGTGGCTCTTACAATCTTAGCTTTACATTTGAGGCCGTGTGGTGGTGTGGTATCACCTCTTTACCAATCTTCTTTCTCTTTACAGATGCTCAGGAAGGCTCATGAAGCAGGTATGAATGTTGTTAATGTATATCCTTTTAAATCATTTTATGTGATTTGCTCTGCCAAATTAAAAATATCTAACCTCCTGCTCTTCAGCATCAGTTATAATACATAATTTATGTTCATTTAAGTTTATGTTAACGTGTATTTATCCTCGTCTTGTAATGTACTGTGCCGCTGCTGCAAAGAGCTAATTTTCACGGCATTTATATCCTGCATATGTATATATAAATGCCTACGACAACAATGAACTTGAACTTGCTGATTGGCTGGCATTTGTCAATTGATCAAAATTGATCAAAATCAAAATATTCCGACATCCCTGATCTGCAGCACAGGGAAATGTCCCAGGGGATTGATTTGGTGGAGGGATGGTTCTGCGGTTAGACCGAAGATGCTGGAACTGTTCTCCTGGGAGGAGAGAACATGGTCAGGAGGTTTGATGGAGGTGGGGAGGATTGTGATGGGTTTAGGGAGGGTGGACAGGGGGAAGCTGTTCCCATCGGATGTTTTGGGTATAAGAGACACGGGGGGGCATTCTAGGAGGAATCTTCTCACACAGAGAGTGGTAATGATCTGGGATTCACCTGTTGGTATGCTGGATACAGAATCAATCAGGGCCTTCAGTAGGCAGTTGAACGAGGATAATTTGCAGAGCTGTGGGGAGGGAGTGAGGTAACAGGGAGCTGGCACAGACTCATGGGCTGAATGGCCTCCTCCTGTGCTGCAGCATTTAGTTGTGGGTTGGGGAGATGGAGGGGTGGAGAGAGTTCCAGTTCCTCTAAAGCAGAGGATGAGCCAGTGGGAGTATAGTCAGAGAGACTCCCCATTGGCAAAGGTTTGGGTGCTGGATAGAGGCAGGATTGTCCACAGCAACTCGTAAGATGTTGGAGCCACTCAGTGGGTCAGGCAGAGTCTGGAGGGAAATGGACAGACCCTTCATCTTGAAAGATAAGAGGGGGGAATAGCCAGTATAAAGAGGTGATGGGAAGTGGTGGATCCAGGTGAGGAGGGGTGATAGGCAGATGGAGGAGGGAAGAGTGGGAATGGCGACAGAAGCTGGGAGGCGATGGGTGGAGGGTTGCAAATGGTGGAATCTGATAGGAGAGGAAAGCGGAGCATGGGATCAAGTGAGGGAGGTGGGGAAGGTGGATGGGAACCGTAGGAGGGGTGTGTGGGAGATGGGCAGATGGAGTGGGTGGAGGAGGGGAAAGAAACAGGGTGACGGGGGCTGGGGTGAGTGTGGGAAGAACTGGGTGGATCCGGAGGAGAGAGGGAGAGCAGTTTACTGGAAGGTGGAGAATTCAGTGTTTATGCCATCAGGTTGTCAACTACCCAGGGGGAGTAAGAGGTGCTGTTCCTCTAGTTTGTGTTTAGCCTCACCCTGGTAGACATGTTCAGGTGTGATGCCTGCTGTGGTTGAAGAACTGGCTGGAGTCACAGCCAATAGCACGGGGCACTGGGAGGCCAGACCGCAGTCAGTGATGGAGGACAGAGTGCAACGGATAGGATCTGAGGCATCACATTGTGACGTTGCTTGTGTCTTCCACAGGCTTTCTTTCCTGGTTTCGGAATGGGCTGTTGGCCACTGGAGTCGGAGTGATCGCCTACATGCAGAGTGATGTGGGGAGGGAGGCAGCTTATGGTGAGTAAAAGCAACCAGCCAGTTTCTGTGCTCAGTTCCCTCTCGTGTTTGTACACGATATGGCAGCCCTACAGTCTCTGGCATTTGAACATCCAATTTGCTCGTCTAACAACAGAACCTTTTAGCTGCTCTTCCTTCTGTCTACAGATAAGCATTAAATGCTTGAATTTATATCGTGCCTTTTGTGCTGTGGACCTTATAATGTGCTTTACATTACAATGGCCTTCAGGTTAAACTCGAACTGCTCTCTGTAAGCCGAACAGTTCACAAGTCCAAAATGTGGCCATAAACAAGTTCTCTCCTGGCAGCCCCGCTGGTCTCCTAAACACCCGTTCAATTGTATGGGCCATCCATTTCCCTCCACAGGCGCTGCCTGACCTGCTGAGTGCCTCCAGCATAATTCCATCCTGGGCAGTTCCAGAGGACAAGGGCTGGATAGAGTGGACGTAGAGAGGATGATTCCATCAGTGGGAGAGTCTAGGATCCAAGGGCGCAGCCTCATAATAAAAAGGTGTCCCTTTAAAACTGAGATGAGGAGGAATTTCTTCAGCCAGAAGGTGGTGAATCTGTGGAATTCGTTGCCACAGCGGGCTGTGGAGGTCAAATCATTGGGTGTATTTAAGACAGAAATTGATAGGTTCTTGATTGGTGAGGGTTACAGGGAGAATGTGGGAGAATGGAGTTGAAATAAAATCAGCCATGATTGAATGATGGAGCAGACTGGATGGGCCAAATGGCCTAAATCTGCTCCTATACCTTACAGTTTACCAAACAGTAAGATCCACCTAGTGTGGTGTTACTGATCTGTGAAGGGGGCAGCTGAGCCCCTTCCAGAAAGATAGGAGTGAACTGGGTGTGTTCCATTGACAGTTCGGGTGGTTGTGGAGATTGTCCTGGTGTCAGCACACAAGTTGTGTGTGTAGACTGGGAGGCTCAGTAATGATAAGGGCCTGTGACATAATGTAAATTGTGTCTAATGTTTGAGGCTGTAAGTGATATGTGTTTGGTGTCTTGCACAAGTGTTTCTCCTGGAAAAATACGAAGGATGTGAAAGGCGATACTATTCCAGTCATTGAATCAAATGATTCAGAGGCGTGTTATTGAGGAAGTATCAAAGGAACTTAGTATTTCAATCATGTTTTACCTTTCCTGGGAATGTTTGATGGGACAGTGTAGGAGGAGCTTTGTGCTGTGTCTAAAGTATGCAGTCCCTCTCCTGGGACTGTTCGATAGCACAGAGTAGAGGGACTTTACTCTGCTTCTAACCCAAGCTGTTTCTGCCTTGGGTGTGGTTTATAGGACAATGTAGAGGATACTTTGCTCTGTGTCAGACTTTTTTTTTGTGCGATTAATCTGTGCTATTCCTGTACTGGGAGAGTGCGTCTTAGGACAACTTAAAGGGAGCTTTACTCTGTATCTAACCCATGATGTTCCTGCCCTGGGAGTGTGTGATGGGACGGTGTAGAGGGAGCTTTACTCTGTATCTAACCCATGATGTTCCTGCCCTGGGAGTGTGTGATGGGACAGTGTGGAGGGAGCTTGTCCCTGCCCTGGGAGTGTGTGATGGGACAGTGTAGAGGGAGCTTTACTCTGTATCTAACCCATGATATTCCTGCCCTGGGAGTGTGTAATGGGACAGTGAAGAGGGAGCTTTACTCTGCATCTAACTTGTGCTGTGCCTGCCCTGGGAGTGTGTGATGGATCATTAGTAGAAACTTTGCTGCTACTAATTTGGTTGCTGTGTTGTGACATAACCAGTGATGGCCCTTCGCCTGGTGGTATCACTCATGGGAAGACCCTGGGGTTGTGAAGGTTGCTATAGAAACACACATGCTACCTTCTGAAACATTTTCACACTGATCTGTTATCAGCACATTAATAAATCTGCCAGGGGCTGTGGAGCTCCTAAAAGTCTGTCTGTGGATGGGACAGAAAGAAGTTGGGATGGGTGCTGCGTTGCTGTAGCTGGCCTGTTTAGAACTCGCTTAGTGTCAACCTCTGGTCCTAATGCTGGTCCCTCGCCCCTGCAGGATTCTTCATCCTCGGCGGAGTTTGCGTCTCCTACGGGAGCGGGTCCTACATCACCAACCTCTTCCTGCTGAGGCGGATGATGATGCTGACCGTGCCGACGGCACTGCTGAGCGGGCTGGTGGTGGGCTCCATGGCAGTCTTCTGGGTCTGCGCCCTGTCCCTCTACATCGGCCGGCTCGAGGTGGAGTTCATCTACGATGAGGAGTGCGAGGACTGCCAACCGAAAGAGGACGGCGGCAAATCGGACAAGTAACAAGGGCAGGAAGTGAGCGGAGCGGAGCGGGCGGGAACTTGGACCTGTAGAAATGTGTACATTACGCATGGTGCAATAGTTGATGCCGCACCGAAGGTGCCTCATTCGTAAAGAGCCGTGGGGCGAGGTGAAAGGGGCTTCAGAAACGCAGAATCTCTCTCTATTTAATCACTGGGTTAAAAAAGGAAAATTATCAATTTTAAGCTGCTGCTTGTTTTCTTTTTCCTGTCTGCAAGTAGTTTAGTTGCTGGGAGCAGTAGGCAGCTTTGCCCACCGGGATGTGCCCGTAACAAAGTTGCCCATCTGCATTGAGTTGTCCTGTCCTGTGCAACCGGAAGGGACCCCCTGCAACCCTGGGCTAAGAAATGCCAACCCGGGGTTCCTTGTCCTGATCACTGTCCAATCACCCCACTACCCCCAGGTGTAACTTGCGTGTATTGTGAGAATTTTGCATTTGGCTGCACCCCCTCCTGTTGTCGGACAGCTTGCCCCTGTCCCTAACTAAGCTCTTAACTGCTGTTGGGGGCGATACTCTAAAGGGGGCCATCCAGCACCCTCGGGAAAGGAAGGTAGGAAAGGAAACCTAGTCTGCAAGGGGCCAAATGGCCTCCTTTGCTGTAATTTTGCTAACAGACTGACTCATCTTTCAGTGCTGCCTTCATCCTCTCCTCCTGAGCTTTGGCTGTGATCAGGGGAGTCTTGGAGATGAGCAGGGGCCCCTTCCCAGCACTGTAAGACCCCTCGGTGCTCATTCCCAACATTGAGCTTTCAACCCCAAGGCTTTGGGTTGCTTGCATTCTTCTGCAAAAAAAAAAGAAAATGGAATGAAATAAAAAGTGAAATTAAAACTTCAAAAGTGTGCCTGATTTATGTGTGAGATTGGCAAGGGTGGAATACGGTTGATTAGTAATTATTGACAGTTTCCCAATTGTTGGTAAGTCCACTTGTTTGGTTGCTGCTGTGAGAGGGGGAGAGATTTAATAGGAACCTGAGGGGCAACCCTTTCACCCAGAGGGTGGTCTGTATATGGAACGAGCTGCCAGAGGAAGTGGCTG
>JAUZTB010000082.1:7049876-7063004 GCA_034780895.1 Rhynchobatus australiae | reverse complement strand
CCATATCATATATCCACATTTATCAATCTCCATATATGTAGCTTTCTGCCTTATAGCTCACTCCTTTTCCCAAGTTCTGATTTTAAAATCTGACACCCCTCCACTCTTCCCCCAGTTCTAAGGAAGGGTCTCTGATCTGGAGTGTCAACTGGTTTCGCTATCCATAGATACTGCTTGACTGGCTGAGTTAGTTCTTCCAGCATTTTCTGTTTTTGTGTCAGATTCCAGCATCTGTAGTTTTATTTATTTTCCACTTAAGATTACAGAATTGTGTTTATCCTTTGAGGATGTCCTTGATTTTGGTCACAAAATTTCAGAGTAGACCATGTAAAAGTGCATGGCTTAAAATATGTCTTGTGGGTTTTTCAGATTACCAGAAGTCTTCAAAATCTCTGGGGTCCACAAGAGCAAAGTGGCGAAATGAGCAGGATGACACCCTCATGGAATCGTGGGATTCTTTATTAAAGTTCAACAAGTCACAACGAGGTCGTTTAGCGAATATGGATTTTGAGGGAGACATATTTGATGAATTCTTGCAGGAACAAAGAATTGGGAGAGAATCGAGACTTAAATCCTTGCACCAGGAATCGGTACAAGAATTCAAAGAGGAGAAAGAAGAACATGCAACTGATCCTGAAAGAGATGATGATGGAAGTGATTTTGAAATTCCAGTTTTACCATATGGCAGTCACTTAATTATTAATATTATATCTACTTGGGGTGATCGACATTATGTTGGACTTAATGGTATTGAAATATTCAGTTCAACTGGAGAACCTGTAAAAATAGCACAAATAAAAGCAAATCCAGCAGATATTAACATTCTGCCTGCTTATGGGAAAGATCCTAGGGTAGTTTCAAATTTGATTGATGGTGTAAACAGGACACAAGATGATATGCATCTCTGGCTGGCTCCTTTCACCCCAGAAAGGCCACATTTCATCTATATTGACTTTGAAGATTCCTGTCACGTAGCTATGATTCGAATTTGGAATTACAACAAATCAAGAATACATTCCTTCCGTGGTATTAAAGATGTAGAAATCTTATTAAATGGAAAGTGTATTTTTAAAGGAGAAATAGCCAAGGCATCAGGAACACTAAGTGGAGGTAAGCTATATTCAGTTCTTCGTTTGACTGTCTACTGATAAATGAAAATGATATTTCTAGATGAAAAATCTTTGCTTGCTGTGCTTCCTATGTAATTGATAACAAACAAAATTTTGTTCTATGAAGTGCTAATATTAAATTTGGCAACAATGCAATGATATTATGAAATTGTTAAATGCTCATGAAATGTTTCAAATCAATCTTTTAATACCTGTCCAAACATTTGCTATGATGCTGAAAATAATTTAATTCTTTATATTTGTATGAAGTTTCAGCATGTAATTCTAGGCTTTCAGTAGAGACTAAAGATTTTCATGAAGAAGTTTTTTTTTTCCGACTTTCACATGTTACCTATAAGGCCTACTCCAGTTTAAAAGCCAAAGTTTTATACCAGGACATATTTCAAGCAAGAAGAGTACTGACTATTTCCCAACTTGTTTACTTTCCCACAACTTTTCCTTCAAGTGGCAAGGGACTACTCTGCTTTAAACAATAAAGCTTCATAAGTGGAAGTTTGGGTTTTTCCAAGTTTTTTGCTGTTAATTGAAGGGAGATAAACAGAAAACATTAATGCAAACTGAAAAAACTGCACAGAGGATTAAGCAATTTATAAGTTTAAGCAATGTTTAGCTTTAATTTGAGAGACAACACAATACACTAGTTTACTTGATATAATTGTACAGGCTTGTTTTATGTATTTGTAACCTTCTTATGGCGCTGAAGAGAGCAAACCTGCCCTCCCCCACTCTCACCACATTCTACAGGGGTACCATCGAGAGTGTCCTGACCAGCTGCATCTCTGCCTGGTATGGTAACTATAACATCTCTGACTGTAAGACTTTGCAGAGAATTGCAAGTATAGCTGGAAAGATCATTGGAGTACCTCTTCCCTCCATCCTGGATATCTACAACACACAATGCACACACAAGGTCTGCAGAATCATAGATGACCCTTTTCATGCATCCCACTATCTATCTGTCCCACTGCTGTCTGGCAAGCAGTACCGGAGCATCCGGGCCAGAACTACTGGACTGTACAACAGTTTTCTCCCCCCAGGATGTTAGGGTCCTGAATACCCTGGAAGCAGCTTCAGACAAATGCCACGTTAAAAGCCCTGGTTTGCACGACAGCATACAAGAACTTTGGCTGCTGCTGAACATGTTTATACATTTAGGGCAACACACTGAGTTCTGTATTTTCTTCATCCAAATCAGTTTTTCACTAACCCTGCACTAATTTTGTATTCAGTATACTTTTTCTTGCACTATTTGTACAAAAAAAACACAGACAAAAAATTTGTGCATGTCTTCTGTTCTATGTGTGTCCTCTGTTGTGCGAGTCTGGGGGAAACAACATTTCGTTCCTCCATGTGTTTTTACAGCATATGGGTGAATGACAATAAAGTACAACTTGAACTTGACTCCCCTTTATGGCTATTTTAATGGCTCCCTTTAGAAGGCATAAATGTAGGAACAAGATTGGGCTGGACAGCCTGTAATGTCCTCCAGCACTAACCAGCCCAAATGTAGGCATAATCTCTCAAATAATCAGTGCATTGCTGCTGGCCCCCTTTGAAAATGTACCCTTATATTGTGTAGTGTGATAATCATGCTGAATGGGACGCGCAGAACAAGTTTGGCAGTTCAAACCAGCAGCAGCAAGATACTCCAACACAGTAACTTCATTACTTGGTCTTTTCATCTCTATTATCATCATCATCAAGGCAAGGGATCAACCCTGTTTCAATGAGTGCAGAAGGTCATGCTAGGAACAGTGCCAAACCTACCTGAAAATGAGATGCCAGTCTTGCAATGCTGATCAGGAAATGCTCACCAAACAGCAAAAACAACATGCAATACACAACTGGAGACACAAGAGATTGCAAATGCTCAATCTGGGCAACACACAATTTTGTGCTGAATAGACAAAGCTGACTAAATCAACAATCAAATGGATTAAAACCCAGCAGCCCTCCCCCATACAATCATAAATGGTGAACAATTAAACTGCTAATGGAAGGCAGCTCCAAGGACATCTCTATCCTCAACAATACAAGAGCGCAACATGGGGGTGCCAAGAAAAATGCTGAAGCATTTGCAAGTGTATGCAAGCAGAAGAGCCCGAAGCATGATCCATCTAGACTTCCTCCCAAGGTCTCCACTGCAAAAGCCCGCCAATTCAATCCACATGGTATCAAGAAACATCTGAGTGCACAAGATACAACAAAAGACTGACAGCAGACAACATCTGGCTGTACTGAAGTCTTACATTCCAGAACCAACCAACAAACAATGTGGAAAACTGCCTAAGTATGCTGTGCCCACAAAAATAGGACAAAAGTCAATTTGGCAGCCTAGTTTGGGTTTCACAAGATCCACTAGCCTCCAGACTTCAATAGCCTTAATCTAAACATGTACCAAAGAGATGAATTCCAGAAAAAGGAAGACTAACTGCCTTTGGTATTGATTTAGCATTTGACTGAATGTGATGTCACAGCACCCAGGCAAAAACATAATAAATGGTTAATGGGAAAACCACTTCAATGGTTGGAGTGGCATCCTAAACAAACAAAAATAGTTGTAGGTGGTCAATTTTTCAATGCCAGCATATCACTTCAGGAGTTCCTCAGGATAGTATCCAATGGCCAAACATATTCCACCACTTTGTCAATGGTCTTCCATCTTAAGATTCAATGATTAAACAACATTCAATTCATTGGGAACTCAGAAAATAAAGTAGTCTAGATTTGCATGTAGCAAGACTTAAGACAACATGCAGCATGTGTGAAAGTGACATTTATGCCACCAAGTACCAGATAATGACCAGCTCCAATACAAGCCAAATACATGACATTCTATGACATTAACTTCACTGAAACTCCCACAAATTACTGACCAGAAACTCAACTGGACCAGCCACAAATATTGAGACTACAAAAGCAGGCCACAGGCTGGGTACTCTACAATCCAGGAGATGAGTCACTTGCTGCAAAGTCCTTCCACTAACTAAAATGATGTCAGATAGAAAAATAGGGGGCTCTGTGGGAGGGAAGGGCTAGCCAAAGGGCATGTACTGTGCTGTGGTGTTCTATGTATGATGAAATACTTAATACATTCAATTTGTATGGAAGAGTACAGCTCCAATGCTCAAGCAACTCAACACCATCGATAAGAAAAACCCAATAGATTGAAATCAGACCAACCACCCTAAGCATTTACTCCCTCCACTATGGCTGCAGTATGCATGTATCATCTACAAAGTGTACTGCAATTGCTCACTGGCTCAGATAGCATCTCCCAAGACCATGAACTCAACTACCGAGGACAAAGGTAATATTACCCTTGAAAGCTATCCCAATTATGTGTCCTTCACTAAGCCACAATGTTAGGAGGAAATAAAATCTGATATCAACACAAGCACAAGGATTATTCTCCTGCCAATGAACAACTCCATTAATTACTGCGCATAAAATTTAAAGCTGGAAGCCCTGCAACTTCTCTCCATTAGTTCTAATTAACAGCAGCTGTTATTCAATAATTACTATTTTAGTACAAGTCTGCCTGGAACAGATATTTCTCTATATTTTTACTCAGCTTCTAAAAATGTGACAAGTGTTAGAAAACTTATTATTGTTACCTTGCTCAGCATTTAGACAAAAAGCTTTAGCCAAGTCTCTTAAACTGGAAGGCATCACAATCAAGCCCAAACTTCAACAACTTAAATCCAAGCCTATCAATGGGTCATGAACACCAGCAGGAACCCTAACTAAATTTCCACTTGAGCTCTTAGGTGTCAATGCCAATTTCAGCACAGTATCAGCAGGGTCTAAGCTAGTCAACAATCAATAGGAAGTAGGAATCAAGGCTGGTACACCTCCATCTGTCAGCTACACTGGCCAAGGAGCAAAGGCCACACCATATCTTAAAAGGCAATAACTGATGGGGAGACTCACTTTGACTCAAGTGTTAACATTCTGGATTTAATTTAAATTTGTGCAAGTTTGGAACAAAACTACATTGTACGTACATTATAGAGAAAAGTAAATCAAAATTTCAACTCCTGTACAATTCACTCTTAGAGAAACTTCCAAATGCCAATTTTTTGTTCAACCACCAAAAATGTTACTTCTTTGAAAAATATCTGCTTATCCAGTCTGTTTCATAAACCACTGTTGTTACATTGAAATTACTATTATCATCAGGTACAAGTGAAAGAAAGAAAGCATAGTTTAGGCATTTTAGTGTACTTCTTGGTCATCATGTGGGTGGTGATGAACCTACCACTTGCTGCATTAATAGGAAAATTTACATAATTTTCATGCGTTGAGCCATTTTAAAACTAAGTGAAAATCATTATGCAACCCATCTTATCCTTGACAAGACCCCATAAAACTTTGGGTGATTGACAAATGCATCCATTTTTGGTGGTGAATGTGGTCATTGGAGGAATAGTCACCAGGATGCAAAAAAACTCTTGTTCAAATAATCCCCTTAACATCCATATGCTTGGGAGATGGTGCATGGCTACTATACAATATAATATCAATTTTGAAAGATTTAGTTTCTAATTAACATTCAATTTTCCAACAGTCTGATAATCTTTTATGAAGCTGCCACCACACTAACTCAGTACACTTGTACACAGTCCATTGCAACTTAGTCCCTAAAGTTAAGTGAGCTAGATCCACAGTAATATATTAATCCTTTCAAAATGGTTGCAGTTCTCCAAATAGTAGTGCCTATATTTAGTGCTCCTGACTTTTGCAAGCCGAATGTGACAAATGCAATACAGGTGTAAAAGCAAGTAATTAATATACACTGGCTCTTGTCCATTTCTCAGTTAACATTCCCTTCCCCACACTTTACTCCTAAAAATCAGATTAAAGAGCAAGGCCTCCATCCAACCAAATATTATGGGAATGGAAATAAGTTGATTTATTCATTATGCTGTGCTATTATGCATTTCTTTCCATGATATAACTAATACATGGCTGGAAATTCTGTTGACCTTTCAGGCACAGGTTATTCAATTGTAAACAGAAATCTGCAATTCTGTGCACCCATTCACAAACTCAATGCACCAAAACATTTTACAGAAAATGAGTGGCTTGGAAGGATTATCATTTATCATCTTGGGAAGCCCATATGGTTTGACGAAATCAGATTTTAGAGCTACTGCCTGACAACATGCACATGGGAATGGGTGCTAAATGAGAAATCTTCATGGTAAATAGAGATGCAAACAGCATTGTTACATTCTGTACCTTTTCACCTCTGTATTAAGTAACTGCTTGTAACACAGCAAGGATGAAGTACAAATAATTCAGGTATTAAAAAAAAAGTCAGAGTTCATTTGTAGGCAGGAGCAGATTTCACATCCTAGAATTTTTATATACATATTTTTCCATCTTATGATTAGGGGATGGATCAAAAAGAGGAGAGAGCATAAAATTAAGGTTAATTCTGCTGTGTTAATTATCTAGTTCTCCACATAAAGGTTCAATGTTTAACATCATATTCCCTCCACCACTCTAAACAGATCTCTGGGCAAGAATCACACATAGATCAACTTAGTCAATTCAGTTAATGATACCCAAAAGAAACAGTGAATGAAGGCATCCCCAACGTGTAAAGTTCAAAAGAGGAGAAAACCAAGGAATTAACGGGGAAAAAAAATTTTGCAAAATGGAATGAACACAAGAAAGAGGAAAATGCAGGATGGCTGCAACAGTGCCCCACTAGAAGGTTTTAACATTAGTTCCATCATGATCAGCATTAGAACATAGATGTTAACTTTAGAACTTAGAATGAATTGCCCAAAAACATTGGACTACTAGTAGACTATTTAGGCTCATAAACCTGGGCTTGTATTCAATAATGGTTAATCTGTGGCCTAACTCCACTGTCTTTTTCCTCATATTAAATCACACCTTTTCATTATAAATTCCAGAAAATACAACCTTTCCTTATAATTTAACCTTGGAATCCAAGCATTATTCTGTTAATCTATGACGAAATCCCTCCAAGGACAAAATCTGCCTCTATTTAGAAACAGATGACCTCCTAGGGGAACTCAGAGAGACAAGGTCAAAGATAAAAATATTAAATAGTAGTATGATTGCCAACTTTAAGCCAATTTCTCTCTCATGGTGTTGTTTCCATCTGCACCAAATCCTCAAGTAATCTTTAAGATCCAGCATAGACAAGAGTGATTTCATTCAAATGTAGAAGATAGAATACAAAATACAGATTTTTTTTTATATATATAAACTAATTAAATCTTTTGAGATCATAGAAATGTTAGACAGTGCATCTTTGGATATCATTCACTTATATTTCCAAAAAGGTATCTAAAATACTACATAATTTTGGAAAAATAAGAATGCACTAAATAGCCATATTCTTCTTGGAAGGCAAGAGAAAGGAAGGATAAAGAATGGACTCTGATTGGCAGTATGAGTAGTAGAATCTGGCAGTGGGGGGAGGAGGGAGATAAGGGGAATGTGGATAGAATATGATGCTCTAAGTGCACTCCTTAGGGATTTGCACTATCACTCAATTTTTCAGAGATGAAGGAACAAAGATATGTATTCAACTTTGCAGATGAACCCAAGTTAAGGAGCACAATAAAATGGAAGTATTAAGTTACAAAGGGGCAAACATTAACTGAACAAAACTGACAGGTGGACCAGTGCAAGATCATCCACTTCAGATCCAAGAAAAACAAATGTAAATATGTTCTTTACAGGAAAAGATGAAGGAATACTATTCTTTGATGAGATTTTATCAGCAATTGCATATTTTAGTTTTGGCACCATGCCTCAGGAAGGATACATTGACCTTGAAAGTTGAACAGCACAGAATCATCAAAATGACACCGTCTTAGCAGCACTGTGATTTGGACAGGGCACATACCAAACACAATGAGTTTGGAAGAAGAGTGGGTACAAATTACTACAACCTTTAGAGGGGCCCCATAGGGCCAGTAAAGGAAAGCTATTTCCCCCGATGGAGAATTCAGCTTAAGAGGCCACAACATTAATCTGACACTACTAGGGTATTTGAGAAAGAAATCAAAAATCATTTTCACTCAATATAAATTTGAAATCTGTTCAAGGGAAAATAAGGATCAAATGGAAATTGGTTACAGATTAGCTTTTATCCAATTGCATACTGCATTATGAGGGACGTGATGACACTGGAGAGGGTACAGAGGACATTCATCAAGATGTTGCCTGGAATGGACCGTTACATTACGGAGAGAAACAGGATAGGCTGGGTTCATTTTCCTCAGAGTAAAGGCTCCAATAAAGACCTGATAGAAGTATACAAAATAAGGTATATAGATACAGGTATATAGATACAATAGAAAGTAGGAAACATTTCCTTAGAGCAAAAGTAACAAACTAATTTAGGGTAAGGAGTAAGAAACTTAGATGGAATTTTTAAGAAAAACCCAGGGGATTGTTAGGCTCTGGAATGCATTGCCAAAATGTGCAATGGAGACAGGTACTCCCAAAACATTTAAGAGGCATGAAGCTGAGCACTTGAATTGCCAAGGCATAGAAGGCCTCAGAGCATGTGCTGATAAATGGGATTAGTTTAGATATGTACTCGATGGTTGGCATGCTCATGGTGGACTGAAGGTCCCTTTTCTATACAACTCTACTAATGGAAAACAGGCTGTATATATATTCATTGCCATACTTCTATTCCCGTGCTTAAAAGAGGTCAACGGCCACTAGCCCTTTACCTTGTCCTAAAAGGTAGAATGGTTCAAGTGCAGCATTTGGATAACGTAAAGGTATCAACACTTTCTTTGAAAGAGAATTCTAGGTCATATTACAGATTTTACAGCCTGGAATTGTTATACAAAGTACAAGTCGAATACAAGGCTGAATAAAATGGCTGTTAATGTTAGTCAACAACTGCAACGCTGAAGTTGGATGGCTCAACAGACAAGTTAACATTTACTCTGAAATTCCTACCAAATGAAAAGTGGCCAAATGAGCATCATGTAGGAAACAATATTCAGCAAATATTAGTGTTTAAGAAAACAAAAAGGGGCAAAAATCAATTAAAATGAGGAAAATAATGGGTGCAGGAACTCAAATTTCTAATTTACTACAGACATTAACAAAAAAAGTGTCTAGTCTTTGTTAGAGAAACACTAAGTTACAAAGCAAAAGCAAATTCAGGCTTTGTAATATGCTAAGCATAATTTAGATAAAATATTTTCAAAACTCTTAGCAGCTAAGATTTAAAATAAATCTAAATATTCATTGCGCGTCATCTATGGTCACTCCTCACTAATTTTATATCTGCTATTAGACCTAGGAAAATGACAAAAATCTTGCACCTGCTCCTTCCCCAAAACCTTTGATATCATTTTTTTTTCCCCCAATGCTTCATGCCTTTTTCAGAAGAGCAATGTTTGACACCAACTAAATTGGGTGGTAGAACAAGAGGAGGAAATAATGAGACCAGAAAAATAAAGCAGAAACTATGCAATATTGGTAGAAACGCTTTAAGAGTCAGAACAGCTTAAATGGTAGAAAACATACATTTCCAACATTTATTTGGGATACCTTGATGGAAAACTTTTTAGAAATAACTACCAAACAGCTACATTTAGTAACAAGAAATGAACTAGCATTAGTTAACAATCTGATAGCAAGGGAACATTTTGTAACTAGTGATCATGCAGAACAGTCAGCCATGACACATTCCCTTTTCCATTAGATGTTGCATTCCAGCTTTGCTCCAGGGGACCTGAACACAGAATCTAGTGTAACCCAGATCCTAATTCAGGAGACTGCACAAAAACAAATTGCTTACAGCACAACTTCCAAGAATAACAGGGAGCAGCCAGTAATAAATATAGAATATTGAAAATACACTGCAGTTTGGGAAGTTGCAGACAGAGAAACAGAAAACAAATAACCCTTTCAAGTCGACGACCTTCCATCATAACAGAATATCATGGAGTGTGGAATATCCCATGTGCTGACTGATGCTTATCCCAAGCCACAAAGAAATAACTTCTATTATTCCACTGATGCTTGAGAGACTTTGCAGAGTGAAAGTTGGCAGCAACTTTTCTAATAAACCAGCATTTTCAAACTACATCACTGGCTGTATATCACTTTGGGATGTCCTGAGATCAAAAAAAACAATAGGAAAATTAGGCCATTCAGCTTCACTTTTTTAAAAATATTTCAATGATATCATGATCCATACCTTCGCCAACTAATCATGTTCATTTTACCTAACCAAATTCAGTGGACCCTTGGTGGATGTGAGTGTTCCAAATTTCCATTCTTTTTTATATAGAGTATTCTAACATCACCTATGATTGGCCTTATTTGAAAAGTTTACTCCCCTCCACCAATTCCTCACCCTGGCTTTAAGCCTGTCACCAGAGGAAAGTTTCTTTCCATCCACACCATTAAATCTATTAATCATCTCCAACTACAAATGGATTACATCTTAAAGTCACTGCTTAAATGAAAGTTTTTCATTAAGGAATTTGGGTTTGAGAAGAGGATGTCAAAAAAATCAAAGGTTTTTAAGTAGAAGCAATAAATTGACTAGAGGCTCCACCATTCATGGTTATAGTTCCAAACAGTAGAATAAATAGATAGTATTGGTCTAATACCAGACCAATATATTCCACAAAATGTAAAACAAAATCTCTATTTTTAGAGTTGAGCAACCACAGAACAAATGAGGCAAGGGATAAAACTAAAAATGGCTTCTACAAAAGATCATAGACTGGGAAAGCCAGGTAGAGTAATAAATTAGCAAGAAAAAGGATTTTATCTTGCAATGATCTCAAATCTAATAGTACAAACTTCCACATACTACATGGGACAACAAGGAAGTTATTCCAATTGGTAGAATATTCCAAGGAAAGATCTACTTGTATCTCAACTATTCACCACATGCATCAATAGCTTGAATGAAACAATGGAGTTGCATGTCTATCTTTACAGGTTTTACTAAATTAGGAGGCACAGTCAGCTGACTAGCTGAGGAACAGGAAGTTGCAAAGGAGCATTATTAAACAAATAGGTAAAACTATGCCAGATGAAGTTCAACATGGGGAAGCTGGAGGTCATCCACATTGAACCAAAAAGAAAAAAAAGCAAATCAAAATATGTCCCATGCTGAGACAAGAAAGAAAGTGATTTGGGTGCCCAGGTGCACTAAGCACTTAAAAGCAGGTGTGAAAAAATAATCAAATGGCTAGTAGCATGCTGGCCTTCATCTCAAGGGAACAAGAATACAAAAAGGGAGGAAGTTATGCTTTACTTGTATAGTCTTGGTCAGACCCCAGCTTGAGGTCTGCATTCAATTTTGTGCAATGCACTTCAGGAGGATATACTAGATCTGGAGGGGTTCAGTGTAGATTCAATAGAATGATACCAGGACTTCAGGGATAATAGCATGACGACAAATTGCATAAATTCTTACTCCCTTCAGTTGTAGGATGGTTTAATGGGGATTTTTAAGATAATTAAGAAAATTAACTGGATATATCAAGCATCTATGTGATGGAGAAAATCCAGAGTGATATTTTTAAAATTAGAGTGTGACAAACATGAATTTATCAAGGGTAGTAGAAAGTTATTAATTTCCACTTAAGTTTTGAAGATACCACAGTTATTAAAATGTTTAGGATTGATCAATACAACTTTAAATTGGTAAGCATAGATCAGGAGATTAGGTCATCAGTAGATAACTACTACAGCTGAATGATAGAATAAACTCTAACACGAGCTCCCAACCTGGGGGTTTGTGTATCCTTCAGTTGACTAGGAATATAGTGGTGGCATGAAACTTTAAGAACATTGAAGTAATTTAGTTAGAAAGTTTATAAATAAGAATACATAAAAGCATACTCAAATTCACAAGCTGCTCTAGCCATATGACTTGCAATCCACAGACCAGCCCCAACTCTTTAAAAGGAATATTCTCCAAAGTCAACTAGCACTTGATGGGAAAGGCAGCAGGTTCTAGTGCAAATAAGGGAGCATTTCATTCAAACAAGGATGGAAACCACTACCCGAGGGGGTAACTGGCTTATTCCTCCTATATTCTCAAAAGCAACCCATATCTTTGGGAAAGGATCAAGAACAAGGAAGTTTAAGGATACAAGCCACTGTTCTTGAACAATGCCACAGTTGGAATAAAGGATCCAAGACAAAATAAAAGAATGACTCGCTAGGTGCAACAAGCTCAGGTTTAGAAAGGCCATGCATTATGGAAGGCAGTGGGAAGGAAATAAGTGACGGAGTTAAACAGTTCTGAACCAATATACGAGAACGTAACCATCCTTGGGATTACAATGTCTGAACTAATATATAGCACTAAGGGAAGGATTTGAACAAAACCCTCAAGGGCCATTAACTTTCATTTTCTTTTTTAAATAGATATGGAGAAAAATCAGCTCTAACACTAAAGATCAAACCAAATGCAAGTCATTTTACAATTTAGGGATGCATTAAAGTCACTAATTCTAGCAGCTCAAGACCTAATGGCACTAAGACACCAAAAGAGAGTTTTCAAGTGACTGGAGTCTCTGAATTATTTCAAACCAGCAAATCAAACTACATTGACTGTGATATTTTCAATTCCCTGTTTTGTTTTCTATTAACTCAATGACTCAGTTTGGCAAAAAGTGTTCTAACAGCACAAAAGCATCGGTGTTGAAAACCTAAATCAATGGCTCAGGATGAACGCAATCAGGAAGAATGGACCCCACTTTGCATTGACTTCCAAGTGAAATATATTTCTTCTCGTGCTTCCCCAATATAGGGCTTAAAAATCAATTAAATCATATGCAGAAACAAACTCATCCATAGCACTCTTGTAGCACCACTGCATCCAGGTGAGAGCAATATTAGTTTAAGAACTTTGAGATTTTGCTCACGTCTTCTCAACAACCAACTTTTTCACCTTTCCACATATGGAACAGAAAAGGCAGGACACTAACTTGAAGAAAATATCTTCACT